>ML792641.1:161159-183421 GCA_009831015.1 Picea engelmannii | reverse complement strand
AGAGGATCCCTTCCATAATAGGATCCATTGTATGGTGTTGCCCTACCTCAAGGGTTTGGTAATAATAAAGTGTGGTTTCTTCTATCTTTGCTCTATAAATCTATTTTGTATTCAGTAATTGTGGTGATTATATTTGTAGATCTGATATAGGTACTTAACAGATTTTGTCAAAGAACACCAACAACCATGGCCAACCTTGATTTGATGGACCAAATTATTGGCATGCCTAGGAGGGGGAATAATGTTCAATCCATTTGATGATGACTTATTCGATTGGTGGGCTCGTCCGATACCTACCATCGATGATTATCCATATGGTGGAATAGACTTTTCTTGGGATCCGGACATGATTGTTCCTCCTGGTGCAACACTTGGAGATATAGGTAATCTTTATCTTTTGTATTATTTAATTATATTTACTTATTAAAATGAAAAATAACATGTCTTTTTGGTAAGATCCATATTACTAAAACATGTCCCTTGGATGTGCAGATAGAGAACCAGTGAGACCAACTGACTTTCCACGACATAGGCGTTGGAGACGAGGCGAAGCAGAGTCCAGTGATAATGTGGTGAGGACACTACAGAGTGTGGGGAGGAACATGGAGGCCCTCACATGCTCTATCCCTATGGCCATCATAGATGATCTGCAAGTGGGGATGCAACAACATGTTGTTGGTGTACCCAAGACATGGGTCCACCTTTTTCGGCGTTTAACAAACACTGTAGTCTATTATGATAGGGCTCACTGACCTCAGGCCTAGGATTTTTATGTGCCAAGGGAACCATTTTGTACTTATAAACATTTGGGGCTAGTAGCCCAGCTTTTGTACTATGGACCCCTTTATCGATATATATATGTGTGTGTGTGTACATCTTTTTGTGCGTTATTCTAATCTACTTTCAAATAATGAACATTTACATGTGTCAATGTTGTGTGCTTGTATTTAATGATGAAACAAATGCCAATCTAAAATGCAATTAACATATGCATCCGTTACTAGATTAGAATGCCTAGGAACATGTATATATGTAATGAAATAAAAAGATCGTTCTAGGAGACGTACTCTAAGGAAGCGATGTAACAAGAGCAGATCACAAATACAGTATAATCCATTCAACTACAATACAACCAATTGAGAGTCTAAATAGACTTGGAGGGATTGAATCCCATTTTACAAATAGTCTCGCAAAAGTTCGATAACAACACTGTACTCGGCTATATTAGTAGTAGTTGCCCTGAGACAAACACCCCCAACGGACACTAGTTGGTTAGTGGGTGGATAAATCACCCAAGCAGCGGAAGTGAGGTTCTAAGTGTGGCGACTAGCACTGTCTGTGAATTTGACATAAACTGATGACTCCCCTGGAATATTCCACACAACAAAAGCACTATCGTTAACAACGTAGAAAAAGAAAAATACACCTACACAAACTATATACAATATTAAATAATAATTACAAGAGAACTAGTACTCGAGCCACAAGGCTCAAGCATCGTATTTTTTGAGGTAGAGCCCATTTCTAGGCTCTGGAAACACATTTCCCTCATAATCAGCTAATTCGTAAGCCCCTTTTTCCAATACATTTCTTACGATATATCGATCGCGCCATAGGGGGTTGAATTTTCCCTCTTCTAAGGCATCATTATCATGGTCATAGACCAAAACAAGGCTTCCTTCGGAGAACACCCTAGGACGAACAGACTTGTCATATTGGGACTTGACACATTTATTATGCGCTTCATTTGCTAAAATGGCATCTCGACGTTGTTCATCGAGATGTTCCAAGTAAACAAGGTGCTCTTCGAGCTGAGTCGTGTCAAGGAGGAGCTCAACAACAATTTTCAGCAACAAAAACTGCTTCTAATCCATGAACAAGTTGAAAAGGCGAGAAGCCTATTGCAGTTTTGACAAAGGTCTGGTAGGCCCACAATGTCAGATATAACATTAAATGCCAATTTGATCTCATCGAGTTGACAATTCTCCTTAAAATGGTTTTCAAGGATTTGTTAACGACTTCAACTTGATCATTAATGTAGTGTCCCCAAGATCGAACCTTTTGTAAATCTGGTTTATGAAATGAATTGTAAATATGTGTTGTAGGCTGGTGAGCCAAGTTTGTATAAGCTTGTGGCTTATGTGATTGTTAGGCCAGAGAGCCTAAGGGTTGTAGGCCAAGGGCCTGATTTTGTATATGTATGTATGCAGCACATCAATAAAATATAAACACTGTCGCGTGCAGACCGACCATGATGAATGAGTGATGGGGGACTGAGCTTCCACAGAGTGGGAAAGGAATTAGGGGCTGGAAGGTGGGAAGAGGGGGCTAAGTGTTGAGCCTAGGGGCTTAAGTCCTTAGGAATAATATTTTATTATTATCCCAAAAAGCCACGTGAATTATGTGAATGTGATGTTTTATCCTAAGTTCTTGAGGAAGGACAAGGGACTGCCAAATGGGAAGGAATGCATGCTGATGGAATGCATGCAGTTCCATGCGTGACAAGTGTCAACCCTGGTGCATGCAAATAAGAAGGCCGAGATGAACCGTGAGAGGGGTTCCTCACCCATTCCACCCCGACTACCTGAGCATGTACGGAGCTCAAAGCAATACGACGAACCCGAGCTCTGCAGAGAACCCGTGTGCTTCCCTGTGAGCCGATAAGCCTGTGTTTGGCTCAGAAAAACTATGTATATCCTTTGTTCTGAAAGCCGAGAAGCCCGTGTTTGTTTCTGAAAAGGCTCGTTCACCCTCTCCGTTCTGAGCCGTGGAACCTGTGTCATTCCCTACGTGGATTGTTTGTCATCCGTTCCCGAGAACCTACACTGTGAGACCTTGCGCCATTGCTTAGCCTGTTTGGGAAGCCCGTGTTTGTTTTTTTCGGTTGGCTGTTGTGGCCACATAGAGCTGGACTGTGCGTGGCTTGTCGGCCAGTGCAAGTTGTGATTGAGCCTGTGTATGATCTCTCTCTCCAGGTGAGAGAGAAATTGTTGGGAAGTGGTTTCTTCCAGAGAGTGTCCAGCACCAGCTTCGGGCTCTGAGACTTCCTAATCCGGCCTATTGCCGAGACCCAAAGAGGGAGGTTAGCACTGATGGACTGTGCTTATGAAGGTATATACTCCTGGGCGGAACATGCATGTGGGGAATGAGAGTCTGGTAGTAGTGGGCGTAAGATGGCATCTTGGGAAGAATCCTTCTGATTTTCTATGATGTTTTCCCTGTAACCTCAGCCTAGCCTAGGATTCCTTGCCTTGGGGTGGAGCTTAGTCCCATCTCGGGAGTGACCCACTGCTGAGCTGATGAGCAGTGCGGTCTAAGGCTGGGAGATTCGTGGAAGGCTTGCATGTGGTTGGTGGAATCTACCACTGTTTCAAAGATAAGTATCAGATGATGTTTTATTCATGTATTCCGCTGTGTATAACAATTTAATGTTAATGCTAGTGATTGTTGATTATAGCAGTAAATCTTATGTTTACTCTGAATTAATTGTATTTCTTGATTAAATGCATGTTATTATTATAATTCCGGTATGAGATACGTACAGAGTGGTGTTATAGTTTTGTTGAAGAGCGATTAAGCCTTGGTAACAGATGAAGAGCGTTACAATTTGGTATCAGAGCCAAGGTTTCGACACTGAGCCTAGATGGGTCAGTTGAGTGGTCTTTGGATTGAGGGTGTGAAGGGAAATTGTGTCTGGAGGACCGATTTCAGACCCTGGAATGCTCCAGATGTGTCAAGGAGTTACTTGACGTGCTTACAAGCTCAGAAGGTATAGCGGTGTTGTGAAACCGCAGCCGGTGTGGTATATGGCCACAGGGAGGGAGGACTCCACACCAGAAGTGTTGGATCCTTGGGATCTGTTTGGAAAGGAAGGCGAACCCTTATGACCGTCAGATCTGGAGAATGTGCACAGGGCTTAAAGACCCTTATGAGTTGCACAGGAGCATGGGAATAACGATATGTGAACTCCTGAAAACCCAAGAAGATATACGTCGTAGATCTGGGAGGAAGGCTCGACCATTAGACCATGCGGAGTCGCGCTCGAGCCAGTCGTGAAAACCTTTCGAATTTCGCAAAGTTGGGAGATGGGACGTAAGGAAGATGAACACCTCCGAAACCCGAAACCTGAAATCCCGAAATGATCTACACCGTAGATCATAGGAAAGGAGTTGATCGTCTGATTCAGCGGAGGAGTAAACCATAATTTCAGGATTTCAACAGATGGAAGTTCGAGATATGGGATACACAGATTCTCGATGCCCGAAACCCCGAAATGCCGAAAATATTTGCACCGTAAATCTGAGGAGAGTCTAACCATTGGATTTTTCCTTTTGAACAGACGTGGACACATGGGTGTACCACGTGCCAGTAAGTCGAGGAGACAAACGAGAGCGGCGGGACCCGATGACGTCATCATAGGTGACGTGGAACCACTGAAGGGTGTCACTCGCCACTGTAGATGTGGAGATAGTTGTGTTGTGTGGGCTCGGAGGATAAGGGTATCAAAATTTTGAAAGTCGGAGGTTGGAAAGGAAAGCGAGTCTGGAAGTCTCAGGAACTGAAACCCCAAAACCCGAAGTCCTGAAGTCCCGAAGTCTTCGGAGATGGAGGAACCGTAGCAGATTTTTAAGTGCGACCGCTGTGCTGTGGGCCCGGAGAGCAAGGAAACCAAATTTTTGGAATTTGGGGATTGAGGCGACAAAGATTAGGATTCGTTGCACTGTGAACTTCCGATTCACGAATTTCCGAAAAGATCTGGACCATTAAATCCAACTCATCGAGGATTGTTGGATCCCGTACAAGAAACCGTGTATCGGATTTCGGGGATTGTAGCGACAAGAAGTTGGGAGTCACTACTTCGTGAACTCCCGGGTACCGAAGACCCAAAAACTGAAGTGTCGAAATCCCAAAATATCTACGATAGCTGTGTTGTGGGCCCAGGGAAAAGAGGTTGGACGTTCGGAAGTCGGGAGTCAGAGAGGGAAGCGAGCGCGAGAACCTCCGGGGAACCAAAATCCAGAAACCCCGAAATCCCGAAGTCCCGAAATTTTCAAAGGACATAAGAACTGTTGAGGATTTAACTGTTGATCCTCGTGGACAAAAAACCACGAAAAATGAAGTCCCGAAAATTGCAGAGTCGACAGAGCTCAGAAAACCTTGTGAAGTCAAATGTTTCTCACTCACGTTGGTTTATGATTATTGTGATGTTATTAAAGGTTTAAGGCCTGACAGACTTTGGATTGATTGCACATTGCGTGTGCAGAGTTCAACAAGTGTCAAGACACCAGTTAATCGACGCCAAGTATAGAAATGGAAGAGGTGCGGATTGCCTCCATTTCAGAGGGTGAAAGAGAAGGAAGAGATATCAACCTGGGAGTCGAAGGATCGAACTTTAATGGGCATGGAAGAGAATTCGACAAGGAGGGACACATAATGAAAATCATTGAAGGATTGCAAAGAGATGCCCAGGAAGGCTGAACTGATAGCCGAAAGCTCATGAAAGTTAGGGATCGGTAGGGTGAATTCAACTTAAAATTGTTGAAGAACCTAGAAAGAATAGAAAGCAAATTGGAGAAGGGGAGAGACTCCAGCAAGACAGAGAGTCGTAGAACCCATGAGAGGAGAAGGAGATCAAGAAGTATCAGGACCCCTGAGAGGAGAAGAAGATCATGGAGTGGTAGCAAACCTCATGGTCGCTCCCAAAAGCATCCCAGTAGAGAGACACACAGTAGTTCAAGCTCGTCTCCTACCAGAAAACACTGAACATTTGGAAAGGATGAATTGAAAGGGGAGATGAACAAGATCAAGCCTCCAACGTTTGATGGAGAGCATAAGAAGGAGGAAGATGTTGAGACATGGTTGCTTGGCATGAGGAAATATTTCCAACTGCAGAATTATTCCGCCCATGCAGAGGGAAGAATTGCAATGTATCAACTGAAAGGAAAAGCATCCATGTGGTGGGATCAGTTTGTGTAGGTGCAGCACATCAGAGAGAAAGAGGTCACTTGGAAGGAATTTAAGAGGTATTTCGAGAAGAAATACTTGACTAAAAGGTACTATGATAGAAAGATGAAGGAGTTCTTCGAACTCAAGCTAGGCAACATGACTATTGATGAGTATGAACGAAGTTTTCTGGAACTATTGAAGTATGTTCCATTCATCAAAGACAAGGCTGTCAAGATTCAGAGATATCTAAGTGGACTGCCACCGTCCATGGGAGACAAGATTCAGTATGAGGATCCTAAGACCATGGAAGAAACCATAAGAAGGGTGAAATGCTTGTGTGAATAGCAAGGAGAAAGGCTTATCCTTCGGAAGGCTTGGAATGATCAGAGGAAGTTTAAGAAAGAACAGAGGTAGAAGGGAAACAAGCCTTCCTTTTTCAGAAACAGACTTCAAGGACAACTATCGTTTAGAGAACTGAGAATGACTGAAGAGGGAGCATAAAGACTGAGACAGACGCCCATTCAGTGTTGGGGCTGTAAAGGAAACCACAAGTACAGAGAATGTCCCCATAAAAATGGTAAAGCGAGAACTGTCCATACTGTTTAGCAAGCTGAAATAGTGGAAGATATGGGCAGTAGAATGCCGAGGATCTACGTAGCCCTGGACAACAGGCAAGCATAATTTCAATCGCACATGATTGAAGTGGAAGGTATGATTAATAACCGACCACTCATTATTTTAATTGATTCATAGGCTAGCCATAGTTATGTAGATCCTAGGGTGGTGGAAAGTTTGCGTTTATCAAAAAGCAAACATGAGAAGTCTTGGTTAGTGCAGTTAGCCACATGGACCAAGAGGAAGGTCACTGAATTAGTTAAGTCATGTTTAATGGACATGAAAGGATTAAGCACTAAGGTTGAATTGAATATTCTGCCTTTAGGCTCTTACGACTGCTTAATTGGGATGGACTGGTTGGACCAGCACCATGCCCTTCTGGAATGTCGTAACAAGAGGTTTACATGTCTGGACGAAGAGGGAAATTGGAAAACAATCCAAGGAATTCCCAGAGCTGTGGCTATCAGAGAAATCTCAGCCATGCAGCTGAAGAAGTGCTACAGGAAGGACTATCAATTATTTGCAGCTCATGTGGAAGAAGCATCCCGAGATGTAGTCTTGAATCTGGAAGACCATGAGGTACTCAAAGAGTTCAAAGACATATTTCAGGAGGTACCTGGACTACCTCCAAAGAGGGACATCGATTTTTCTATAAATTTTATGCCTGGAGCAGCTCCAGTTTCGAAGGCTCCTTATAGAATGAGTACGCCATAACTGAAAGAGTTGCAATTGCAGCTTGAAGAGATTTTGAAGAAGGGGTACATTCGCCCAAGCGTGTCACCTTGGGGAGCCTCGATCCTATTCGTGAAGAAGAAAGATGGGACGTTGAGGTTGTGCATTGATTTTCGACAGTTGAATAAGGTAACTGTCAAGAACAAGTATCCTCTGCCAAGGATCGATGATCTTTTTGATCAGTTGAAGGATGCAAAAATATTTTCGAAGATAGATCTCAAATCTGGATATCACCAAGTGAGAAGAAATGATGAGGACATCAACAAGACTGCCTTTAGAACAAGGTACGGGCATTGTGAGTTCACGGTAGTGTCGTTTGGACTGTCAAACGCACCTGTTGTTTTCATGTGCTTAATGAATGGTGTGTTCAAGGACTATTTGGACAAGTTTGTCATAGTCTTCCTGGACGACATCTTGGTGTATTCCAAGTCAGAGGAAGAGCTTGAGCAACACCTAAGAATGGTGCTGCAAGTGTTGAGAGAACACCAGTTATACGCCAAGTTGAGCAAGTTCTCATTTGATCAAAGGTAGATTCATTACTTGGGACACATTATATCTGAAGAAGGGATCGTTGTGGATCCTGAAAAGGTTGAGGCCATCCGAGAATGGTCAGTGCCAAGGAATGTGGCAGAAGTTAGATCTTTTATGGGTCTGGCAGGCTACTACAGAAGGTTTATAGCCAGATTCTCAAAGATAGCTCATTCTATCACTTCCTTGCAAAGGAAGGAGAAGAAGTTCCAGTGGACTGAAGAATGTGAGAGCAGCTTCCAGTGATTGAAGCAGCTGCTAACCAACACTCCAATCCTGAAGATTGCAGATCCAAATAAGGATTACGTGGTGTGCACAGATGCGTGTAAGGAGGGACTGGGAGGAGTTCTCAGCCAAGAGGGATTTGTAGTTTGTTATGAGTCCCGAAAGTTGAAGGAGCATGAGAGGAATTATGCCACTCATGATTTAGAGTTGGCAGCAATCGTCCACGCCTTGAGGAAATGGAGACATTACCTCATGGGCAAGAGATTCGAGTTGAGAACAGACCACAACGGTCTGAAGTATTTATTTTATCAACCGACTTTAAATTCTAGGAAAATCAGATGGTTGGAGTTTATGTGTGAATATGACTTTGATATCAAGCATATCAAAGGGAAAGAAAATAAGGTGGTTGATGCACTCAACAGAAAAGTGCCCAAATTACATGCTACGGCCATTAGCATGTACAGGACGGAGATTAAGGACAGAATTTTGGAAGCTGCAAATGTTGATTTGCAATACAGAGGTCTGATAGCAAAGCTACAGCAGCGTGAGAGACCACAGACCCAGGGAAGTTACACCTTGGGAACTGATGGCTTACTTCTGTATAAAAATGGAGTGTATGTACCCAATGTCCAAGAATTAAAGCTGGCAATTCTAAAAGAAATGCATAATGTGGCTTATGCTGGACATCCTAGATATCAGAAGACTGTGGCAGCAGTCAAAGGCCATTATTTTTGGCCGGGTATGAAGAAAGAAATCGCTGAATACATCGCCAGATGTATGGAGTGCCAGAAAGTTAAGGCTGAGCATAGGCACCCAACAGGGTTGTTGCAACCTTTACCCATTCCTGAGTGGAAATGGGAAGTGGTGACAATGGATTTTATCACAGGATTTCCCAGGACGAGCAAGCAACATGATTCGATCATGGTGGTGGTGGACAAGCTTACAAAAGCTGCCCATTTTATTCCACTGAAAACCACTCACAGGGCAGCAGATGTTGCTGATATCTTCTTAAAAGAAGTGACACGCTTGCATGGAATTCCGAAGACAATTGTGTCTGATAGGGACCCGAAATTCACTTTGAATTTCTGGAAAGGATTGTTCAAGGGATTCAGAACGAATCTGAACTTTAGTACAACATATCACCCTGAATCTGATGGACAGATAGAGAGGGTGAACAGAGTAATAGAAGACATATTGAGAATGTATGTGATAGATAAACCATCAAGGTGGGAAGACTACCTGCATTTGGTAGAATTTGCCTACAATAATGGGTATCATACATCGTTGAAGATGAGCCCATTCAAAGCACTTTATGGAAGAAAGTGCAACACACCAGTGAGCTGGGATAATCTAGCTGACAGAGCAATAGTTGGGCCTGAGCTGCTCAAAGAGACGGAGGACCAAATGTTAAAAAATAAACAGAATTTGAAAGCAACCCAGGACAGGCAGAAAAGTTATGATGATAGTAACAGAACCCACAGAGAATTCAGAGTGGGTAATCATGTTTTCTTGAAAGTAAAAACTAACAGGAGTTCCCTGAAGCTGGGAAGTTGCGCCAAGTTGGCAGCAAGATTTTGTGGGCCATTTGAGATCCTTGAAAGGATTGGCCCAGTTGCATACATGCTTGCATTACCTGCAACTATGACTGTACACAATGTGTTTCATGTTTCACTGCTTAAAAGATATATACCTGATGCTAATCATGTCATCGATTGGAATGTGATTCAGGTGGAACCAGAAGGTGTCCTACAAGTGCATCATGTGCACATATTGGACAGGAAATGCAAACAACTCCGGAATCGAGCCATAGAAATTGTAAAGGTCCAGTGGACCTGGTACGGTCCTGAGGATGCGACATGGGAGCATGAAGATGTTATGTGGGCAGAGTACCCGCATCTTTTTGAAAATTTTGAAAAGCTTGCAGAGACAGTGTAAAGTTGCACTGAGGACAGTGCAGAAATAAGGGGAGGGGAATTGTAGTGTCCCCAAGACCGAACCTTTTGTAAATCTGGTTTATGAAATGAATTGTAAATATGTGTTGTAGGTTGGTGAGCCAAGTTTGTATAAGCCTATGGCTTATGTGATTGTTAGGCCAGAGAGACTAAGGGTTGTAGGCCAAGGGCCTGATTTTGTATATGTATGTATGCAGCACATCAATAAAATATAAACACCGTCACGTGCAGACCGACCACGATGAATGAGTGATGGGGGACTGAGCTTCCACAAAGTGGGAAAGGAATTAGGGGCTGGAAGGTGGGAAGAGGGGGCTAAGTGTTGAGCCTAGGGGCTTAAGTCCTTGGGAATAATATTTTATTATTATTCCAAAAAGCCACGTGAATTATGTGAATGTGATGTTTTATCCTAAGTTCTTGGGGAAGGACGAGGGACTTCCAAATGGGAAGGAATGCATGCTGATGGAACGCATGCAGTTCCATGGGTGACAAGTGTCAACCCTGGTGCATGCAAATAAGAAGGCCGAGATGAACCCTAAGAGGGGTTCCTCGCCCATTCCACCCCGACTACCTGAGCGTGTATGGAGCTCGGAGCAGTACGACGGACCCGAGCTCTACAGAGAACCCGTGTGCTTCCCTGTGAGCCGATAAGCCCGTGTTTGGCTCAGAAAAACTGTGTATATCCTTTGTTCTAAAAGTCGAGAAGTCTGTGTTCATTTATGAAAAGGCCAGTTCACCCTCTTCGTTTTGAGCCGTGGAACCTGTGTCATTCCCTGCGTGGATTGTTTGTCACCCGTTCCCGAGAACCTACACTGTGAGACCTTGCGCCATTGCTAAGCCTGTTTGGGAAGCCCGTGTTTGTTTTTTTCGGTTGGCTATTGTGGCCACGCAGAGCTGGACTGCGCGTGGCTTGTCGGCCAGTGCAAGTTGTGATTGAGCCTGTGTATGATCTCTCTGTCCAGGTGAGAGAGAAATTACTGGGAAGTGGTTTCTTCCAGAGAGTGTCCATCACTAGCTTTGGGCTCTGAGACTTCCTGATCCGGCCTGTTGCCGAGACCCAGAGAGGGAGGTTAGCACCGATGGACTGTGCTTGTGAAGGTGTATACTCCCGGGCGGAACAAGCATGTGGGGAATGAGAGTCTGGTAGTAGTGGGCGTAAGATGGCATCTTGGGAAGAATCCTTCCTATTTTCTGTGATGTTTTCCCCGTAATCTCAGCCTAGCCTAGGATTCCTTGCCTTGGGGTGGAGCTTAGTCCCAGCTCAGGGGTGACCCACTGCTGAGCTGATGAGCAGTGCGGTCTAAGGCTGGGAGGATCATGGAAGACCTGCACGTGGTTGGTGGAATCTACCACTGTTTCAAAGATAAGTATTAGATGATGTTTTATTCATGTATTCCGTCGTGTATAACAATTTATTGTTAATGTTAGTGATTGTTGATTATAGCAGTAAATCTTATGTTTACTCTGAATTAATTGTATTTCTTGAATACATGCATGTTATTACTATAATGCTGGTATGAGCTACGTACAGAGTGGTGTTATAGTTTTGTTGAAGAGTGATTAAGCCTTAGTAACAGATGAAGAGTGTTACAATAACTTGAGGGTAGTAAGGAAATGAATGCTCCTACCTGAAACCTAATTTTGATGTTATTTCAGACATCATGCGGTTTTGGATGTGACTTCCATGATTAGTGACAATCTCTTTTGGAACCTTGAACCTAGCTATGACTTGATTGAAAACAAAAAGTGTTGCGGGTTCCCCATCATTAGTGAATGTCAAAAGGGATTTTGCCCACTTTGTAAAGTAGTCAATTGCCACTATGATATATCGATGCCCCCTAGATGAAACTGGGTGGCATGTCATGAAATCCACCCCCCTCTTTATGAAGGGACCAATGGTAATAAAGAGAAACACGGGAGAAGGGTGCACACACATCTTTTTAGTAAATATTTGACAGGGGTGACATTATTTGACCGCTTCGACACAATCTTTAAAGATCGTAGGTTAGAAATAATCAGCGCACAAAATCTTATGGGTTGTTTCCAAACTTTATAAGTGATCCTCATATGCTCCACTATGTCAATCATTCAAAACTAAATCCTCTTCCTCGTGATTTAGGGAACAATGGAGAAATCATTCCACCCCTCGTCAATACAAAGTGTTGGCGATAATGAGGTAATTCTTAGCTAGGTGGCAGACCCATTGTCGCTCATCTCGCGAGAAGTGTGGAGGGAACTTCAGAGTTTGGAGATATATAATGATATCCCATACCAAGGATCAGACGAAGAGATGAAGAATATATGCTCATATGAAAATGAGTCAATAACTTCGTTATCCTCATTCTCTACTGGGAACTTCGACATAAGTTCGACAAACAATAATGACTTCTTGGACTTGGAAGAGGAAAAATCCAAATCGAACTCTTGAATAACAACAATCCACTTGTTGTACTTCCTGCCTATAATTCATCGAGTCAAAACATACTGAAAAGGGTTAACGTCGGTGGTGATGGTAGTCTTACGTAATAGAATATAGTGTCAGAGACACCAAACAACATGGAATGTTGCTAAGGCCACTTTCTCGACGTGAGAATACTTTATTTCAGGACCTAACAAGGTGTGAATCAAGTAATGGATGACATGCTCATGGAGCTTATCATCTTCCTGAACTAGGACCATGCCAATCGAAGATTCAACTGCTGCAAGATATAGCAGGAAATCTCTATTATAATCTGGGGGGATAATGATCTAGAATTGGATCTCAGGACCAAATTGGGTCCAGGAAGGCCTACAAATCAAAGTGCTCAGAATGGATTCAAAATAGATGTGTGTGTAAGCCTCATCGATACGAACCCAACACAACTTGAATGGGCTCAAACGAACGTCGTATGCTTAAGATACCATGGTCTATTCATTTGGCCAAACATGCAAACAAATGATGATTGTATAGTCTGTATAGTGCCATGTGGCAGCTGACTGTACAGGCCGTACAGTCGACATGGCAGGGTATAGTTGGCGTTGACGTGGGCAGTTACAGGTGGATGAATCAGATTGTGACATGTGGCACCACTGCAAGGGTGACACATGGCACGATGTTGACATGGAAGGTGTTAGTAACATTTCTCTTCCGAAGCACAAAAGCGATCAGGTCTGTAAGTGGCGCGATGAGTGCCGAGCGCAGCTCACAGAAGAAAGCCATTTCGGGCTTAAATCAAGCGAGCGAGCAATCTGATTTCAGCGGTCAGGATTCATCCAAAGGATCAGATCAATGGTTGGTAGGAAATCGCGGTTAGCGAAGTTGCGTCGAGGTTAGCGCAATGGATAGCGCCCATATTATGTGAAGGGAAGGATAGCAGCCATCCATCTAGAGGACGCGTGGCACGAGATCTAGTCGTGTCGGCATTTCGACATTTGAGAGTTCGAGGGGTGAAAGTTTCATGTTGATCTACATCTCGAAACCCCAAACCCTGAAAGCGCCGAAGTCGCCCAAAATTGGGCCCGTAGTATTATGGAGCAATCTCGGTCGTCCATCCATAGGAGACACGTGGTGTGCAATTAGGCTCCTCGCCAATTCGCCCATCGCGATTTCGAGGCGCAAGGTGCAGCACTATCATATTCCCAATGCACAAGGTGTCGGGAGTGTCCAGGACCGGGGCCCACAACATCGTTGGAAGAGCTCAGAGTCGTCAGATCAAAGGTACGCGTGGCGCCAGATTAAGCCATCTCGGCATTTCGCTCATCGCGAGTTCAAGGAACAGGGATCAGCCCCTTCCTGATTCACGAACGCCGGAAGCACCTTTGAGAGTAAACACGGGGTCACAGCCCGTGGTCACTTGGGAAAGAAAGGAGCTGCGCTAAAGGGGCCAAAGGCGTTGGGTTTCAGTCACAGAGAGGCCCGTCACGACCTCCAGTTGCCGTCAGACCCGACCTCGAGCTTGGTTTTTGCTTGGAGTAAATGAAGGCAAGAAGGGGTGGTTGAAGCCTCTCCTCATTAATTAAATGTGAAGTATGGAGGGTCTGGCAAGTGGTCTGCTCGAGAGGGTCCTATGTACCCATTTTTCCAGAGAAGCCATGCTGAGTTCTCGACTAGCCGGAGGAGGTTTGCATACACTAGCTCGAATCTTAATGACTTAGCTACTCCTCTTACAGGAGCCATGCGTAGTTAAGGTGGCGTCTGACAGGGATTACCTGTCCGAATTTGGCTGAAGGGACACCAAGCCTTGGATGACTGAACACACCGATGTTAGGCAATTTTCTCTGAGTATATAAACTCAGTCTTTGTATTTTGTAAGGTATCGATGGTAGAGCAAAGCTCCCGATTGTAAAGTTTTAGCACATACTCTAGTTCTCTGGTTATGTATTGGTATGTAAGATTTCTTGTTTAATGACAAAAAGTTTTTTCACTTCATCTAGTTTTCATCTCATGCTGAGAGAGTTCATGATCGACTGATTCGTGCGAATGATTGCAATTATGTTATGATAAAGGATTTATTGTTGCATCGTTGTATTCTCCATTTTTCTGCATTTGAATGCAAGAAGATCTTGCGTTTAGACGTTTTCCTCTATAGTCTGTTAGAAACCTGATGTTTACAACAGACCTTTGCTTTTCCCTTATACAAGTCTTCCCCCTACTCACCCTCACTACAACTCACTGTCTGAAGTTATCCAAGACCTCACTTGCCCATGCATGCCCGGCCTAGTATCGGAGTTAGAACCACATCGTTTTGAGTTAACTTCCATTCGATCACCCCATTAAACAAATCGTGACATAAACTGATGGGCATTGGGCTCTGCTCCTGCTGCAATCCAAGGGTGACTTCTGACGCTAACAGAAGGTACAGTCAATATGTTGATTGGGCTAGAAGCGGACGAATGGTCTCTCGATACATGGCAGGTTATTTGGATGAATAATGTGGTGCCACATGGCCCAGTCATGGGTTTCCATGTGGCACCCCTCCATTGGTTGTTTGGTATGGAAAAAGTATGGAGCGCACAGGATTTGAACCCGTGACCTCTGGTCCAGGCTAAGGGTTTGGCAGGGCCGGGCTAGCCAACCTGCCCGTAGGTGTTCCTTGTTTACTATAGCACAAAACTACTATTTAAGTTGCATATGTTGTAGGTGCGGGCGAAAAAAAGGTTGGGGCCTAGCCCCAACCCCCGACGAATCCATGCGACCATACCAACATGACCCTGTTCCATATGTTGTTTTGAACGCGGTTAGGGATATGCGACAGCCCTAAGATCTCAGTCACATCACCGTCCCATATGACTCGGGGCTCATCTATATAGTTAGCGCATGGAAAGGGGTTAAGCCATGGCCACATGGGCCAAACACATACAACCAAGGTCCGAGAGCTAAGGGATAAGGGGGCAGCGCATGGCGCTTGGCCACATGGAGTGCACCGAGCGACCAGGAGCCAACGAAAAAGGGGTTGCACCCTTGATTTTTTGAATTTGTGGGTTTTTATACTATGTATTAAGATTTTTTATGATCTATTTAGAAGTTTTTAGAGATTTTTGGCCAATATTGGGGGATATTGGGCCCTTTTTTAGGTGAGATCTTAGGGAGAAGTTGGGAGGTGGTTACCAACTTCAGGCCTATAAAAACCAGAGGTTCTTGAAGCCAAGGAGGAGGTTAAAAACAAGTTTATACTGAAGGATTGTTGAGCCAAAGCCATTTTTATGCAGGGAAGCCATTGAGGAGAGCACCTTTGCGGGCCATTTCGGGGAGCTCCGTTCATTCGATTTTAGTGTCATCAGTTTTGTTGGGTTCTTGAGATCTGGTAGAACGAGACCATATCAGTTTGGAACCTTTTTGGCATTGTTTTGATGTACATTGAAATCTTTGAATAGAAATAAGAAAGCCTCACCCACTGAGACAAAGGCTTGGAGACGTAGGCGAGATTGTTGAACTCCGTTATCATCTTGTTCTTATGGTTTGTTGTTCTTCATGCTTATTTTTAGATCTCTATATTGTTTAATGGCTGCTATGTTTCCTCTTTCAATATTCCTCTTTCATTAGTTTCCCTAAATGGTAAAATAACACATGCTTAATAACTCAACCATTGTCGTTTAAAAGATCTTTTCAAATCAAGTGGTATGAGCTAGTTGACGTTTGGATTTTGAGTTTGCATGATTACCAGGGAAAAGATACATCATGGTGAAGGCGAGCTTGTTGAAGAGAATCCATTGATTGGATTGAGAAAGAAGACTTCTCAAAGCGAGAAGATGGCATCGAAAGAGGGACTTTCTCATGATGAGAAAGAGTTTCGATAAAATTTCTTTGCCATGTCGGAGATGATGAAGGTTTTGTATGAGGATTACTTGGAACAGAAGAGACCAAATCTAGGTGAATATTCAAAGGTCAAAAGTGAAGAAGGAGAGGATCCTCCTCAAATTCCTCCTTCACCTCCTCCTTCTTCTTCTTCTCCTTCTTCTTCTTCTTCTCCTTCTTCTTCAAGTTCAAGTTCTAAAATCACCACAAGAAAACATGTCCATAAACATAAACAAGAAATGCCTTTACTAAAGCTTGATGTTAAATTTGAATTACCTATGTATGATGGTGAATTCAATGCAAAGAGACTTGATAATTGGGTCAGACAGATGGAGGTCTATTGCAGTGTGCAACAAATCAAGGATGAGGCAACTCATATCAAGTTGGCATTACTTAGACTTGCAGGCATAACACTCATCTGGTGGAAAAGCAAGCTGCAAAATGGCACGCAACAAGTGGGTAATGTATTTTCATCATGGTAAAGTTTTATTTTGCACTTAGAAAACAATTCTATCCTTTGGGTTATACAGAGAAATATTTAATTGAATGGCAAGGTCTTAAACTAAGAAAAGGACAAACAATGCAAGAATACACAGATGAGTTTCGTAAAATGGCATTGATGTTAGATATTCCTTTACATACCCAAGAAACTCTTATGAAGTATATAGAAGGTTTACCTACACATATTTGAAATATTGTATTCATGTTTGGACCTACTAATCTTGATGAGGTTTCTTTTCAAGATACATACATTGAAGCAGGGAAAATAGGGGTTGGTGTATCAGGGGAATCGTCTTCAAGGAAATAGGACAAAAGGAAGCAGAATGGAAGAAAGGCAAATTCAGTGGCAAGAAAGGAAGATAAGCCCTCTTGCAAGCATTGCAAGAAAGAGGGGAATGATGAGGACAATTGCTGGCAATTGCATCCTGAGAAGAGACCAAAGTGGTTCAAGGAAAGGAAAGGGAGGAAAACAGTTGCAGCAACAACACGAAACACAGACTTGGGATCCGATTCAGGTGATGAATCAAAAGTCTCATTGGTTGGTTTGACAGGTAAACTTGGTGATGGATTTAATTCTAGAATAAATTGTTTCACATAAGGGTCATAATGAGGCACAATAAGGTCGACACATTGATATATAGTGGATCTCAATCTAACTTGATTTCATAGGAATTGGTTAAACAATTGGGATTAAACACTCAGATGCATCATAAGCCTTACACACTTAAATGGATAAGCAACAATCATCAATTGCACATAACAAAGCAATGCACATTAAACTTTGCAATTTCATTTAAGTTTGTGGACAAGGTAACATGTGATGTGGTGCCACTCAATGAATGTGGAATGGTCTTAGGCGGTCCTTACTTCTATGATCGTAAAGAAATCTTCTACAGGGAAAAGAACCAATATCACTTAACCAAAGCAGGTCAAGAATATGTGGTTCATGCTCATCATTTAAAGGCAAATAAATCTCTTCAAACTATGGAACAATTAAGAAAGGCAGCTCATGCAAGCAACACACCTATAATTGTTTCAAATCAAGTAATCAATCTTAAGCAAGAACATGAGATGATTGTAGAATGGAAAATCAATCACACTTTGCTTCAAGATAAGCTAATGTCGTGCAAATATTACAAACATATTAGCTCATTTGCAGTCATATTTTTGATGCTATCATTAGTAATGTTGTAAACATGGATGATAGTGGCTTTAGTAAGATGTGACAGAGTACAAGTGGCTAACAATATGTTGTCAGTTATCATGGTTGTTTTACAGTTGATCTTGATGAGACATGTGCACATGACAGAGTTTAAAGACAAAGAACAAGTCGGGTGGCCTATCCCACACTTGATGATTGGTCAGTAACCTTTTGGAGGACCAAAAGGTCTTTAGTGGGGAGGTGTGATCCAAAATTGGATCTCGGGACCAAATTAGGTCCAGGAAGGCCTAAGAATCAAAGTGATCAGAATGGCTTCAAAATGGATGTGTTCGTAGACCTCGTCGATACGAACCCAAATCAACTTGAACGGGCTCAAACAGACGTCGTATGCTCAAGATATCATGGTCTGTTCATTTGGCCAAACATGCAAAAAAATGATGATTGTACAGTCCATACAATACGTACAGTGCCACGTGGCAGCTTACTGTACCGGTCATATGATCATACAACTGACGTGGTAGGGTACAGTTGGTGATGATGTGGGTAAGTACAAGTGGATGAATCATGTCGTGACATGTGGCACCACTCCAAGGGTGACACATGGCACAATGCTGAAGTGGAAGGTATGGTCAACATGTTGACTGGGTTGGAAGTGGATGAATGGTCTCTCAACACATGGCAGGTTATTTGGATGAATAATGTGGTGCCACGTGGAAACCCTCCATTGGTTGTTTGGTATGGCAAAAGTATGGAGCACACGGGATTTGAACCCATGACCTCTAGTCCGGGTTAAGGGTTTGGCAGGGCCGGGCTAGCCAACCCACCCGTAGATGGTCCTTGTTTACTATAGAGAAAAACTACTATTTAAGTTGCATATGTTGTAGGTGCGGGCGGAAAAAGGGCTGGGGCCTAGTCCCAGTCCCTAGCGGATCCATGAGACCATACCAACATGACCATGTTCCATATGTTGTTTTGTGCGCGGTTAGGGATATGCGATAACCCCCGGATCCCAGTCACATCATCGTCCCATATGACTCGGGGCTCATCTATACAGTTAGTGCATGGAAAGGGGTTAAGCCATGGCCACATGGGCCAGGCACATATGACCGAGGTCTGAGAGCTAAGGGATAAGGGGTCAGCGCATGGCGCTTGGCCACATGGAGCACGCCAAGTGACCAAGGGCCAGCGAAAAAGGGGTTGCGCCCTTGATTTTTTCATTTGTGGGTTTTTATACTATGTATTAAGATTTTTTATGATTTATTCAACAATTTTTAGAGATTTTTGGCTAATATTGGGGGATATTGGGCCCTTTTTGAGGCCATATCTTAGGGAGAAGTTGGGAGGTGGTTACCAACTTTAGGCCTATAAAAACCAGATATTCTTAAAGCCAAGGAGGAGGTTCAGAACATGTTTATGTTGAAGGATTGTTGAGCCAAAGCCATTTTTATGCAGGGAAGCCATTAAGGAGAGCACCTTTGCAGGCCATTTCTGGGAGCTTCGTTCTCCGATTTCAATGCCATCAGTTTTGTTGGGTTCTTGAGATCTGTTAGAACAAGAAAATATCAGTTTGGAACCTTTTTGGCATTATTTTGATGTACATTGAAAGCTTTGAACAGAAATAAGAAAGCCTCACCCAATGAGACAAAGGCCCAGAGACATAGGCGAGATTGTCGAACTCCATTATCATATTGCTGTTATGGTTTGTTGTTCTTCATGCTTATGTTCAGATCTGTATATTGTTTAATGGCTACTATGTTTCCTCTTTCATTCTTCCTCTTTCATTAGTTTTCCTAAATGGTAAAATAACACATGCTTAATAACTCAACCATTGTCGTTTAAAAGATATTTTCGAATCAGATAATCAAGGGTATGGACACTAGATCCTTCTTCAATGCGTCGAAAGAACATTGTACTGAATCATCCCAATGAAAAGGAACCCCTTTCTTTAAAAGGTGCATAAAACCTTTTGTGATATTAGCATAGTTCGTTAAAAAATGTCGAAGAAAATATGCCTTTCCCTGTAAACTCTGAAGTTGATGCACTTTGCGCAAGGGAGGCAACTGTGTTATTACCTCAAACTTTAAAGGGTCAACCATGATCCCTTTAGTTGACGCGATGAATCCTAAGAGACGTCTTGATGTTACACAAAAGATACATTTGTGTGGATTCAAGCGAATTTGATAGGGGTGACATATTTTGAAGACAAGGCAAAGGTGTAAAAGGTGTCTCACCCTCTTATGCAGATGGGCGGTGAGATCATTCAAACAAGCCTCCACATTATGCTTAAGATCATGAAAAGCGAACATCATGGCCCCCTGAAAAGTGGCTCCAACGTTTTTAAGGCCAAAGGGCATCATTTTGTACACAAAGGTTCCCCAAGGACAAATAAAAGTCATCTTGTGTTGGTCATCGAGATGGATTTGTATTTGGTTATAACCAGAAAAACCATCCATAAAAGAGAAAATCTCACTTCCTGCGCACTTGTCGAGGATTTGATTGATCAACGATGTAGAATTTATCCTTAGGACAAGCTTTATTCAAATCATGAAAATCCATGCATACACAAATCATACCCTATTTTTTGTCGACCGACACGAGGTTAGACGCCCATTCCGTCAATGGTATCGGGTAGATAATGCCAGCTTTAAGCAACTTATACACCTCAACTTTGATTGTTGTTGCTTTCATTGGGTTAATTGGTTGCAATTTCTGTCGAACAAGATTAACGTTTTCATATGTTCGAATCTCATGTTCAACAATCTGAGGATCTATGCAAATCATTTCCTTGTGCGACCAAACTAAAACATCACAAAATTATTTTAAAAGTGTTCTATACTGGAAAATTTCTTCTTGAGAGCATTATGCTCCGATAAAAACACTCTCGACAACATTAGGGGCTCTAGAATTTTTGATCAGGACGGTTTTTGATATATTCACCATATTCCCCTCGACATATACACCATGCTTAGTTAAGGGGTTTACAGTCTAGCCAACATTTCTACTCATGGATGACTTGAACTCTCCTCTTTCCACACGACTGATTTAGGGGAGGAAATACAAACTATGATGCATATCCTCCCATGGCCTTTCAGCTCCATTCATTGCATCAATAATAGCCTCGTCTGAAGGCAAGTCAGTTAGTCCTGGGAAATTGAAGAATTTTGAGCCTAGATGGGCTCAGGAATCATATCGTCCTCCTCTATCCATGCAGGATTTTGATCAGGTTTTGCAATGGTGCATTGAATAGCTTGATAAGCGACCTCAATTGCAGACAATGGCATAGTCATCCCGACATGTGTGCGACTGTCGATTGATTCACATGGTGAGTGTAACACCCATGGATCTTGCAGATACCAAGTTCTAAATGACGTGACTCTTGTAATCGAAGCTGGGGAACTCGACTTGTGGAAGTCGACCGGGGTGGCACGAATACAAGATACCGATGTTGGGAAATTAAAATTTTCCATGAGCGAAGGATACATTCCAATAATGATACTCTCAGTTGCCGACTGATATTTTTCAATCTAGGGAATTGTGGATCCTAGATTTTCTATGGAGCTAGAGCGATTAAAATCCATCTGATTGATACTCAATATCATTCCCTCATGGGGAAAGCATAAAATTTGAAATATCGATGAGATGACAACTGTCATCACGTAAGTCCAACTCCTTCTCAATACCAGATGATATTTGAGTGGTGCGTCGACTACCTCTACTTCTACTTAAACGAACTTGCCTCCTAACTGGACCGAAAAAGAGGAAATAATCACATGCGGCCTAAAATATCATTCATCGAATGTGATTAGCAAGGTGTGAGAAGGTGCAAGCTTTGGAGAGCCAATGAATTTCCAGCAGAACAAGGACATGGCACACGTCGAAGCGCCATCATTTATGACGGTCCTCCTGATGATGTGTTTCACATATACAATATAAATCTGGAAGGATACATGATAAGGAAGGTGAGGCTTCACATCAGTAGCGTCAAACTTCATAGTGAGTTGGTTGGAAGAATCTGTGGCTCCGATCGCGGATAACAATGTGGTGCATTGTGTGGGGCAACTTTGAAGCACCTCTAAAGAAGACATCACATAGGGGGTTTGAGCTAAATCCTCAACAATGGAATAGTTGGGTGCAGCTTGAGCATTAGGGTTATGTGACGCCTGTTATCACTCCAAGAAACCCTATGAGGTTGCAGACCAGAGGTGCTTGGTAACTTAAGAAATGAATGTTTTTTGTATTTTGTGAATGTGGATCAATGGGACAACTCAATATAGCTTATGGCATTCAAACATGAAAATGATAAACAAATAGACAGTGCTCTCAAAGA
>ML792641.1:140903-154189 GCA_009831015.1 Picea engelmannii | reverse complement strand
CAAACCCCTGTCCTAGGCAACCCTGTGTATTCGGAAATAGATGCCTCATCTATTATGAACTCCTCTCTGCCTATTTTGGCAATCCTGCCATCGTATGAGAGGGCAAATGCTTCAGCAATTTGTTGGTGGAAGGTTGTTAATTTCTCACAATATGAGAAAACTCCGACCTGATTAAAGCATTCTGCAACCTCTGGATGTTCTTTAAAGTACCACATACCATCCACCTCGGACCTTAGAGCAAGGCTTGCTTTTGCCATGGTTTAATATTGACTGTGTATGAAACTGTGGATAACCAGGTGTTTGGACAACAAGGTTCTAGGAACTAAAGACACAATCGATATTACTCATGAACAAACGGTGAAATCATTCGACAGAGCATAGGGTTGATAAATGCGCTAGAATATTGACAGACATTTAAATGACAGTTTGACAGGGAAAGCCGAAACTTCAACCTTTCGGGGGCAAATGAATTTATGAAATTTTGACAGGAAAGCTTACAGACTTACCCAATAACCCGATCATAATTCTTTGATTTGAAATGCTGGTTCAACTCGGAGACACCATGCCAATCGCCCGAAAAAGATGGACCAAGATTTGAAAATCACGATTTGCTGGAAAAAATCGCGTGTTGATAGTTATCTTCAACGATTTTCGGGCTCCATTATAACACTTTGAGTTTCAAAATGAACGAATGAGCTGTTAATAATGATGAATGTATCTGCCACTGGGAAGGAGGGAAGCTCCGTGCAACCGTATCTGGCTATCACCGCTCGACGCAGATTTGGAAATGATTATTGCAGTGGATAATGCGCAGGTGTTTGGAACCTTTCGGTTGAACCCCACGAACGAGTATCATCTCCCCCAACGCGAGTTTTTGGCGGTTTGAACTTCTCATCATTGCAACGATTCTTGACATCTCGCTCGTGCGAAAGCACGAGCTTTCTTTTTGCCCATTCAAACCTTTTCGGTGGTTGCTTTCTTTTTGTATCGACCACTTATTTGACGAAACTGAACTCTTTCGGTGGTTAATGAGCACGTTGGGGGCTCGCCCAAACCACCGAAATTTGTTGTTTTTCCAATTTCTTAACTGAACCAAAACCAAGAATTTTCTCAACTATAGAAAACACAAAAGTAGCTTAAGTACGTGACCAATAGCCAGGATATCCTCTACAAAGTTCAACCGAAAGAACGGTTTCACTTTGGGAGTTAACAACGCCCATTTGTACACACCCTTTGGTATGTGCGACATTGTTTCCTTCTCGAGTTTTTCTATGTGGAGAGGCCCCTGAGGATCATAAGTTTCTTTACCTTTGTTTTCGACTTTAGATTACCATAATCATGAGTTCTCGTCAAAAAGTCTACCTCCTCTTCTTTTAACTTTGTAGAATTAAGAATATTAATGAACGAGAAAGATATGTCCGGCAAAGGTGCACTAGAAGTGACCCCTCACAGATTGGAAGTGGAAGAGCCAACCTACATATCATGTCCTTGCATAAACGAGTTTTGCAATACAACAGGTTTTTGTTGTTGTTGCAACTTTATTAAGCGTTGGGATTCTTCCATCTTCGAGCATTGATGAGTAATGTGATCATCCCCACAAAGCATTTTTATTAGCCTTTTTGTCATTTCCCCTACTACCCTTCTTACCCTTGCCTTTCTTTTACTCTCTGGGCTAGTGAGGACTCTTCTGAGTCTTCAATTGCACAGTGTGTACATCCGAGGATTGAGTAGTGGGGGTGGTCAAGCTAGTGGTCAGATCGACCATAGTTTGTTGTATAGACAACTGTTGCATCTGGTTAGAGACCAAATATGCAATTTTTCTTTGAGAGGAACCGACGATGCCATCAGAATGTGGTCCTGACTTCAGTTTTTCCAAGTCGAAAGTTTACCGTGGTGCATTGGGCATGATCTCATAGAGCATACATGATTGAGAGTAAATCAAATCCAATTGTTGTGCTCTAAAGATTGCATGCTCTTCTATTAAGATCCCTGAAGTGGCTACATCCTTAGAAATATAAGGAAGCAACGACTTAAGGAACCATTCTAAGAAAAACTCTAGCGGAACTATGGCTTTAATCAAGCTCTTCCATCACCTCTATTCTTGAATATGATCAGAAATGTGCGTAGCCTTATCTTGTTCAAAGTTGTCCAAAAGATCTATATTAGCATCATACCAGAAAAGGAGTTGGAAGTGGTTGAGAAAAACCATGGCGAGATCACCAAAAATTACGTACTTGGAACTCTCCAGTTCTACATACCATTTCCTGGCGACCCCAGTGAGGGTGTGTTGAAACAATTGTAACCAGATCGAGTCATCGTTTAACAAAATAGGCAAGCACCACAAGTGAAACATCGTTATGTGGTCCTACAGGTCTTCATCACTATTTCCTTCAAACTTTGGTATGTCTGAAGGTAGTTTGGTGGGGAACGCAAGACAAGTTGGGTCATGATGAATCAGGTCATTCATCAACTTAGAAAAATATGGCAAATGAAGAGTTTCCAGAAAAGGTATCCTAGGCTATGTCATCGACTGATTAGCAGCTTGGAAAGAAGGTCCTGGATTGTAACTGGCACTAGGTTTCCAGGAAGAGTTTATTGATGGACCAAATATTTGGGTAAGACCTTGTTGGGTTTGGTTGAATGGAGGATAACCTCCACCCATCTGATTCTCTAATGGAAATATAGGTTTGTCCCCTGTCAATCCTCCTTGTGAAGGAACTAGTCCTTGCGTGGGTTGTACTGATTGAAAAAGGGGTTTCCCCTGACAACATTCCTTGCAAAGGGAAGGACCCTTGCATGGGATTCCACTAATCTTGGAAGGGGTTTCCCCATGCTGACACTATAGATGTGGCGAAAGGATTACTCCCAAATCCACCATATAATGTGAACATAGTGGAGGTGGATGTCATGCTAGCGACACCCATAGAAGCACCCCATCCCTCGAAGGGGTTAGGAACGAAAGATGAGAAATACCCACTCCTGATGGATGGGAACAATGAAGGAATATGACCTCCATCCCAAGGTATCTCTTGGCAGGGAATTAAAGAACTCCTCATACCAATGTTAGAAAATTGGGACGTAGATTAGGAGCCAGTCAACGCGTTAAGCATGCCCATCGATGACATACCAAATGAAAAAACACTTGTTTTTTATGACAATGACATGGATGCACTCATGGAAAGAGTGGGACCAACGACCAACAGAGTAGTGCTATTGATCAGAGCGACTATGGTGGAATAAACCACACTAGTTTTTGTGTTAGATACACAAGGAGGAAAGATCTTATTGGTGATTATTTCCTAAGTGGGAGTTGTAGGGACTTCTGACCTAGACACGTGTGGAGTGACGTCCATAGTGACCCAATCAATAGGGATATTATCAGTAAAGTCCGATCTAGGAGGTGGAACTTTCACCATAGGTGATGGAAAAGTTCTAGTTAGCGGAGGGTTGAAAGCAGTAGAATATTATTTAGCTACGAGATCTTCAACAGTTACAACCTCCAGTTTCAAAGTGTTAAATTCCAAGGGTTTCATAGCTGAGGTATTGACTGGACCAGTTAGTACAAAAGCACCAAATTGATCAAGACGATGCCTTAGCGAAGGTGGGGGAGAATTATTTCTTCTTCTCCTGGTGGAAGACCTTGAATTCTCCTCGATCTATAGGGCGGTTGATCATCCACTTTGAGTTGTCAACTCTAGATGACTATCTACTCACCTTATTAAAGAAAACTATGATCACCAAGCACACCACTAAAAAAATCCTAAAGGTAACAAAAAACACAAACTACTTTTCCAATATCTCGGCTCATGTGGATTAGGTCCTGAGACCGCAACGGTGACGAAGTAAGAAAGGGAGCTTCCAGAGGAAGGCATAGGTTGATTAATTCCCATAGACTAATGAGTGAAGGAGCGAGAAGTAGTTATCTCGACCTTCACTAACCAACCTTATCCAATACAAGTACCCACGCTTCGTGGGACACCCTTCAAGAGTATTGAAAAGTGTGATACGAAATATGACTCAGGTACTGTGACAAACCCCCATAGTCACCTTTGAGATCCCTAGGAAGAGAAATTATTCTTACCAACTCTTAGTCGGCATCCCAGGGAACAATTTACAGTTGGGATCGAACCTATGGGCAAGGTAACGAAGCCCGAAGCCTAAAAAGTGTTGCCTCTCATGGAGGTAAGGGCACTGGCGAAACCCCCAATATATGATCTCTCCACTATGCTTAGTTAAGCTTTGGAGGGGAATCTCATTGGCTCTCCCTTACACAACCTCGTGCTTGGCTCCTGTGTGAGAGGTGTTTCCCGGCCACACCTATACGACAGTTGGATTTTACACTCCATATCTTAGGCTAATAAGTTTGTTTTATGGCCTTGGAGAAATTTGCTCTCCAACTTGAACCAAGACCCTAGCCTACACTTGTTTGTATATTCTATTGGAACGAAAAATGTTTAATAAATTTTATTTAGCGTTCGATTTATTGGTTGTTACTTACTTAGAAGGGTTATGGATGAAACTTAGACGATGTTTTGACAGAACAAAAAAAAACACTTTAAGAACACAATGCAAAATGTGGTTTCTTCACTGAAAATTAAGAGTGATAACAACGCTTCAAATGAAACAAACTCTTTTCTTTTATACTTTTGAAATTGAAAGAAATATAATTTTCTTGTATGCAAGATTTCGAATAAATTTGGAATGCAACCTAATGTAGTATTTTGAAGGCAATGAAAAACAAAATGCAAAAACTTTGCAAACAAGATTTATTTTCTTTTATGGAAGGCCATTATAACTGAAAATAACAATTGTCAAAGAAAACAAAATGCCTAAATACCCGAGTGCTAGTAAGAAAGACTCATTCCTTGAAAAGTTCAAAGGCAAGGGATCAAGAGAAAGGATAACTAACAATCAAGTTATTTTTGTCTTTTCAGTTACTAAAATAAACGAAATGCAAACGAAATGAAATTTTCTTTTTTTTCTTTTATGAACAAAGGGAAGAAGGTAAAGAGGAAGAAAACAAACAGTTAACAATCTCTGGAATGTAGCAATCAAGTGAAAACTAACTCTGACAGTCCACAATTGAAGTTTCGACCAACCTAAAGAACCTTATAACCAAAAGACTAACCTAACCAAAAGCAAGATCTTTTAGATGATTTGAGAGTTTTCAGAGACTTAACATAACAATCAAAGGCAAAAGCAAAACCAGTGGGCTTAGATTGCATTGAAGAACCAAACCAAACCCTCCTAGAACTAAGAAAAAGGCTAAAAAATTGAACCTACAAAAATCCGCGAATGTGTACACTACGACTCGTGGACATCCACGGGTCATACAAAGGCGAATCATAGATATCCGCGACTCATAAAGGGGAAAAGAACAAACAGACCAATAAAAATTGAAAAATAAAAAAGCCAATCTAGAAGGAGGCTTCAAAAAACTTGGAAAAAGTTTCTAGATGGCAAATGCTTTGAAAATAAATCCTAGAAAACAAGAAAATTTACATAAATCAAAGACAACACAAGACACCCTGAGACCGACCCAAACTAGGATAAGAGATCCCCAATATGGTCACCAATTTTGTTACGAGATTTTCTCCCTGTGACCTTGGGTCATGTCACAGTAGAGTGAGACCATATCTAAAAGACAAAACCTACCCTCACACACAACAATTCTATAAGGAAAATAACTACTTTGAGGAGAGAAGGAGAGAGAGAGAGAGAGAGAAGGAGAGGCCTCACACATTGTATCCTACGTCTGATGTCGATCCTCGCTCGCCACCTTTAATGTTGCTCCCGATCTCTACTGGTATCAATCTGCAAAAGAAGACCAAGTCTATGTTGCAACAAGGTAGTTATGAATTCAAATCATACATATAATGTGCAAATATTCAAGTATATGAAGACAACTAACATATATCAACAGATTGAAATTTACACATGTGTGGAGGGAAAGATAACTCTTTTATTGAAAATGGGATAAGTGGGTAGTTACAACCTGACTCTAATTGTTGGCACTGCCTCGAAGCCAACTGCCTAGGTTCCTCCACTGGTCCTTCAAGCATCAACTCATCAAGATGCGCTTCTTCGAATGACCCAAAAGGGATAGGAACACACCCTATGGTCTTATCAGGGAGAAGGAGTACTAGAAAACAAATTCCAGATCAAGGGGATGCTAATCAGAGGATCAAGGAAAACAGGGAAGCTTGCAAATTCGTCTGCATATCTTGCACCTAGGTTTTCCTCCTCATCCATGCCCTCAAAGGTGCCTTTATACCATCCTCAAGGGGATGAGGTGGTTGAAATCCATTGTTTACAGGCCAAGGGGAGTTTGGGAATGAGACCAAATGAAAAACCTGGCCGAAAATGTGGAATATTTTATTTTTTCATATTTTTTGACTGCATCTGCGAGTTGCAAACTAGAAAGGCGCAAACATCCGCAGTTTGCACAGTGGTGAGCGGTGGATGGAAACAAAAACATTGTTTTTTAGATGAGCTTTATGAAGAAGGATAGGATTTACATTTTCAAGCTAGGGAAAAGGACTAAGCTATCTCACAAATGCAATTGATGTAGAAATTGTGGTATAACAATGCCATGGAAACCCATAGCCCCGCAAATGCCCCAAAAATGCTATTTAGGGCCTCAAAACGACCCTGGAAGTTTGGGAGCTGAAAAATCGTAGAAAAACTACCAAGAAGATAGAGAACCGTTGAGCCAATGGAAGAGTTCGGAAACCACCGATATCCATCTGGATCACAGACATTGGCAATTGTGTTAGGAAAATGTATCAAATTACAGGTAGGTAGGAAATATCAAGTCACATTCCAAGTAACATATTTTCAAGAAGTCCCTAACTTCCCCTCAAAGAATGAAACATGTTTTCCTTTTCTTTTGAGGTGTCATAGGCTTAGGTAGTTGAAGGACCGAATTAATTGCAACATGAAAAACTATCTTAACATTCTGCAAATCACAAGCAATAAAAAATATAAGAGAGAAACATCTTCAGAGAATTTCAAAATACTTATTTATACTGAATTCAATGATTAGGAAGAAAAACTGAAATGTATAAAATGGAAGACACTAAGAAAATAGAGATTGATACCAAAAATTCAGTTCACCATACCAAATTTCTTCCATTCAAGACATATATCCATTGAGTGGGGATGTGGTCTCCTAGCTAAGTGAAAATATTTTTGGAATAACCCCATAAGCTAACAAAAGACATGAGCACTGAAATATTAGAAACCATGTATCCTAGAAAAATGTGTAAGTGAAAATCTGGTGTTTAGAATAAATGAGCAAGAAATGCATTGCTCTAAAATAGAATCCATGAAACAAAGAAAAGGACATAGAATGTAGGGGGCACATTAGACATAAACGCTTTTTTTGGATGAAGTATATTCAATTTAACATCAAAGAAATAGCAAAATATGTGATCACTAAAATCTTACAAACTGTCTATCCCAGAAACATGTGTCAATGTGAATCTGGTGTTCATGTATTGGTTGGGATAGGTCTGTCTTGCCTAACAAATTGCCATCATGTTAAACATTGAAAATATACAATACCCCCATGGCATCCTAGAATCCAGAAGATGGTTTCAAGGTTTTGGAGGAGAAAAAAATAGAAGGGTTGACCATTTTTGTTACATTTCTATACATCAACAATATTGCAAAACAAAAATTATGTCTTTGGAATTGCAAACCAATATATCCATAAAATATTAAAGTTACATTTATCATTAATCAACCCCATAAGATACAGTCTATAGTCTCATTAACCACTATATTGTTCTTCAGGTGGTGGAGATCTTAATTTATAAACATTCCCATAAAGTGCACAATCAACCAATAGGTCTTGATGTGATCTTTCCTAAAAGCCAAAACATCGTCTCCTTGAGTTTTGGACAGAAAAAGTCGTGATTGTATGATACACGTTTACAAACATCTATTTATAATATACAAAACCATGAACTCTAGACCCTAGATTTTAAGCCATTAGATTCATGACAAAATAAACTCATTATACATGACTTATTGCTCAATTTACATATTTAATATGAACAATTCATTCTTCACTTGATCAAAACTTAATTCCATAACCTTTCTTTGTGATTTGTTCAATTAACATTCACCTAAAAAAAACAACTAATAAAATATTTTTTGTTCTATCATGTAATATTTACAATATAATATATAAACATTTTTATTCTTTGAACAAGCAAAATAAAGAAGGGGCCATTAGTCCATAGTTGTGTACCCTGCAGAGAGGGAAGACCCTACTCACATGTAATAGTGCACAATTTAATTTGGAATTGGGATAGATTACTCCTCTATACATGCATTCACAATACCTTCAACTATATACTTCATTACACAGTTCCATTTATAGATGGAATAACACTTGCTGTATTGAATTATTCCACACAATGGCCAAAGACAAAAAAACCCACTAGTTTATTATTGCAGATGTTATACGATATTTTTTTTCACTAAGACCAACATAGGTCTCTAGTGGTTAATATGGGTTACAAACCAGATGCAAATACATATAATATAATGATTTGTGTTGCTTGCAATATAGGGAATATCCAAGGTGCACTTCAACTCTAGGCTAAACGAAGAAGGGTTTAACCCTTTGTTTGTTACTTACACACATCTTCTACGCAAACTCTTCTATATTAGAGGTTTTGACGCAGTGCATGCCTTCCTGATTCAACATAGTGGAAAGGATAACAAACTGGATATGGGTAACTATAACTATTTGATTAGGCTTCGTCGCAAATTAGAACATAAAGAAGCACCCAATCTTTTGTTGGGAATGAAAGTTATAAGGGATTTGGAGCTTCTAGATGATCCGGGAATTTGTTAATGTTAAACGAATCTGGCCTCTAGTTGGGTGTAAAATGTATTGTTTGGTAGTGTATTAGTTAAGGATTTGTAAAGTACAAATACCTAGGCTTGGTTATGGTTGTTGTCCTAATACAACTAGTTGATGTTTGGGAAGAATTTAATAGTTTTTTGTCAAGGAAAAAGTTCTTTATTTGTCAAGTGCTTTTTGTGAGGGCAAGTCCAACTATTACTTATCAAGAACCTTTAATGCAGATGGATCCATAGGTCCTTTCAGTCAGAGTGCATAATGGCCATTAATGGACCCAAACACTAAACTCTCAAGATCTTCTCACCCTGAATCCCCATTGTCTTCAATACAGTATTCCTCTTGTCCATGAGACTGCGGGTTAAGGACCCACAATATTTCTTACTCTGCAATAATCTTCCTAGCAATAGTCTACAAACATTGGACAATACAGTAAACCCTTAAATATATGGTATACTTTTCCCATGTAGAAATCCACTTACATTTAGACAACTCATCATCAATATGCTTCACATGGACCTCGTATAGATATCATTTTTCAAAATAATTTCACTCACAATTCGTATGCTTCACATGGACCTCGTATAGATCTCATTTTTCAAAGTAATTTCACTCACAATTTGTGGACACTGATATACAAAGAATGGTCTATTATTTTATTATATAGAAACAATATTACAATAGTGCTTCAATGCTTTCACAAGGCTCTTTATGTATATTATTCATGGTATTCTACCTCATCTAAACTATATAAACTCTAACTAATATATGACTATCTATATGCATCTATCTAACTCGAGTGGTTATCCAGGGCTCTCTCTTACAATCGTTCATCTCACACACTCAAGAGCCCTTGGATTCTTTCAGATCTCCGTTATTTATTTCTAAGCTCGTGTAAATGCTTCAGTTGGTCTCAATCCAATTGTCTTGTCTCGATTATTTCTAGATTCTTTTTCATAATTGTCACCTTCCTTGAAGTCCATATTCGTTGTTAATCTATGTGCATTATATCTTCCTACATCATCCATAACCCCATTGGCCTTTCTTCCCTCTCTTGGGGTATTGTCAAACTCCGCTTGATGTTTCTGAGACCTCAATAATTCCCAATATGTGGTGGATTTTTTTTGGCAGGTGGTTCCTTGTTGTGGGTATCAAGTATTGTTGTTACTGGGTCTGACTCACTCATTCGGTATGGCTCAATGGATCCCTTGTGGTGTATTGGTTCTAGCTCAATGGTTCGTTCATTTGCCTTTGGTTCATTTGTTGTATCAAGGTCTAATTGGAATCAGTTGGATCAGTCAGTTGTATTAGGGTCTCATCAGTTGGTTTTATCCAATACCATATTTACCAATCACGGGTTTAACTGAATGCCCAATTCATCTAGGGATTTTTCCATGTCTTCATCACCCTTTTCAAGAACTTGGCAAATTTCTCCAATACCATATTTACCAATCATGGGTTTAACTGAACGCCCAATTCATCTAGGGATTCTTCCATGTCTTCATCACCCTTTTCAAGAACTTGGCAAATTTCTCTTCTAGCATCCACCCTCTTCCATTTATTTTCTCTAGGATTTCATCAGTTTTTTCCAATTCAGGAAAAGTGTCTTCCTCTTCTTTGTTGTTTACATCTTGCAATTTGAGGTTTTCATCCTCATTCGAGGTTGCTTTAGTTTTCTCATGTATTTGAAGCATGGAGGATGCATTCATTGAGTAAAATTTATGACTCAAAATGAGTTCATGAAAAGGAAGAGAGCGCTTACCATTTTTTAAGCTTCTGAGAGCCATGGAGTCCAAATTTTGGGGCCATTGTGGTGATACATAGCTCCATTGTTTAGGGCACAACCCGATTGTTGAAAATGCTCGCTTGATAGAGGCTAGTCCTGCACGACACGCATAGGCCATGGCCTATAGTTGCAAGGAGTTGTTTGTACTTGGGGATTTTACTCTGCTGGATTAAAGAGAAATGGATGGAATGGAATTTGGAAGAGGAATGAAGGTTGAGGTTTGATGGGTGTGTATAGCTCGGGTAGATGCCTAGGTCGAACTAAACCGCCTAAAAGTTGAAGCAAAGGGTAAACCAAAATAAAGAAGAAACTTGGAAGCCACCTTTGATTTGGAGTCAGTGAAGGAAAAGACACGTGGAGAGAGAATATGTGTTGATAGATGCCAAGTTCCTATAGGCTCTGGATAGACGACGAAGGCCCCTAGAGAAACCTCCCCTTAAAAGAATGTCTTTGGTGTAATTAGAGTTTTTTACTTTCCGAGCAATTATCATTGGGATCCCACAATCCAATTGTTGACCAAATCACAATTTTCCATTGTTTAAATTGCAGTTTTGAATGTATAGATTGATCCAACACCCTAAAAAACCCCTAATCCACCTAGATTGTGTAATATCAATAATTGATATATATGTTTCCATCAATTCTTTTAAATTTCTGACTAATTTCTAGGCAAAACTAATTGGAAAACATAGTTGGAAAAGGTTCACGAAGCCTAATATTTAGATTACTACGTTAAAACTATAGAAGTGATGTGATTACTATATACATTCAATAGTTAAATTAAAAAGTGTGTATTGAAGAGAAAAGAAATATATTTTGACATTAAAGAAAATTGATTATAATAATTCAAACCTAACTACTCTATGTTTTTAATACTTAAATTAATAACAATATATTAAGAAAAAAGTAATATTATTATGACATTAAAGAAAATTGAATATAATAATTGAAACTCTAAAATATTTATAAAAAAATGTTTACATAATTGAAATATAATATTTAAAACTATGAAATGTTAAAAAATGATGTTAATAAAATTGAGATATTTAAAACTATGTGTTCAATACAAGAGTAATGTTATTTTAACATTAAAGAAAGTAATGTTATTATAAACCATGTATTTAAAAGATGAGTAATTGTGAAATGAGAATATTGTATTGTAAAAAAATAAAATTATTTATTATTATTATTATAAAAAGATATTTCGAAGTAGTAAAATTAAAATATTCTATTTCTCTTCACATTTTTTTATTTTTTATATATTAAATTTGATTTCTTCTCACATTTCATTCCTTATTTTTACATTAAATTTTACTTTGATTTATGATTTTCATGCAATTTGTTTCTCCCTTCCTTGTCTTATTTCCCCGCACCCACATTTTCTTATTTCTGCACTTGCATACCCTCATTTCCCTATCCCCACACCTGCATACCTGCAAACCCCATTTCTCTATCACCTGCATACCCACAAACCACATTTCCCTATCCCCTGGACCCACATACCCATAAATCCCATTTCCTTATCGCATGCATACCCACAAACCCCATTTCCCTATCCCTTGCACCTGCATACACCATTTCCCTATCCCCCATACTTGCAAACCCCATTTCCCTATCACTTACATACCCACAAACCCCATTTCCCTATCCCTGCACCCACAAGCTATTTATCTGCATTCTTTTTCTCACTTTTAATCCTAAGATTGATCTCCCTCTCCCCTCCTTTGGGACACCTCCCAACCTATGAAAACATGACACATGGAAACCTATTGATAGGTGGGCACATGGCAGTGAAGTGGACCTATCTCTAGGTGACACTTGGAAGGTATGGGTTGGACATAGATGACTCGACAATGACTTGGCATGATCATTGGGCGATGAGGTGGTGACCAAAAGTTACACTGTGCACGAGCTACGCAGGGTTCTATGGTTCTCTGTACTTCAGACACAAGTAATATGGGATGCCATTTGTCCTATTTCTCCCCGCCTTGCCCTATTTACCTGCACCCTCATTCCCCTATCCCTACACTTGCACCCTCACATTTCCCTATCCCCACACCCGCATACCTACAAACCCCATTTCCCTATCCCCTACACCCTCATTCTTGCAAATATTACTTCCCTATCCCCCACACCCACACCTGCAAACCCCATTTCCCTATCCTTGACACCCACATACCCTTAAACCCCATTTTCCTATCCTCGCACCTGCAAGCTATTTCTCCACATTATTTTTCTCATTTTTAATCTTAAGTTTTATCTCCCTCCCCCCTCCTTTGGCACACCTCCCAACCTATTACAACATAACACATGGAAACCCCTCGACAGTTGGGCACGTGGCAGTGAAGTGGACCTATCTTTGAGTGACACTTGACAAGTATGGGTTGGACACAGATGACTCGACAATGACTTGGCATAGTGACTGAGTGGTTAGGTGGCGACCAAAAGTTACATTGTGACAAGCTACACAAGGTTCCATAGCTCTCTCTACTCCACACACAAGTAATATGGGATGTCATTTTGCTTATAAACATGATATGAGAACCCTCCCACAATGCATGTGGGAAAAATATGGTGGACTTACAAAATCAAGGGCCAATAATTCACATGAAGAATAGATCAACG
>ML792641.1:18426-121169 GCA_009831015.1 Picea engelmannii | reverse complement strand
GGTGTAAGCCCTTTTACTTCCTAGAGCATGCAAAACCTAGCAAGGTAAATCTAGGAGGGTGAAAGCCCTTTTACTCCTCCTAGCAACCTTTGCTAAAATATGCTTATTCAAGATAAGGATGGATCTTAGTGGAGGGTGTATGCCCTTATACTCCTCCTAGGGTTTAGACAATAATAACCATGAAACAAGAAGAAACACTAACAATATGCAAAATTTTCTTACCAATTTCAAGAGATAGCAAGATAAACCCTACTTTACCAAGAATATTCCACCACAATAGCAAGAACCAAGCATCCAAGAGATATCACACCATTTTTTCCTACAATAGACAAGTTGCATCATCCACAAATCATTCAAGAAAGAGAGATAGAGGAAATGCCCAAGAAGGGTGAAAATTTCAGCCAAGAGAGGTTTATGCCTCAAGTGAGTTGTGTTCAAATGAAATGTCACAAGGCCTTTATTTATACAAGACCTTCTAAAATTAGTTTGTTCACTTAAATTAGGGTAAAACAAAAATTAGGGAGGTTGACCTCCTTAATTTTCCCCTTTACAAAATATAATTTGAATTTACAAAATAAGCAAGCCCTAAAAGATGACGCCATCCCTTCTAGAGGTGACGTTTTGGCATAATGAGCAAATCGTTGAGCAAGTTGAGGAAGTCGGTGGGCCTCCAAAGGCCTAATTTCCATGGTGAAAGGGTCTTCCTCCATCACAACATGCCAATTCATCATCAAATCACCTATCACCATCAAACCCTAGCCCCCAAATGTGACGTCATGCCCTAGAAAGTGACGTTTTGAGTCTCCAAGGTCAAACGTTGGGCAAAAGGGGGCTAGCTTTCCTTCTTCAAAATGTCCTCTCATGCCTCCAAAGGAAACATTCATCATCTAGCTTGTCCCAAAGCGTGGGGTATGGCATCCACTCTATGGGCTTCATGCCCCAAAGAAGGCCCAAGCAAGGCTTGTTCCTCCACAATTGTCCACCAAGCAAGGTCCTGCAAAGATAAGTAAATTCGCCCTCCAAGAGTCTAGAGTCAAATGCACCATGCCAAGTAAAATCACATTTAATACAAGAGTGATCTAAACATGTATATCAAATCTACCTTTTCAAATTAAACAAGTGCTCAAATAGCCTATGCAATTTGCCAAATTTAGATATGGGAGGGGTGTCATAATGCCCTATTGGGTGAACCAACTCCTCAGGTAGGGGAGTTTCCCAAGGATAATCCTTTCTAATTTATGTAGTGGGTATGAGGTGGATGGGGTTAGACTTCTAGGTATGGGGTTTCATGACATACAAGGGCTCGTATTGTCTCATTTATGGGTGCCTTTGTAGAGGGTGTGATGCCCTTCGTCCGCGATGCATGATTTTTCCAATCCCTTTTGCCATTATCTTATTAGAGTACTTCCAAGTTGATGCTAAAGTGGGTCTTCTACCTAAGCATGAAAAACATTGCCCACATTAACTTTGCCTTGGTCATACTTGACCATGCTTCCCCAAGTTGAAGACGATATGTGGGACTTCTACCTAAGCATGAAAAATATTGCCCACACACGCTCTACCTTGGTTGGCATGTCCAATTAGTTATTTATTTTACGGGTCTTTCATTTTTTTGCGAGAAACATTTCATTGTTCTCAAGATCCCTAGGCAAGCATCTAGAAGGTTTTATGATTGACTTTTATCTTTTGCTAGCTATAAGCCTCTGAGCCTTCAGCCCCTTCTTCCCATGAAATGAGGTGCATGCCCTTCTTGGTTCAATAAGCCCGATGACCTAAAAGATGGAGACATGGAAGATAAAATGTAATGGAAAGTGGTAAGTATGAGTGGGGGTGGTACACAGAGGGCTTCACCCTATTGACCAATATCTTATCACATTCATTCATAAATGGGGTTTTTTAATTGTGAAAAATAAGGTCAATGTATTGTAGGTATTTGGGGGGGGATGTGGGGTCTCAAGGGGTTTATAGCTATTGTGGGGTATAAAAAGGGGTATCTAGCTAAAACAAGGGTTTATTTTATTGGAAAACATTATTGGGAGGTGGGGTTCAAAAAAAGGATTTTGGGACGTATTTATCAATATCTAGTGAAATTATGGGTATTCTTTAATATCCCATGAACGCAGGCGCTATGTCACTCATTCACTGAGTGAAGACCCCATGGAATGGTACGACAACCCTTCAAGGAAAACCCCTAGTTACAACCCTTTTTCGAAGGGTGGCCACTTACTAGGAAATCATGACACTCAACAAAGTGAAATAAGGCAAAAAGCATAATTTCCAAGAAAAACGTTCCATAATCAAGAGAAGTTTTAATGCAACATATTCAAATGAACCAAGTATTAAAGTGATACTTACCACGATACCCGACTTACCTCATGGATCAAGATCCACCATCTTCTGGAAGCAAGTTGGTGTGGTGAATGCCATCATGATGAATGGAGAAGTATGGTGGTGATGTGTGGCTCCATCTGTGTAAGTGGACACTATTGGTTAATCCATCTCTCGGTACTCCATGTCTGCAACCTGGGGGTCTCGAGACATCATCTCCTTAGTTATCCCTAGGAATGGGGGATAACAAGTCATACAAATATGAATCTAGTAGTTTACATTAATTTACAAAATTTGTAGGTTAACCTTAGATATATTCAAGACATGGAAATAATTCATCTCAAAACATGGATTGATAGTAAATATTAAAGACTATATGTATTTATGTTTGAAATTCTTCAAGCATTCGCAAAACCCAACATAACCATCCATTACACAATATAGAGCGATAACAAGATATCTTGAATTGCATTCAATTGCTCAAGAAACTCATAAATGTATGTAATCATAATAAGAAAGTTGTACCACAACTTGCTTCTTGAGGATTGTGAATATTGTTGATAGATTGGGTTGGTTGTCATTGATGTCAAACCTTGAAGCAAGTCCGGTAGAAAATTATGGTATCCCCAGAGGTGTGGTTAAGAAACCCGAGTTTGTATAAGGAATAAAGACATGAAGATCAATGAATTTACATGTAAGACTATCATAGATGGATAATATATGTCGTGTCATTTCCGGCGATATGTGGTACGTCACATGGTTCCTCACTATTGAGGAGATATGGCTTGATGAAGTTGGAGGACCCTCATGAATATTCTAGAAGCCCCTAGAATGTCAACAAAGAAATCAATTATTCTAGAAGATCCTAGAATGTCATCAAGAAGTTTACCAACCAAAGTGGTTGTAACTAGGAGTTAATCATGGGTAAAGTTGTTGAGATAAGAAAATAATTAAAAATAAATTAGTTACAATAAGAAGTGGTGAGTTTACTAATTATGGGTAAAGTAGTTGCAACAAGAAAGTGGGTTAGCCTTAAAAGAGGGAATTTGGGTAAAACAATTAGAAGATGACCCCTAAAGGAAGGCACTTGGAGAGTATAAATAAGAGAGCAAGAGACTCCCATTAGCACCTATTGAGCACATTGAATATCTATGTTGTGAAAGGTTTATTGTAGGTACTCATTGATACATCTAAAGTTGTGCAAGTCTGAGGTAACGAAGGAAGACTGACAACAAAGTTTCGCAATTGCAGAAGGAAGCGGGAAGATCATGGAAAACCCTGATTAGGGTCATCCCCACGGGTCATTTCGTAAACGTCCCTCGAGGCATCCCCACGATTTTCCTATAGCCTTACAAGCGAGGCCCTGCGGGACAACCGACTTCGTCACACGAGGCCCTACTGGATCTGAAGGATGAGACATGGTTCAGATTGCAAAGACTAAAGAGAGGCTACAAGAAGTGTGACAATGTTTAGGTACTGCAGATCTATCTACAAGATCAAAAATGTATGTTACATGTTTGTTTGTAGTTGGATGTTGGTGGATATGGTTATGGGAGGTTGTGTATTTTCCCTGGAGGGACTATTGGTTGTATGATACATACTGTATGAGACATATCTACAGAGTTACAGTGCTGGTATATTTGTTGATTGTCATTGGAACACTTTGTTGGGTATATTGTTGAGGCATATCTTGTATTTCTTGGTATATATTTGAGGGATTTTGGTTGAGGTGTGTTGCTGAAGTTATTGGTATAGATTGAGGCTGCATAACAGTGAGGGTTTGATGCTTGATTGATGTGAGGGCTCACTGCAATTGGTTTATGATTACTTGTATATGTATGGCACATGATTAGAGAGACATAGTTGTACATGGTTTGAGCTATACACTTGTGACAGTGGGTATGAGATTTATGTGATAAGATCTGATTAGTTGAAGAGATTATTGGTTCAGGTTGTTGGTACATGTTATTGGTACAAGTTATTACAGGTTGTGACAAGTTGTTGATACAGGTTTTACAGTGTCAGGTCTTATAGGGACAGATTGACAGTGACAATGGTAGTATCATTTATTTGAAACTTATATTTTAGGGTGGTTGGACGGGGCAAGGATAGATGGTTGTAGCCACCTTTAGTTTGTAGCCAAAGAACATAGGGGGTAGTAGCCTCCTTCTGGTTAGAGCCAGAGAATTAGGGAGTTGTAGATTCCTTCAGGTTGGAGCTTGAGAAACTAGGGGTTTGTAGCCTCCTTCCATTTGTAGCTAGAAAACAAGGAAGTTGGTGCTTCTTATGAATGTACTTCTTTTGAAAATATAAGATAATCGTTATGTGGCTGTCTCTCACATTGGGTTTCCACGTAAAATATTGGTGTACCGTGTTTATGTGTGGTTTCGTATCATTCACTGCTTATGTATACTACTCATATTGAATGTTATTGGTAATCTGCTCATAAAGTAAACAATACACATTGTGGTTAAAAAGTATTAAATGTACAAATGTTGATTCATCCCCCCCTCTTTCAGTATTCCAACAAATAAAAGAAAGTATACTTATCATCATGCAAATGAACTTGAAGAAAAGAGCTATAGGAAATAGATAAATATACATAAACTGGGAAAAAGACAAATTCTACAAATAAGCAATGAATCCTCTGGTTGGTTTATTAGTCCTCTAGAATCCACAATGGTCCATCGTACTCTTCAGAATATCGTGTTCTTGGCTGTAGAAATTTCCAACTGTTGCACAATATCAAATGTTTCGTTTTATCTTTGCATGAAAACTAAATTCCTACCTATCTTTTTGTAATTGAATTCTAAGAATAGACAAGGTGATTGTTCTAGCTTGAAGTGGCTCGATACCTTTAGACACTTGTTTCCCCACTTCTTCCAAAAATAAGGAAATTTCATTGGCATCGACTTGCACCAATCTCCATGGTTATAACTACTTGCCAATTGTCTTATCTCGTTCTTCCTTAATGAACGTGTTTTGAATAGAACACATAGTACATAAATACTCTATAAATGTATGTTAGCACACATTCTTTGTATCATTGAGATGTAGATAAAATGTGTTATGGGACTCATCACATCTTCTCTAATAGCTTGTTGCAAGCTACAATATTCTTTCTTTAATTAAAACAACTCTAGAAGATTCAGGAAAGATGGCCTATAAGTAACCCAACTCCCTCAGAACCCAACATCGGGATTTTTAAAGATAACAATATGTTTGCATTGATGTTTTTTCTTGTATTCACGATAAAAAAGCATTTAAAACATATATTAGCAATTTTGTAAATGACTCATAATAAAGGGTATATATTGAACTTGTTTCAAGGCTAGGTTGTAATATGCATTCATGGTATTGTCCAGAGAGCTTGCCATCATTTTTGGATTTCTTTCATCAAATATGAAATGTGCCAGAGTAAGTGTCATGAACCTTTTTATTCATTGCAAGTTCATTTGAGATTGCACCATGTTCTCTCCCATCTCTCTTTTACCTTCTTGGTAGCATGAATATTATGGATAACTTATTCCTCACATTTCTTAGCTTCCTAATGTGCCAATTGTCATCTCAAGTGGTTTGTTTAGAGAATCTTCATGAGAATTCATGGGGTCTCCACCATAATCATTCTTGATCCAAACCACACATGGTAGAGTATAGATTCATCTACATTAAAAACTTGCTCAAAAATCTCCCTATAAGGGGATAAAACCATAGCTTTAGGCTTTCTAAGTTTTGTTTGCATGCCCATTTCACCTTCATCTTTCCTTAAGGTGTCCATCCACTTGTTATGTCTTTTTATGGGTACTACATTAATACTTTTAGTATCCTTATAACTAAGAGATCAACTTGATAAGTCTCACCATCAACAAGTGGATGCCTAAAATTTTTGCAATTGATTGCTCTCCTAACTTGATTTTGTGGTTTATATCCATTAAATTTAGAGCAGGATTACTATGTGATATGTTATTTATGGAATCATGTAGCCTTACCTAAATTGCATGTTCTCCTCTTTTTGAGTTCATTTTAGTACTTGATGGCTTGATATAAGTGTGCCTTGGTTTTTTTGAGATATTAGTTGCATTCGTAGCTCCAAGTAGGGATTTTAGTCTAAAATTGTTCGAGATCTCTCTCATGTTAAAGAAGGGTGGCTTTTGAACAACATAGGCTACAACATTTTTCTAACTATATGAAGGAAACACTGCACTAAAACCATATATGGAGGCAAGCATCTAATTTTCTTTTGATTTGACTCATAAATAACTATTTTTTCATCCTATCCAGATATCAAATTCAAAACAAACTTCACTAGAAATCGATTGCATTATGCAACAATCACATGGTATCTTTCATCTTTAGTGTAAAACTTCTTTGTGAAATTGAGAGAATCTCAAAGACTTTCAAGACTCCCATAGTCATGGATAATAGTTGAGAAATCTATCCTTGTTTGGCTCATTTTGGGATATTAATGTTTTAGCATTTGGGGAGGCCATCCCCAACTTAATTTTGAGTTTTGAAACCTTCCCATATTAGCAAAGCACATGTCTATCTTGACTAGGTCAGATTTATTGGCTCCATATGAGCCATGTCTTGCAAACAATATTTATATTTTCAAAAAATACAATGGTTTTTCCCTATAGTTCTTGGAACAAGATTTCCACCAAGTCCTCATTTGCCCAATTTTGAGTTCATATGCCCAATCTATGAAGTTCACAAGTTGCACATCACCTAAGGGGGGAAATTTCATAGTCATGAATTGATTGAACATATTCTACTCTAAATTAGACCCAAAAAAAAAAATTGGTCCTAGTGATGATGTAGGGTTATTTGATAGCTTTCTGATGGTATATCATACGCCCGGTTTTGACCTCCAGTTGTTGAGAACAAACTTTCACAAGATCGGGACTAGTTTTGAGGAAATAGTTTGATGGTGGAAGTTCACAAATTAAAAAGTGATATATTTTTGTATCATAACATAAATTTAGATTTTAAAAGTTTATAAGTTCTATCTTACCTTGAGACCTTTCCAATGACATATCATTTACCCCATTTCAAGATTGAACGACTAACTTAGAGCTATCACAAGTCTTCAAACCAATTTTTGGGCAGCTTACCTAGTAAGCTTTATGGGAAAATGAATTAGTAGGTGGTAGCATCAAATCATATTTTTTGACTTGATATCATCGAAATACTCTTTGATACCTTTTTTATTATATTTCATTCGTCAAATGATCTTAAGAGATATTTTTCTTATAACATCAAGATCACTCTTTTTTTTAAATCACCTAACTCATAGAGGACACAACTTAACATTCTATTGTGGAATCAAAGCATTCAAAACCAAAACAAAAAAGAGCCACAACAAAATATGCCTATCCCTTGCTATTAACTCACAATTCTCACCAAACTATAATGCCATTCACATAATTACAATTATCATAAGTGAAAAAAGAAGTATAATAGTGAAATGATGTCGCTTCATAACTATCAGTCACTTGATACTTGAATTACCTACCCAGTAGCTAGAATGTAAATGGTTTGGACATTTAGGCATATATTTGTTTATCATTTCTCTTAGTGTAATCATATAATCTCCTACGATTATTGCCATATTAATCCTTTGGGGTTTAAATAGTAAGAGGCATTTGTATAGTGCTTGTTACACCTTTGATTCACTTTAATACACCTCATTTATTTTTGCCAAATATGGCCTACCATATGAGCATATTTTGTGCATGTCTTGATGATGTTAGAGCTCAAAGTACCATGATTATATGTGCCACCATGATGCATTGTATTATTGTATCATTGATTAGCCAAAAGTGTGACCATTTTCTACTCATGTATTGTATTGGACCATGCTTAGATGATCTACGTAAAAGTGTTTTTTACCTAGGTGGTAGCTCTAGACCCTTTGAGGTTGGGCATGACCCATCCTCTTAGTCCCCATTTCAGGATAGTCCTTGCTCTTATGGCTTAGCTGACTATCCCTTGGAGGTCATTAAGTTGATCACAAGTAAGCCTATATGTCTTGGGAAATTACGCGAGGGTCTTGAGATGGATCTACTAGGACACATGACTTAGAGAACCTCTAGGATATTTCACTTCATATTTATGTAAAAGTGTTGCTCATATTGTAAAGGTTTTCATACCTATGGGAGCACACTTATCTTATGCTTATGCATGTATCCCCTTTATGTATTTGTCACACTTTGTCCATGGACTCTTGAAGATTACACTATAGTTGCCCATGTAGAGACACGATTCTCGAGGTAGCATCATAGATCTCAAGGTAGTTCATGAATCCCTAGGCATTGGTCACTGTAAGTTTTAAACCTTTATAGTATAACAATGCACACATAGATTTTTTATAAAATAGAAAGAAAACAATAGCAGTCACACATAATACTCATAAATTTACCATGGAAACCCTTAACCGGGAAAACCAACAAATGTTTAGAGCCACACCTCTAACTCTCATTGTATTAACTTCACTATTTACAAATACAATATATATGATTATGTGGAATCCAAAACCTTAATCCATTGACCTAGATTAGATTACAACATTAATTCATTAACTAGAATTAGAAAATAATGGGTCAGAAAATTGTGTGCCAAAACCGTCCAAAATGGACCAAAAAACTACCCAATTTTTTTTTCCGGGGGCTCCGCCCCCACCCCCTTGTTGTGCTTGGTGCAATGTACATCGTGTGGAGCTAATCATGCAAAGAATATAACGCATACCCTATAGTCACATCATCCAAGGAACTTTTGGGTTATTTCTACTTGCATTGGTCTTCTCATGACATGTCATGTCCTATATCCTTGAGCATTCTCTTCATTTACTCATTTAAAGGCATTTAACACTTTATTTGAGAGTTGAATTCCTTGGAGGATCATTCTAATAGTTGTTTTGTCTCCTAATTGGAATGTGTGGACCTCACATGACTTATGGATATGGTAAACATGATTTGAGGAGGAGGTTACATGTGACCATTGGAGATAATTTTAGGGGGGTCATCCCTCCTTTTCATGGAGATGGTTGAGTGTTATTCACACTCCACATGTTGAGGCCTTGTATCATGGATCCACTTTCTTGATTTGAGCATGATTTCCACTTTGGAGGTTATTTTTCACATTGTATCATGTTTTTTAAGGGGACATCTCACCTTGGAGAAGATCTAGGAGGTTCCAAACCCTAGATCTAGGCTTGCATTGCGTGTTTTAAGGGCGACCTATCTTCAGGAGTAGTTATCTTTTGACAGAGAGACCATAATTCCACTAGATCAACGCCATTATATGTAAAATGGTTGCAAGATTTCCAAAATGTGGCCATAATAGAAAATCGGGGAAAAAATGGCACATTTATGGTGCTTTTAAAATATGTCACAAGGAAAATATTTGCTGCAATTTTGACCATTCATTTGAGGAGCACCCCACATCTTTTGCTTGAATTGTTTTTTTATTTGTGGATTTCATTGTTGATATGCGCCCATGGTGAAGATCCCATAACTCTTAAGGCCACATAGTCCATGTTCTTATGCATCTATTAGGGGTCGTCCAACCTTGGAGAGCTACACACCCACCTTGGAGGAGATCTAGGAGGTTTCCATTGCCTACTTTGAGGATTTGGTTGTGGATATATCCACTTAGAGGCCTTTGGAGGATATACATTGCACCTTTGATTCATCTTCTTCCCACTTTTATCGGGGCAACCTCCTCTATTGGGGGAATTATTGTACATGTGGCACATCTTTATTGTATTATGAATTGGTCTATTTTACTTAATTGGAAAACAAGTCAATTTTGTAATTCTCCTAAGCTATATATAAAGAGATAGAAAATAATTTTGAATGAGAAGGATGATGAAGCCTCCTATATAAATAGAGGCTCCTCCTCTCATTATAATCTATTGTCGTTGTTGGCTACTTCTTTGAGATTACAATTTTGTTGAATATCTAGCTATTAAGGTTGTCGACGAACATTCTTGGAGCTCTTCTCTCTTGGTTTATTTTTGGTGCAATAAATATTTGTTGTGTTTTCTCAAGACTAGTACAATCTTTCAAGATCAATACATTTGAAGGGTAAGACTACCACTTTGAAGGAAGACATTTTAGGGGACATTTTAGTGCAAATCCCTTCCTTCTTACTTTTTAAGTTTGGCAAGAGCTCAATTCCGTGCTATGTTTTTCCTTTGGATCCTTAGCAAGGGTATTTAGTATTTTAATCAAGATTTAGTTGATCTTGTTGGCGAAGGTGCTTCCTTTTGGAACCCCTTCTTGTAGGGCCTTGGTCTACATACCTTATCTTGATTATATAGGAGACTAATTCACTCATATAGTTCTAGTCTCGTAGCCATAAACCATTAAGATAAGATAGACCAATTTTATGATCAGCATACTTATTGACCCCATAATCCCTATCTGGAATAAGAAACTTTCCTTCTCCGAACAACCAACCAAGAAACCCCAAAATTTAAATATTTTATTTTTGTTTAGAAACAAATCTAACGGAAAATCAAAGAAAAAATCATAATTTGGATTTCTTTCTTAGTTTAGTGCAAAGTTCATTGCTTATTTTATTTCTTAGACTATTTTACCAAGGGTTTGTGCTTCATTTCTTACCTCTAAACCATAGAGAGGCAAATCGGCCCTATAATATTGTGCTTCAAGGATTTATTTATCTTGTTTTGGGTTGATTTCAAGTCTTTCTCAAATCTTGAAATTGCATAACATAAATAAAAATCAGATTTGAGGAAACCCTAGAACTAGGTTTTATGTTTAAAAGTTCATTTACATATAGGCCTAGCTTCTATTTCATTAATAGAACATTGCTACAAGTTTATCTTACATTTATAGTGGTGAATTTCATCTCTAAATTGCTTCTAATTGCATATCATTTATTTGGATATTGTTTGGGTGAATTCTAGTGCTAATGTTGGATAACGTAAAGGGGGATTCACTCTTTTCTTTCAAGTTCTTATTTATTACATTGATATATTTGTTGTGAACTTGATTCTAACATCATTAGGTTGTTTATTTGTTTCATATCTCAAGTCCTAACTAAAACGTCCAAGACGGTAAAAATAGATTTAGAAGTGTGGGACGACCTTAAGTTAGTCCTTATTTCAACATACAATTGATTGTCCCTCAAAGCATACACTGCACCATCAATTTATGCTAGCCGATTTCATTCATAGTTCTATAAAGTAGCTTAAAGTGGTTTATTTCAAGCAACTTCTTCTAAGTTTTATTTATGGGAATGATAATCATCTTAATGCAAATCTGAATTTGTCATTACAATTTATATTTACATCATATTTGGCACACACGCATCCACTAGCTCCTAACTCTTTTTCTTAAGTGGATAATTTGTCGTTTATGTTATTGATCTCAGATTGTTATCTTAAAGCATTTAATCACTTGCTAGAATTCTTGTACTTTGCATTGTCATATATTTTGTGGGTTCATTGAAGTAAATTATAAGCTTGCATGGAATTAATTCACTTAAGATATTTACTCATAGATCTATCATTGGTAGATAGGAATACCCCCCTTGGCCCTTGCAGTTGGCGTAAAATGATGGGGAAATTGTACCGAGGTGACAATGGTGCAGTTCCCATCTTGGTGCCCCAAGGTAGCACATATGGTTGGACTTTCCACTAGGGTGCTAATTTAGGTGGTAACAGTGCTAATGCCTCAGCTTCATTATGTGTGGTAGTCCCAACCACCCAAACATATTTTTTTTCTTGATTTCCCTCAGAGTTGATGATGACTCCCCCCATACCTGTCACCCCTAAATTATAACTATTATAATAATTATTATTATTAATTCTAATTCTAATATTAATATTTTCTAAATTAAAATACTTATAGTAATAATTTTTAATATTAATTATAGTAATTATATTTTTTAATTTTTAATAACTATTATAATTATAATAATGTAATAACATTAATTAATTTTACAACATAGTTATTATGGCAAATGTGACACTAGAACAATGTCTTTACAATGTTATAGCAACATTGTAATGATGCTTGACGATATGAAGGCAGTGTGTTATTTGTCTTAGCATCATACTACACAACACTAACACCACAGGGGCACGACGTTTTTATTTACATATAATCAAAAACTACAACACCAAGACAATGCAGTTCAACACAAAGATGATGAGGATGAGACGTGGAAATGACACATCTCAATGTCTGCCTTATATCTGCATCGTAATAGTCGATGTAGGAAGAATGTTATTGCAATGCACAACTAAAAAAGATCGAGAAAAAATCAATCTTCGCATCACTCTCATTATGCATTTCTCTTATAAGTTGAAAAATCAGGGGGTCCCTCATTTCATTTTCACATAAGTGTGTGGGGAAAAGATTTTTGGAGATAAAAGGGATTTGTGGGGGCAATCTACAAAAGAAATCAAGGGAGATTTGTGGGGCATCACTGGATCTCTTGGATTCATAAGTAAGTTTTTTGTCGTTTTCCCTCAATTTTCTTTTAAATTTGCAGATTTAAAACAAATGAGATCAAGGTTTTGGAGATGGGAGATGGGATTTGGGTTTTCCTTTCTTTTTCCCATTTTTTTATTTTATTTTCAAATTTAGAACAAAATGAGATTTAAGTTTTGGAGGTGGGAGATGGAATTTTGTTTTTCCTTCCTCTTCTCCATCCTCTTCCTCTCCTCCTCTCTCTTCTTCTTCCTTCTCTCCTTCCACTTCATATTTTCTCCTCTTTCTCTATGTACTATCCTTCCTCTTCATTTCCTTCCACTCCTCCTCCCTCTTCCTCTTCCCATGTTTGACTCCTCTTTTTCTTCCCCATTTCTCTTATTTTTCTTTCTCCCTTCTCTTCTTTTTCTTCTCCCCCCCCCCCTTTTCTTTTCCTCTTTCTGTTATCCCTCACCCCTTCATCTATTTCTCTTCATCTCCCGCTATAGTTCCATAAGTTCCTTAAGTTATAATGGAGAATCACCTACTACTATAAGCAAATCTATTTTAAATAAGATTTCCTAATGATTCTCTCATTAAGGAAAAGGAACATGTTAGGGATGAAATAATTGCATGTTTGTAGCATTGTGTTTAGATATATTTTCTACCCTTATTAGCATTACTCTTCCACTTGTATTAAGGCCTCCTCGTCTCTTATTTTCTTAGGAAAAACCCAATTAACAAATATAGGAGTTGAGTTATGAACATAAACCCAAAATCATTTGAATTATAGTTAGTTCACATAGATGGGCTCAATTTGAAAGACTATGCCTGGCATGAGTAGCATGATGCAACAATGGTATATGGTTTTACCTTTGCTTGGCTCATTTGGCTTACAAGAAATAAGATAACTTGGGGTTTATGAGTTAATAGAATGATGAGAGGACCCAATATTGTTTCCCTCTCAATAATTTGGGGTTTCTCATTTTGTTTCACTCATTTGGCTTACAGATGACATAAGGTCTTCACTCAGTGAACCTATGACATAGCATGTGTGTTCGTGGAAGATTAAAGAATACCCCTAATTTCACTAGATATTGATCAAAACCTTCCAATATTGTTTTTTGAACCCCCCTCCCAAAACATCTTAGCCATAAAAAAAACACCTTATTTTTATTAAATACCTCCTTTTATACCCCCCCAATACCTATAAACTTTGTTATACCCTACACCTTCCCCCAATACCTACAATATATTGAATTTATTTTTCACAATTTAAAACCCTCTTTATGAATGAATGTGATAAGATATTGGTCAATAAGGTGAAGGTGACACATGACAAGCCAACATAAGGAAGGAAGAAAAAAAAAGAAAGATTTTAGTAAAATGACAAGTGAATGGTCACATAAGGTGAGATTTTGTTTACACTATTACTTTTTGTAGGTGATTCAATTTGAGCACATACTAGAAATCCAAAATTGTGCACAAGACAAATAAGAAGAATAATTTAAAACCTCTCGAGAAGTTGTGGTTTATGAGTTAAGTATAATGATGAGAGGAGGCAACATTGCTAACCTATACAATAAATTTGTCAAATACAATGCATGTTAACCTATGTTACTAACAATGGTGTTTGTGCTTTACTATGAGGATTCCTGATGACCATTAAAATCCACATTGTCAATTTTAAATGATAAACAAACCATGATCCTTTGATAGACACTTATGGAATATGTGGCAAAAAAAAGGGTATATAAGCCTGAGATGGATTTGTATGAGGGAGTGCGTCCTTAGGTCCTTTTCACCCTTTATTTTTATCATCCTTGAGATTGAAAGGAAGCAATAAAGGGATGTATCATATAAAGTGTTCATCCCAATAGTGCTCTATTTCCCCAGGCCCCTGGGTCCAACTTGCCATGATAGGATCAATTTTTCTCATGGCCTTAATTTATCCACCATTTCCACCTTACATGGCCTTCTATACAACTACAAATATTGATAGAGACTAGCACAGCAGCAAAATAGTTGTTGGTGAACGCCGAAAGGTTGGGAAGATGAAATAAATTTTTAAAAGAATATATTAAATTTTATTATCTATTAACAAATAAATTGTTGGGCTTCATTTATCTGGTGTTAATATTTTAATTTCTATTAATCACTTACATGGCAATCAGTTAGCTATCAAAGTAATTTTTAAATATGATTAGGTAAATGTAAAAAAGTAAACACATAAACTGATATCTTTATAATAACTAGGAAGTTAATGATTGAAATCACAGCCATTTATTTTGTGTGACTACTAAGAATATTCTAGCCATATTTAATCTTGTCCATAGAAAACTTATTAAGCACTAAACTCCTATTAAATCTGCCCATTGTCAATAGGTGTACGCCTTTCGGCGTAATTACTTCTTATCTAGAGATGTTGAATTCAATAAAATCACCATAGAACATGAGAAGATCTAGTTTGTAATGTTTTGTAAATTAAATTTTAAATACATAAATATATCCAAGCCTATACTCCTCACTATAAGGATATAAATGAAAATAACATTTTCCATGCTTTAGATATGTCGAATTTCAAAACTACCAAATCCACAATTACCCAAGATGTCAGAGACTTTTATCATAGTACATGCCAATTTGTTAATTGTGTTACTTTCAATGCATACTTGCAAATCCATGGGATAAAAAACATCACTAAAATCAACCCAAAATTACGAATGAAGAGATGTCATCGTCTAGATTTAGAGGAAACAAAAGGTAAAGTTTGAACAAGTTTCCCCTATATAATACAAGTTATGAATCCATGTATAGCAAAACACCTATTGTATAATAATATTTTAACCAGTTTTCATACTTGAGTACCAACGCTTTCTCTAGTATTTATGTGTCAAGTTTGACAATCACTAACTCTAGTAGATTGGTGTAAGTAAGAATGATTGAATGAGCTTCGAAGTTTCCTTGACCTCATATCAAATTTTAATTTAAGAGCATTCTAGAACTCTCTCTTGTTACCATGGATATAACATTTTTAATGAACTTTTCCTTGGCTACCTTGTATACATTTGAGACTACACTCTAGCATGTTCATTCAATAGAAGGTTAACCTAGGTCATTTGATCAAGCAATGATAATATATTGTATATAATAAGACCTTTCCTAACAAACTATGTTATAGAATTGATGTTTCTACCCAAACACTGCAATTCCTTAGGGAGGCATGAGAGAGTCAACCCAAGCTTACTTAGTAGTGGTGTTGTGATTGACAACTTCAAGTATTCCTTCTATGTGCCCTTTACATGTATTCAAGACTACTTTCATTGCTCTTTAGATCAACCCATAATCCCATCTTACATAGCACCAAGATGTAACCAACTTCCTTGAAATGAGGAAGATGGGGTACACATAGATTAGCGAGGGTGTATAAAAAACACCTTGAATTCTACCTTGTTATGCATCCTAGTCAACTGCTTTGGTCTAATTGCCCAATTAGTCGAATGCCCAATCAACCACTAAGTCTAGTGCTTAATCAAATTTCCTAGTTGACTATAAACTATCTACTAACTATCTCCAAAATATCTAGAGGTGTGATTAAATTTCTTATCCTATTGTTCCAACACCCCCCCATCGACACAATGCTTTGGATATTCAAGTTCATCACACCTACAGATCCTTTGGAGACAATTAGTAGAAAATCGACAATCAACTGAGTGGTTGATTGATGGAAATGCTTTGGAGATATAGGATTTTCTACAACCCGTATCACACTTTGATTATCACAATATACCAAAGTCTATGACTTGACTGAAAAACCAAGTTCACCCATGATATGTTGAATCCATATAGCCTCTATGCCAACATGCACTATACTATGAAATTCTACTTTTGTGGTCAATAAAGAGACTACCTTCTACTTTTTACAAGACTAGATAATGGGTTTGAAGCCAAGTTGCAACACATAACTAGATGTAGACTTCCTATCATCACCATCTCCAACCTAATTCAGGTCGGTGCAATAGACAAATTGGTACACTTTATCATTGCAATACTTTATAAAAAGATGGTAAGTTCCCTTGATACTATGAACAATTCTCTTTGCATCTTTAAGGCAAGTGTAACACACCTGAACCCCTAACTTGCTTAGTGATCCAGATTGTTTTTTAGAACGAAATGAAGGCAAATATATAACAACGAAATTTGCAGAGATATTGTGAGATACACATAAATGTTGAAATAAACACAAAGGTACAATAATACACAATTTCTATTAATGAGTGAAATGTACAAAATTGTAGAAATACAGAGTGAAATACTCACTAGAATGGTGACAACTTATCTTTGAGAAGAGATGTGATGGTTAATCGCATTCGCAAGAAGATGATTCTTACAATGAGCCTACAAAGGCCTTTTTAACATAAATAAAATCCAAAACCTTGACCCCGGAAGAGGAAAATCCAATAGTTTTGTGGACCTCGTTTTGGGTGGTTTGGTGTATCAACTTCTCGGGGGTGTAACTTTGGAATATGATCTATGTTTGGGGCACACGATAGATCTTTGGAAAGGTATCGACGAGGAGATTCATTTTTGGGGCTTATTAGAGCCTTTGGTTGACATTGAGGTGATCAATCATGAAAAAACATTTTTTAGGCCCTCAAAATAGCCCCAGAAGTTTAGGAACCGAAAAAATGCTAAAAATAGTAAATTGTCAGAAGACTTTTTTGAACAATTGGAATAGGTGGGTGGACACCATGATCTTCCTGTATCAATCCTCCCTCCTTAGGAAGCAATGGTATCCATTGCGTTGATTTCTCAAGGTAGAGGGGAAAGCATTTGCTAAATTTGAACCTTGGTGAGCTGCTTGCCTTGCTCAAGAAGCTGCGCTGCTTGGTTTGTGGAAGGTTGTTGAGAACCTGATGTTGGAAGGATTTGAACTTTTTAACCAGTCGGGCTACCTGAGATGACTGTGTGCAGAAGGAATCTTTGCGCTTTTCTTCAATCTTGTCGACCTTATTTTGTTGGATAGAAGGTGCTTGGATTGAGGCTATAGTGGTTGCAATGCCCTTCTATTCACCTTTTGAACAAATTGTGAAAAAAGATGAATTTTGTAGTATGAGATACTACCTTGCAGCACTCTTTAGTTGGGACAGTATTTGGAAATACCTCTGGTATCCTGTAGAGATGACCCTAAAGTAACAATGACACTACGGGGTCGAGACTCATAGATAGCATGGCTCTTCCACATATATGGGCGGCCCAAAAGAACATCACAGACATCCAACGGGGAAACATCACATAATACCTCATCCTTCAAGGGTTGGATGCCTTTCGAAGCCACCCGATGTTGTATGGTTGCGGGTGTGGTGTTGTTGACAATCCCAACTGCTTAATGACCTCTGCTGAGATGAGGTTCTTTTGGCTTCCACTATCAACAATAAAATGCAGAGGGGTCCCCTTTGTTGATATTATGGTATCTACAGGAGGTATTAACCTCCACGTGTAACCCTGAAAAGAATAGAATATTCCGGGAAGTAAGAAGAAACCCTAAAGATTTGGACATAACCCTAGAAGACAAGTCGACTAAAGGAAATATTTAATATTGAATTTTTAGCCTCCAGAATGAGAAGTCGGCCCAGAAAGGTAAGGAGAAGCAATATAAATATAGAACACCAGATCTCATTTGATACACATAGCTCACAACTGCATAAATGTAAGAGTGCGCAGTGCAGAAACTGAGTAAGTGCGCAAGTCTGGAGAGTAGTTGCAGTTGCAACTACTGCAACCTGTATTCTCGGTTTAGGCTTGGAATTTCTATTGGTTATGGTTTGGAATTTTTTCTTGGTATGCTAACTCTAGAAAGAGGTACGCTACATTGATTGACTATTAGGCCTAGGGTTTGCTTCTAGAATATTCTATGTCAAGGTTAAGGTGCTCGGGGGTGGCTTCGGCCTATGATTGGGTGAAAATATTTTTATATTGCCTATGGTTAAACCAGCACACCTACTTTTCTAATAGGTTATGGTCCCACGCTATCTTCAGACAGTCTAACCACTGGAAGATATATTGGGAGGATTTGCTCAGTTACAGTTTCAATTGCAGTCAAAGTTTTTGTTGCAAAAACAAAACCCTAACCGTCTTGTTGAGGCACCTTAAGTGGAGAGATTGACCTAATTTATGGATATCCTAGTGCGCCCTATTCTAGCGCACCTCCTAGTACTCTCAGCATGACAAAACGTCAAGTTTGAGTTTTTGGTCAAAGTCAAAGGTTGACCAAGTCAAAGTTGCCATGACTTACTCTATGAAGTCAGAAAACAAGTTAGAAGAGGATTCTAACTTCAGAGCATGGAAGACAAGCATTGAACTCATCCTTTCCAAGAATAAATTGTTGGATATTGTGAAAGGAAAGATTGTGGAACCACAGTTTGAAGTAGAGAAGGAACCTCATAACATTGCAGTTATGGAGAAGTTCAAGGACAATGACATCGATGTCGTGAGTATCATAGTGGACTCTGTAAAAGACCACTTGATACCCTACATCTCTCATCTTGACTCATCTAAGAAGATGTACGATGCCCTAACTAACCTATTCTTAGTCGGAAACATTGGACAAGTAATGAGTCTGAAGAATGAGCTCTGTGACATGAAAATGAATGATGATGACATCATAACATCATACCTTGTGAGAATCTCTCAGTTAAGAGATCAACTACAAGCTACTGAAGAAATCATTTCAGAGAAGGAACTGGTAAATATAGTACTCAATGGCCTTCCCAAGACATGGGATGCATTTCCCGCAAGCATGAACACAAGAAAGGAGTATCCCACGTTTGAAGAACTTTGGACTTGTTGTGCACAAGAAGAATCAAGGATTAGCACAAAAGAGAAATTCCAAAGGAAATACAATGATCAAGCCTTCACATCAAAATTCAAGAATCTCAAAAATAAGAGGAAGTTTGGGTTAAGGAAGGAAACAGACGAAGCATCAGCTGTCGAAGAAAGGGAACCCTCAAAGAAGGCCAAGCAGGATAAAATATACTTCTTCTTCTAAGTCCAGGTAACAATATTCTTCAAATTTCTTGTACATACCATGTTTATATAGTTTATGTACATATCTTGCATATCTATTTCTTAGAAGATAAGATGTTCAAGTGAAACAATACCTATGGAAGAATAACAAGATAAGGATTGTTATCACGATGACTACAAGTCAAGCAATACACATGAAAAGATGAAGTACGTTGACAACCCTTGGTAACAATTCCCGTGGAAGCTATTTTATAAGTAATAACTGCCTGATAAGCTAAAATCAGAATCAAACTTGAAAGAGACCTAGAATAAGTCAAAACAGAAAGAAGTCAGCAATCAAGAGGAAATTAGAAAAGGACTTGTGACACTTTGTAGAAGGCAATAAGGATGCAGATGGAAGCGTGGACTCTCTTAGATGGAGGGAGTTGATTACAGAATTCCAAAATAAGAGCATTCATTCATGCATGAAGCAAGGATTATGAGGGAGTTAATCCTAAATGATATGATCCATTGAGGATTATGAAGTATCGGTCCATGTTCCAATTGAAAGTAGCAACCATGATAAACACCATGTGTTCAATTTGACTCTAGAAGAAGCCTTAAAGTATCTGTGTTTGTCCATCTACATCCATGATCCTATGATGAAAGGAAAAAGTTGGAATCTATAGAAGACTCCATGGACCAAAGAGCTAAAGTGAAACATGAGGAATAACATGAAGATTCCAAGAAAGAAAGAAAAACTAGAACAACTAGTTATTATACCAAGAATCAGAAGACTACCAGCTTGGTTTGAAAACATTTGAAGCAATCAAGCAGAAGAAATGGAAGTTATGATAAACAACAATAATAAATTGTGAAAAAAGGGTTATGAATGGAAGAATTGCGAGATTCATAACAACAGGTTCTTCCAGAAGGAGGAGAAGACTATGATAACAACTTGTTCCTGTAAAACTAGATATATCTCTATCTGAGATATTATAACTCTTGCAGTATCCATGGATTGAAGTTTACATCAGTTGGTTGTAAAAGATTGTTCTCCCAATAGAGAATTTGAGGAAGAATCTTATGTAAAGCAATCTCAAGGTTTTGGGGTATACCAAAAAAAGACCCATGTATGCAGATATAAGAAGACCTTGTATGGATTCAAACAATTTGATGCAAAGTATCTCATATACAATAGAAGCATGGTGAAAACGTTATATGACAAAGATAGTGTATCAGAATAGTTACTCAGAAGTCTGGGATGATGGATTGCTAATCCATGGAAAACTCTCATGATGACAGAAGAAGTGCTACTTGGATATGTTTCAGTTTGAGCCTTGCCATGATGACATGAGCTAGCAGGAAACAGAAGTGTTGAATTCAATCATGATATATATTGTAATGATCAAAGATACATGAAGCCTTCAGAGAAAAACAGTGTTCCATAACAGACCAAAGTACATTGAGATCAAGCATTACATTCTACGTGATGAAGTCCAGAAAAGAGAAGTGGTTCTCCAATATATCTCCATAGATAAGAAGATAGCAGATATTTTGGTAAAGCCTATGTCCAGGATGAAAAGCTTTGTGTACTTAAGAAACAAGTTGGGGCTCATGGAGACGACTTCCTTATTGAAAAAATAAGATATTACTCCCAGGTTGGGAGGGAGCACTAATGTGTTATTGATTTATGGACAGTCATTTTTCAGTTCGAAAAATGGTCGAGGATGAGCAATTCCTTTCCAGTTCGGAAAGTGGTTTGAGATTTCTGACGGACAGGCATTTTCCAGTTCGGAAAATGGTCTAGATCGAACAGTCATTTTTGTAATGAAAATGATTTGATAGATTGTTGATGTACCATAGACAATGATTCCACTTGTGGCCAGTGTGGGGGAATGGTCTAGGACATACATTCTTCTTGGTAGTCACTCTGAGTAGTGGTCAAGTAGAATGGTATGCCTCACTGAGCAGTCATTATTTTGAAGTTCAGAGTTGTGAGTAGTTTCAAAGAATCGTTTGTTTTGGAGGTTGTTGCAGGACATTCATTTCCATTACGAAATGGTCCAGACAGACATTCTCTAAGGCAGACTCATTCTGTCCAGGTTGCACTATGTTTAGTGCCGAAGGAATGGCCCAGTTAGGTGAATGGTCTAGGTTCAACAATCAGGGACAGGCATTCCCTAGGGAAAACACATTCTCTCCAGGTTTCACTATGATTAGTGTCAGAGGAATGGTCCAGGCTCAGAAACCAGGGACAATTATTCTTCTATTCTAGAGAAGAATAGTCCAGATATCCCATGGTTGATGTTTTACTCTTATTATAGCAAGATTTGACTCACCCTATGCAATCTTGCAGAGAGGGCCTTATTCCATTCCCCCATGCAGACTTACTTTCTCTGATTGATAAATCCAGAGACAAAAACAAATATTTTTCCACTTGTACGAACCTTGCAAGCTATACTATAGCCCATGTACATCAGGATTTGTGCCAGAAAATCAAAATTAAATGTCGGGTTTCCATGTCACGATAGGAGATCTCTGATCCTTGGCCTTCCAGATACTGGAAACGTTCTGACTTGGCCCTTTAGTTGCATTTTGAAGGATATAAAGAAGCCAATTCCGAGCTATGGAAAGGCGGAGAGAATTCAACTTTGAGAGAAAAGTTACCCTGGAGAAATTATTACTTCATTATTGAGTCTGCATCCCTTTGTCCTTTAAGTCTGAACACAGTGTTCATCCCCCAAGCTCTTCCCTTACTGATGGAGAACCTCTTTGTCTCCCTTATATGAGCTTTCCTTTGGTGGAGGATTGAAGTGGTGGAGGCCCAATTGGAAGGAACTTGGTTTCTTGGTTCCGAACCATGGCGATGCGGAAGTCTATAATGTTTCACTTATGTTGATCATTTATTAATAGAAATACTCCTTTCCCATCCAATTGATAAATTGCAAATATATGTGTTATGATCCATGGGCATGTTTGTTTTGTATATTGATTGATTATGTTATCTAATGTGCTAACATGTTATATCATCACTATATGCTTTCTTTGCTTGTTTGTTGAGAACTTGTTGCGGGTATAAAGCTTTGGGTCAAAGTGCTCAACGGTGGACATCATCGAACGTTTGGACGAGGTAGGCCTCTTTCTTATCTCTCTTGCACATTAGTTTATATGGCATATGTTGGAATTGAGTTGATTTCTGCAGTGATGCCTATCTGTTGTGGTTCACCCTAGCCATAGAGAGATTTTCCTCATAACAGAATTGGCGACTCCACTGGGGAGAATCTTCTTTCTTAAGGTTTGAAGTAATTTTCTCCTTAGATTGCTCTTGTTTCTATTGTGGTTCTTGTCATATCATTTCTTAACAGCTCCTGTTCACTCTAGGTCTTAGTTTTCAACCTTTCTCCCTTTCCTAGCCTTGTTTCAAAGCATATACGCACCTTTTTGCTTGACAGTCACGTATACACACAGGTTGTTTCACTGCAAGCTACATATATACGCTTTGTTTGCTCAAACAGTCGCGTACACCTTTTCTCCTTGCTTGTTTGCTTGGTGTGGTGTTTGTTGGGTGCAATTTGATGCTTGTTGAGCCTTCTTAGGTCTTTGTAGTGCCTATTGAGTACCTGTGGGATGACAGGAAACCCTCTTTTGGTTGAATTTTTGGGTGAAGTTTTTCTCTTCATCTTTTCATTTTTATTATCCTTGTACATTGGGTTGGGTGCTTTTTTGCTTGATATCTTGTTTGAGTTATCTATTTTTTATACACAATAGGGCTATATATCAAGTTACTTTTCAGTCCATGCATTTTCAGTTTCAATATATTGAAAATACAAAAAAAAATAGGCATTTTACATTGCTTGGCATCTTTTGTCTTTTGAGTTTTTATCATTAGCTTAGTGCATACAGTGAAAGATTGCATTTTTACTTCTGAATCATAGAGTTGAATTTGAAAATTGCATCGCTTTTAGGAGCATATCATACGTTAAAAGTTAAAGTTAGACTTTGCATTATTTTCATATTTAATTTCTTGCAGAGTCATAACACCATGAGTTTCATCACCATACCTTTTTGAGTAATCATGGCCATAAAATCAACACTATAATTTAAAATTTATTAGTAACAATTTTATTTTCTAGGGTGCACAAACTAGCCTAGGATTTAGTGCCTTGGAATAGGATTTTGTGAGTAAACTTCTCCAAGGCAATTAAATCAACATGTGTCTGAGAAAGGGAGTTGAGAAGTCCATTGTATAATTGGTAAGATTAGGAGGCTCCACTCACACCAGAGTTAATCATGAGGTCGCACGAAGTTAGTTGAATGGATATCCCCCGGATACTCGCCTAGCGTCAGAGATATTTCTGTGGATTTATTTGTATTTAGGGATCTTGCTAGTGCCCATACCTGCATGAGAGGCGGTGATTTCAAGGTTTCGGGCTTTGCTACCCTACCCATACGGTGATCCAGACTTACGATTGCTCACCTGTGCATCGGTTATACAGTGGTTTCATAGTTGCTTGACTTAGGTATCTCATAGGTTACTTGCAAGGGTTATTCTGCTAGTACCCTGGGTCAGATAGCGGTCGGACAACACACAGCCTTTATGGAGGATTACCTCTCCGGGGGGATCTGTCCGACTGGTTGTTAAGCCCATGAGGGCCCCTATAACTAATTATGTTACCTCCGATCTTTAGCGGGGAGTCTCAGGTCCCTCTTGGATGAGACATAACTTCTTTAGGGAGGGAGACCACTCAGCCACTTTAGCCCATTTGCATTCATATTGGCAGTTTGATTTTTGGTGTGCTCTTTGATTACTATTTGACCTTTAGGATTTTGTACCGAGTCTTTGTTATCATGGATAGTGGAGTCCCTATGGATCCCTCATTTGCTACTACCCCCCCATGATGTTCACTAATTTCATGGGGACGGACCCTTCCGCTTTGCATTATGGTATGCAGAATTATAGCACTCAGTCAATGCCTTGGGTCTCTAATAATTTTCCTAATGGTATGCTCGACATCTCTTCGCACTTGCCATCCTCTGTGAATCCTAGTTGTGGGTCTGGGAGCATGATGCCTCTCTATTCTTCCTTTTTCATTTGGTGGGAGTCACATCCCTCAAACACCTATTACTGTAGGAGGTTGGAATCTTCCTTCCTACGAATCCACCTTTCTAGGAGAAAGTGCTCAAATGGGCGTTCATTCGACTTATTACACTCCGTCCACCTATCCTTCTTCCACTATGTCGGCTCCCACGAACGCTTTTCCCATGGTGAACCTCCGTATGTCCTCTGGTGTTCCATCCGGAGGGAGTCATTCTTATAGTATGGGCAACCCTCTTTACGAAGTTCCTTCATCTGGGGGAAACATATATCCTCACATGAGTAACCCTTGTCATGTTGCTTCCTCTTTGCAAGCGGCTTCCTCGATGATGATTCCCTTACAACCTATTATGAATTAGTATGGAGGAGGATACGATCTTGCCGAGCTGGGCCATGGTGTATATCAGAACCCTTCTTGGCCTGCTTTTTCTCAAAATCAATCTTTTCTTGGATCTTGGTCTCAAATGACGCAATCAACCACCGCCACAAGTCCAGTCATTGCGTGTCATACTGGCATTATATCACCAACCTTTGCCAGTTATGTTGGAGATTGGTCGACAACCTCTGCAAGTCATGTTGAAGACCCGCAACCAGCTGTTACAAGTCATGCTGGGGGCACAAGTCCAATCACTGCGTGTCATACTGGCAGTATATCACCAACCTCTACTAGTTATGTTGGAGATTGTCCGACAACCTCCGCAAGTCATGTTGAAGACCTGCAGCCAGCCACTGCAAGTCATGTTAGGGGCATAAGTCCAATCACTACATGTCATACTGGCATTGTATCATGAACCTCTACTAGTCATGTTGGAGATTGGTGGACAACCTCTACAAGTCATGTTGAAGACCTGCAACCAACTACTGCAAGTCATGCTAGGGGTACAAGTCCAGTCATTGCGTGTCATACTAGCATTGTATCACCAACCTCTGCTAGTCATGTTGGAGATTGGTTGACAACCTCTGCAAGTCATGTTGAAGACCTGCAACCAGCTACTGCAAGTCATGTTGGGGGCACGAGTCTAGTCACTGCTAGTCACATTACACATACATCACCAACCTCGGCTAGTCATATTGGGGATTCATCACCAACCTCTACAAGTCATGTTGGATATTTGCTACTATCCTTTGCAAGTCATGCTGGGAGCATGTCACCAGCCACTGCAAGTCATGCTGGGGGCATTCATATGATTGAGAAGCCTAGACGTTTAATAAATAGGGCCAGATTCCTTTGCAGGACTTGCGAAGGAAATCACCTTACTCGTTTGTGTCCTACTACCGCCGAGATACCAAAATCTTGGTTCTCACTTGAGGGCCCTTCAGGTTCTGAGTCGTCTATGGTTTTCTCACACCCTGTTCCTTATTTGGTTGATACAACAGTCATGACGATGCAATCTTCAACTGACACACCTTTTCCTTTAGGGGTTGATGCATCCTTTGACCTTGTTGTCTCACATCCCGTTCAACCAGTGGTCGTGTCGATGCAATCTTTGACCGACACCTCTCCTATGTTCAGGGGTGATGCGTCTCTTGACCTTGTTGTCTTGCATCTTGTTCAACCAACACTCATGTCGATGCAATCTTCAACCGACAACACTCTTGTTTTTGGGAGTGACGCACCTCTTGACCTTGTTGTCTCGCATCCTATTCAACCAATGGTTGAGGAAGTGGTTGTATCGATGCAATCTACGATTGACCCCACTCTTCTCTTGGAGAGTGACAAGTCTAAGGAAGCAGTCGTGCCGATGCAATTTTCGATCGATTCTGCTCTTCTGGTTATGGTTCTATACCTTCTATGCCATGTCCTTAGCATTTCTATTCCTTCACCTTCTGAACAAGAGAGAGTTTTACTCTTCCCGAGTTCTCTCCCTCCAAGTATTGATGAGGTTCCCTTTGAATGGGATGGTCTTGTGGGGTATCCAATACCTTCGCCTATGTCTTTTCTAGGAAGAGACATTATACGATATATCATGGAGACGATAACCTCCATTAGCACTTTTTCCTCCTCGACTTGGAGAGCTTTGGGTTTTCCCAAGCTTGTGTTGGTTCTTCGTAAGATAGTGAAATTCTATAGAAGTCTAGCACGGGAGCCTTGGCCTCCCCCTTGACTTTCCACCTAGAATCTCCCAATGAATCTGATTTAAGCTCTTTTCCGACTCGTCTAAAAATCGAAAAGATTGTCAAGTGAATTTGTTTCTTTCACACTCGTTAAATTGGACTTGAAAGGTCGTGAGTCTTAGTTAAGATTGTTTCTGACTCATTTAAAAAGAGAAATATTGTCGAGTGATTTTTCCTTTTCACACTCATTAAATTGGATTTGAAATATCATGAGTCATCCCTAAGCTCTTTTCCGACTCGTTACCAAAAATAGAAAAGATCGCTGAATGAACTTGTCATTTTCACACTCGTAAATTAGATTTGAAAAGACGTCTACCTGGCACAAGTTTATCCCTTTTTCACACCAAGTAGACTAAAAGACATAAAAAATGACATTTTTTGGCGTCAAGTTATGATTGCATCTCATGCCCTCGCTTGCATTATTGAGCCTTTCGATTCTCGCTTTGCGTTATAAACCATTTCCTGAGCAATTTTTTCATCCTCCACCAAGCAGAGCCTTATTTATATCCTTCGTAATTTGACACCCTATACCTAGGACGAAACATTCCCCGAGTGTCCATCTCCCGCATGCACTTCCCTTCATTGAACATAGGTATGTTCCACTGCTGGAACTAGTTTTTCTTACTTGCGACACTCGTTTCCTCCTCTATATCATAGCATTCGTTTGTTATGAAAAAACAAAAAAAGATGGGTGGGAAGGGAGTATTATCTTATATCAGCAGCAATCGTGTTGCCTTTGAACAGAGCACAAAGTTATTTGAGTCCATTCACCATAATTTTGAGTTTAGCATGGACTTAGGAAGATGAACTTGTTACAGAGTCTTCTCTACTGACTGGTTACTCTTCTAGTCCCTATAGAGAACTTCATTGATGACACCTAAATCTCATGATTTTATCATTCAGACTATGCTACCAAAGTCTACCATATGTCTCATGCTCTTGTTTAAAGGAAGTCTATCAACCTGTGTTGACCACTCCTAAAAAACCTTGACTTTGCATGTCGGTCGTACCCTCAATTTGTCTCATAATCACATGATACTTTAGTCCTATCATGCACCCTGGCACTACTTTCATCATTGGTAGGTCACCTTGAACCCAACAGTTGACATTTCATCATTGGTCGCTGACTGGGTGGTTTCCCTTGTGTTCGACGGCAAGACATCTATTCACACATTGGGATTTGTGCAGTGTCTTGGATTCCATTAGCCTTATTGGTGGTCTCCTCACCTTTGTCAGCAGTTTTTCATCATTGGATTTTATTCAAAGGGTCTTTTCTATGTATCGCTTTCACTTGGGACACGTGAAAGACACACGGGGTCATTGGTTCGTGAAATTTTTCTTCATCTGATTTCCACCAAATCATGAAGCTCCTGCTTTGTACCTCGTGCTGACTAACGAGAGATGCCTTAATTCTCTCCTTTCAGCGGGTCTCTTTCCATCGACATCATCCCATTATCTGGAAATGAGACCTAGACTCTTATGAGTACCTTGAGGCTTGCAGTCATTAGTGGCAAGCTCTCTCGCCATCGACGATTGGGAATACATCAATGTCTCCTGATCGATGGATTCTTCAGGTGTTCGACACCGACTCCTCTATTCACACTTGTAAGAATGTACTTGGTGCCTTGATACCTACTTTCATTATCGATAGGCTACCTCGTGTTTGTTAACTGTATACATCAATGACCGGTAATCAAACGATGTCTCATTGTGTTCGACCTCAACTTCTTTATTCACATGATGTAGACTTGCACCTTTGGCGGATTGTGTAGAAGACTTGAATACATCACTATGTGGCCACAACTTTCCTGAGTTGTTGTTTCCTTTTCATTGGACCAGTACCTATATGACTTCAGTGATCATGGGAGATCAGATTGTACTCCATGGTATATAGATGACTTTAGATTGGTTTTGAGACTGTTTCTATTGGGCCTTATTCGTGACTATGACAACTTTTTGGCATGCAACCGCATTTGTATTTGCCTATTCATGGCCACAGACACTTGTTTGGTATATTTTTCACATGGGTCTGCAATGCATTTTGACAACCATGTATGCAAAGTCAGTACAGAATGTAATGAGCAATCGAGTTCGTCCAGTTGGTTCTCTACCACTCCACTTCTAGGTTATTTATAATGTATTTCGGCCATCGCAGATTCTCCTCTGACCTCACACATTAGGGGGCATCTGTTATAGCAAGATTTTTCTCACCCTATGCAATCTTACAGAGAGGGACTTATTCCATTCCCCCATGTAGACTTACTTTCCCTGATTGATAAATCCAGAGACAAAAACAAATATTTTTCCACTTGTACGCACCTTGCAAGCTATACATCAAGCGTATATGCTGGCTGCTCCACTAGAGGCCGCATACATCAGGATTTGTGCCAGAAAATCAAAATTAAATGTCGGGTTTCCATGTCACGACAGGAGATCTCTAATCCTTGGCCTTCCAGATACTAGAAACATTTTGACTTGGCCCTTCAGTTGCATTTTGAAGGCTATAAAGAAGCCAATTCCAAGATATGGAAAGGAGGAGAGAATTCAACTTTGAGAGCAAAGTTACTTTGGAGAAATTATTAATTAATTATTGAGTCTACATCCCTTTGTCATTTAAGTCTGAACATAGTGTTCAGCCCCCAATCTCTTCCCTTACTAATGGAGAACCTCTTTGTTTCCCTTATATGAGCTTGCTTTTGGTGGATGATTGAAGTGGTGGAGGCCCAGCTAGAAGGAACTTGGTTTCTTGGTTCCGAACCGTGCTGACACAAAAGTCTATAATGTTTCACTTCTGCTGATAATTTATAAATAGAAATACTCCTTTCTCGTCCAATTGATATCTTGCAAATATATGTGTTATGATCCATGGTCATGTTTGTTTTGTATATTGATGGATTATGATATCTAATGTGCTAACCTGTTATATCATCACTATATGCTTTCTTTGATTGTTTTTTGAGAACTTGTTGCAAGTATAAAGCTTTGGGTCAAAGTGCTCAATGGTGGACATCATCGAACGTTTGGACGAGGTAGGCCTCTTTCTTATCTCTCTTGCACATTAGTTTATATAGCATATGCTCGAATTGAGTTGATTTCTATAGTCATACCTATCTGTTGTGGTTCACCCTAGCCCTAGAGAGATTTTCCTCGTAACAACTCTCTGCTGGTAGATTCACTTCCAGATCTCACAGATGTGAGTGGAAGAAAGGCCCAGATGACTCAGTTTATATCATGATATTGTTTTTATGCAGGTTGATATCAGATGATATGATTTCTATGGATAATTTATGTCTCTGTACAATAGATGTATGCTACTATGGTGGATGTGTTCCACTGGTTGTGACTATGTGTCATTGATTAAGTAGTCATGTGATACTTGGTGTGGTTTTGTACCACTAGATAGTAGTTGTGTACTACTATGGATAGACACAGTTGTGTTCTATTGAATGACATTGTTTTGATTGCCATGTAGACTATCAGTAGTATTGAAAACTATTATCAGCTAGATGGATGGTGAGTGTACTGATGGACAGACATTCTCCAGATGGAAAATGGTCCAGGACATTTATTCTTCTAGGACTTATGTCTCGATTAGAAGAATAGTCCTTGTAGCCCATGGTGTGGCTTCCAACATCTGTTGGAATGGTTATTCTTCTAGGACATATGCCTGGATTAGAAGAATGGTTCTTATATCACTCTGTGGAGTGAGTGACTTATTCAGCATCATGCTTGATTACTCAGATGGAGTATGGTTTCGAGAGATGATGCAGTTGATGCTATCAGATGATATTGATAGTGATGAGATAGCATGTATGGATATGATGATTCTACAGGTTGAATGGTATGTTTGTGCTCAAGCCTTTGATTTCAATACCTCCCTAGCTAGGATGGAGTGTTGATATTATGGTAGTTGCGGGAGGTATTAACCTCCACGTGTAACCATGACAAGAATAGAATATTTTGGGAAGCAAGAAAAAACCCTAAAGCTTTGGACATAACCCTAGAAGACAAGTCAACTAAAGGAAATATTTAATATTGAGTTCTTAGCCTCTAGAATGAGAAGTCGGCCCAGACATCTAAGGAGAAGCAATATAAATATAGGACATCAGATCTCATTTGATGCACAGAGCTCGCAACTGCAGAAATGTAAGAGTGCGCACTGCAGAAACTGAGTAAGTGTGCAAGTATGGAGAGTAGCTGCAACTGCAGCTACTGCAACCTGTATTCTCAGTTTAGGCTTGGACTTTATATTGGTTATGGTTTGGACTTTCTTCTTGGTATGCTAAATATGGAGAGAGGTATGCTACATTGATTGGCTATTATGCCTAGGGTTTGCTTCCAAAATTATTCTCTGTCAAGGTTAAGGTGCTTGGGGGTGCCTTCGGCCTATGGTTGGGTGACAATATTGTTATATTGTCTATGGTTAAATGAGCACACTTACTTTTCTAACACCCTTCAACCACATCTGTGAATGATAAATGCGCTCCCCCTCTTCAGTATTTGTTGGTTCTTATAGTTGAATTGTTGTGGTTGTTATCACTTCATAATTTCCCTTGGTTGCGGCAGGAAAACCATGGAGGAACATACAAACTACATCGAAATTGGAAGCTAGCCCTTCCAACTCTAGAGAGGGATCTCTCTTTAAAATAAGTAACTAAAAGGACCGATTTGTCTTATGTTCGGTGGCTATATCTGTAGTGAAAGGTAGGATTATGAATATGGTGGTGGGGCAGAGAGACAAATCCATTGGGCATGGAGTCAACCCATTCACAACAAATAAATATCAGTGACTAGTTTTTGAGCAATTAAAAAAATAGAGGCAAGGTAAATGGTGCTTTTCAGTCGAATATATCATTGAAGCAAGGTAGCAGAAGGAGAGAAACAGTTCATTACACTTAGAGCACCCGGCTTGAGATGAATTCTAGATGTAACTCTGGATGAAAAAGTGTATTATTCAATTGCTAGATTCATAGCATCAGATAATAGATGAGTTCTAAATCATTCATTTTCAATTAAATACTTGAAGAAATAACATTCAATGGAATACAAAAGGTAGGAAACACATACATAGAAGGAAAACAAACTTCAAAAATCCATTACAAGAATCTATGTTTGATTAAGCCATGTACTTATGCATTGATATTTTATTAATGCTCAGGAAAATGTATACAAGATGCACAAATAGACTTCTCCAACACTCGAGCCCCAATTTCTCCATTAAGTTTTTAAAATATATACCAAATGCTAATTCCTATGCTCAAGGATTCGAGCTTAACTCCTCTACTAAGATAAGATTTGGTTACAAGTAATATGGAAATAAAATATGTGTTGGATTACTGAGAGGGGGGATGAATCAGTAATAGAGCAATCTAATCATTTTTAACCATAATATGTAAGTGTTATATTTCTTTATGATCAATGTAGCATTATCATCCAATAGTTGCAAAGTAAATAAACACTTAACAAATGAGCAATCATACACATACATAGTACACTAGTATTTTATGTGGAAACCCAAAGCGAGAGAAAACCACATAATGTTTTTTCTTATACGTCTTTAAGAATTACATTCATTGGAAGCACCAAATTCCTTTTGTTTTCCAACTGCAACTGGAAGGAGGCTCCAACCCCCTAGTTTCTCAGGCTACAACATGAGGGAAGCTCCAACTCCCCAATTCTCTGGCTACAACCCCCTATGTTCTCTGGCTACAACTAGAAGGTGGCTATAACAACCTGTCCTTGACCCATCCAACTGCCCTGTCGTAGAAGTAGAATGATGGAACCACTGTCACACTATTATTATGATATATATTGTTGTAAACTTGTATCAATCAACCTGCACCAAACAACCTGTAATCAACATGTACCATAAACAAGTGCATCAACCATGCACCAACCTATACCATCAATGAGTGCATCAACCATGCACCAACCTATACCTCAACCTGTACATCCAACGAGTGCATCAACCATGCAACAAATATGTACCAATCATGCATCAAATACACATAAACTATGACTCATCAAGATGTACCAACATCATCAACTATACACCTCGTGTATGTGCCAACTCATCAACTACTTGTCTCAACCATGTACCTCAACCATACACCAATATAAAAATCCAAATTTATTTAACAATTCATCACTCTATCCATAAACCCAATACCATAAACCATTACATCAAACCATGTGCCACAACCTCACTATTATACAACCTCTATCTGTAACATACCTCAACCAAAAGCCCCCATAAATTTCATCATCCAAATCTGATTTGTAACTCTGTAGTAGACCTAGTGTATATGATCACATAATTGCAAACCTTCCTTAACGTTTACAACAAGAGACTAGCATTTTCATCAAACTTTACTTTAGTCTCACATGACTAATTTTGGATTAGTCAACAACCCTAACTTGAAATAATCATAACTATGTACCTGTAATGAATAAAGATATGAAAATAGTACACACTGTTCTTCAGTGTCTTTTATGCAATTTCTCTAAGTTTCACTACTTGGAACCTCCCAGAAAAGGATTTATAGCAAAAATGGCATAAATTGTTGAATTTTGGCTTATTCTAGAGAGAGAAATTATAGAGAGTGCCCCACACGGAATATTTGTTGTATGGATCTAAAAATGGTACAAAGAATACTACAGACTGAACTCTAACCAATACATTTGGTCTTACTAATTTTGGATCTGTTATGAAGAAGTTGTGACGTTTTTACCTGAAACACCTATTTTAGACTAGTTTCAGGACTAGCCAAAAACCATATTTTCCACGGAGTGTAACTCCAAAAATACACTGACCCACAAGCTCAATTTTTTATCACAACTACTTGTATATGTTTCATCTACAACCTCTATATTTCACGGTATGAATCATTCTAGAAAAAAAGTTATTGCGAAAATGGTGAGATGACCTGTAAATACCATACCTTGGAAAGCATCATCAAAATAATTTATCCTCCCTTGAATTTCGGCCTTCTTTACTTCACCTTCCCTCTTAAATTCACCTTAGATATCCTTTGGTTACCTCAGTGACTTGTAGATATTCAATATTCTCAAGTGTAATTAAAATGAGAGACCCTTGCCTCTTATTTATACTTTTATATAGCTTCCTCAAGGGGTTACCTTCTAACCATCATAAACCACTTTCCTTATTTTAGGGCTAACCCACTTCTAACCAGTTGTCCACTTATTAATTTCTCCATTAACTTTATTATTTAAATAATTTCTTTTGTATCCACTTGGACTTATAGTACACTCATCACTTCACTTTATTATTTAAATAATTTATTCTTTGCAACCACTTTGATTGTTTTGACCTTTTGGGGCTTCTAGATGACTCGTGAGGGTTATCCAACTTCACATGGCCATAAATATCTAACCGTAAGGAGTTATGTGACGTTCCACATACAACCGGAAATGGCGTGACATGTATTATCCATCTAGAATAATCTTACCTTCAAATATATTAAAACTCATACCATTATACATCAAACAAACTTGGGTCCATTACCCAAACCTTTGTGCTACCGGAATTCGATATCGAACTTTCTTCAAGGGTTGACATCAATGACAACCAACCCAAATAATCAACAATCTCCCCCTTTAGCATTGATGGAAACACTATGATGCAATACTGAATTCATATCACTCATGCTCCCCCTGTGACCATCACTCCCCCTTGAACCATGCCTCTGTGCTCTTTCTCCAAGCATTTCTATCCTGTGTCGGATAAATCTCTCCCCCTTTGTCATCAATGGCAAAGGTATCTTTCCATCCAAGGTTGCTCCCCCCAACTAAATTGTCCTTGTGGATACTCCCCCTGACTGAACTCTTCCTAAAACTGATCCCCTAACCTGAATTGTCCTTTGTATGGTGCTTCCTCGTGTAAATCTAAGACATATAAGATAAGCATTCATTTTGGAGTAGAAATTAATTTGAGTCTCTGGCGAAAATACTCAAAGGATTCCCTTGGAAGCGGTTTTGTAAAGATGTCTGCAACTTGTTCTTTTGTGCCCACATATTCAACTATGATGCTCTTCTTTGCAACCTGTTCCCGTAGAAAGTGATACTTGATTAGAATGTGCTTCGTCTTGGAGTGCATCACCAGGTTCTTTGAGATACTAATGGTGCTTGTATTATCACAATATATTGGAATGGGCTCATCATACTCAACCTGTATATCTGTCAAAGTTCGTTTCATCCATAGAACCTGAGTACAACATCTTGTTGTTACAATATACTCTGCTTCGGTTGTAGATAAAGATATTGATGATTGTTTCTTGCTTAGCCAAGATACTAAACACTCACCCAAGTAGAATGTTGCTCCACTTGTGCTTCGTCGGTCATCAATGCAACCTTCCCAATCTGCATCTGTGTAGGCAATAAGTGATAGATCATTTTCTTTTGGATACCATAATCCAAACTCTTATGTTCCTTTGAGATATCTAAAAATCCTCTTCATTGCTAATACATGTACTTCCTTTGGTGTTGCTTGAAATCGTGCCACATGTCCAACTACCTGCATTACATCTGGTCTAGATGTTGTCACAGATAGTAAGCTACAAATCATTGACATGTATTGCCTCTGGTCTGTAGACTTTGAATCATCATCTTCGCTCAACTTGCAACTAGTTTGCATAAGAGTGGTAATTGGTTTGCAATCTTCCATTCCGAACCTCTTTAACATTTCTCTGATATACTTAGTTTGAGAAATACAAATTCCTTGATTGCTTTGACATATCTGAAGACCCAGAAAGAAGGATAGTTCTCTAATTAATGAAATTTCAAATTCATTTTGCATATCCTTTGCAAATTTCTGGCTTAACTTGTCATTAGTACTTCCAAAAATAATATCATCAACATAAACTTCAATTAAGAAAATACTATCTTGAGTTACCTTGATGTAGAGGTTGTTGTTTGCACTTCCTTTTCTGAACCCTGCCTGTTGTAGATATTTATCCAGTCTAGAGTACCATTCTCTAGGAGCATGTTTTAGACCATACAAGGCCTTCTTCAATTTACACACATAATCTGCGTTCTCTGACAACTAAAATCCTTCTGGTTGTTCAATGTAGATTTCTTCTTCAAGTTCCCCATTTAGAAAAGTTGATTTCACGTCCATCTAATACACTTGAATACTCTTGGAGCATGCATGCATAAGCTAAAAGCAATAGGATTTCTTCCATTCTGGAAACTGGGGCAAATGTCTCTTCAAAGTCGATTCCTTCAACTTGTGCATATCATTTACATACCAATCTAGCTTTGTTCCTTGTAACTTGTCCATCTTCATTCAATTTATTTATGAAAACCCACTTTGTGCCAATTACATTCTTATTCTTTGGTCTTGGAACCAATTCTCAAGTGTCATTCTTGTCTATTTGATCCAATTCTTCATCCATGGCCTTATTCCATAATTCATCCTTACTGGCCTCTTCAAAATTGCTTGGTTCAATCGTAGATAAGAGTATTAGGTGTGTTTGTTCTGGTGAACGGATTCTTCTTCTAGTATCAACTCCTACATCTTTGTTTCTGATAATCTAATCTGAAAGATGATTCTTCTATACTCTTTTGCTAGGTTTCTTTGGAGGCACTTGCTAAACTTGCTCTTCTACTTATATCTAATCCTCTTCATCCTCCCCTTCTACTTCTTCTTCATCTTCTGCTTCTTCTCGTAAAGTTGTTCCATTGATTCATTTTCTTCTTCCTTTAATTCTCGTCCACCTGTTTCATCAATTGTTACATTGATGTTTTCCACAACTTTATTCAACCTCATATTGTACCACTTGTATGCTTTACTTGTACTTGATTAACCAACAAGTACTCCTTTGTCCACACGAGAGTCAAATTTTCTCATTCTGCCATGTTCTCTTTTGATGTAGCATTTGCTTCCAAATACTCTGAAGTGTTTCACATTTGTTGGTCTTCCTTTCCATAGCTCGTAGGGAGTTTTTTCATTGTTGTTTCTGAGCATTACTCTGTTTTGAATGTGAACTGTTGTATGCACTGCATGTGTCCAAAAAATTCTGTCAATTTTGAATCCATTAGCATTGTTCGAGCAATTTCTTGTATTGTCTTGTTCTTTCTTTCAACAACTCCATTTTGTTGAGGTGTCATAGCAACGGAGAATTTTCTTTTTATTCCATGCTTGCTGCAATAGTCCATAAATTCCTTTGAAGTGAACTCTCCTCCATTATCAGATCTCAAACATTTGATTTTTTAATCCATTTCATTTTCAACCATTTTCTTGTAGACCTTGAAGTTTTCAAAAGCTTCCGACTTATTCCTGAGAAAAACAAACTGCAGTCATTCTTGTATAATCATCAACTAATAACATAAATTATTCCTCACCTTTTAAACCCTTTCTTGTAGTTTGTCCAACTAGATCAGTATGCACAATTTCCAGTGGTCTTGTCGTTGAATATTCCTTTAATTTGAACCCGGTCTTTGTTTGCTTTCCTTGTTGACAATGCTTGCATAAAGTGTTGGTTGGTTTTGTGATCTGGGGCATTTCTCTAACGACTTCCTTTTTGTTGACTTTGACAAGGTTATCAAAATGTATGTGACCCATTATTCTATGCCATAGCCAACTTTCATCTTCCTTTCCTAGACAACATTTTTCATTTCCAATTTCACTTAATACATATCCGTTGCTTGAAGGTCTTGCAGTTGTTGCAATCAATTTTCCTGAACCTTCTTTTCTTACCTCGCGCTTCAGTGAATCAAAAGTAATTTTATGACCTTGGTCACACATTTGACTTACACTTAGAAGATTATGTTTCATATCTTCTACTAGTGGAACATTTTCTGCCTTGGTATTCTTATTTCCAATTATCATTGTTTTTTTTCCAATGATTTTAGTTGAATCATCATTTTCGAAAGAGACTGGTCCATCTCTTTCCGTTCTTAATGTAAGAAATCTATCTTTATCACCTGTCATGTGTTTTGAATAGCCACTATCAACATACCAACCACGTTTCTTATTCTTAGATTGTAGACCGAGTGTGAATTCTTCATTGCTATATTGATTCTGCTTTCTTATCCATGTTCTCTTCTGAGGTTCTTGTCTGTGACTTTTGTAGTTCTGGTGTGGTTCTCTAGGAGGGACTATCATTCTACATTTTTTAACCATGTGTCCAAATTTGTTGCACTTGTAGCATTCCACTTCAGTGCTCAATGATTCAAACCTGTTGTAGCTTCTTCTCTGTGTTTCAATAAGCCTTCTTGGATAACCATTTTGTGTATGACTTTCAAACTTGATTATGTTCCTCCTATTAGCTATGCAATTTACATCTTTATGTCCAAAATTATTGCATGCATAACATAAACCAAAAAATATAGTTTGATACGTAGGATTTGAATATCTTCTTAAAGGAATTACTTTTATGAATCCTTCTTCTTCCTAAGGCCTATTTATTTATGTCGGTCGATGAATTTGAAATCTAAATCTTCTTAGTGGAGGAGTGTCCCTGTAATCTTCCTTATAGGTCTTCCTATCCCCTTTGATTGTTTCTACATAACTTTTTGGATATGTTTCTTGTTCTATTGTTTTAGAGTTTGATCCCTTTTCTGTCTGATTGTATCCAACTCCGTACTTGTCATGATGAGGCTTTTGACTGCTGATAATGTCATCCAAAACTTTTGAGTTGTTCTGCATATTTTTCTTTTGAAAATCCTTTCTCAATGTGACAATCTCTGCTTCCAAATTTCCAATGATCCTGTCTCTTTCTTCTAACTGTTCTTTGAGTACTTATTCAATTCTTTGTTCATGATCATTTGTTATAGTTCCTGATTGTCTTCTTTCTTGTATAGTTATGCTTGTAGCTTCTTGTTTTTCTTGTTTTCTCTTCTTATAACTTCTATGGCACTCAACAATTATTATCGGTAGTCAACTTCTGCCTCTTCATATTCTTCTTCAGTGTCTTATTTATCAGAGACTTCTACTGCCATGAATAGAACTTTTTGTGTCTCACTACCATTGACTTCATCTTCATCTAATGAGGAGATGTCTTCTTTGGTGCATAAGCTTTTCTTGAAAGCTTTCTTTTTTGTTTTTTTTTTTCCTTTATATGTTTGTTTGCTATTTGAGTAATCTTCATCATTCCTCTTATTTTTCTTATGGGGACATTTCTTAGCAAAATGACCAATACCATCACAATTAAAATAAATCAATGGAAGCTTACCGTTATATATATCGTTGGTTCCCTTGTTCAATCTTCTGACAAAGTTGGCCACTTCTTCTTCTGGCTACAACCGGAAGGTGGTTAAAACAACTTGTCCTTGCCCCATCCAACTGCCATGTTGTAGAAGTAGAATGATGGAACCACTGTCACACTATCACTGTGATATATACAATTGTAAACGTGTACCAATCAACCTGCACCAAACAACTTGTACCAAACAACCTGTAACCAACATATACCATAAACAAGTGCATAAACCATGCACCAACCTGTACCATCAACGAGTGCATCAACCATGCACCAAATATGTACCAATCATGCATCAAATACACATAAACTATGACTCATCAAGATGTACCAACATCATCAACTATACACCTCATGTATGTCCCAACTCATAAACTACTTGTCTCAACCATGTACCCAACATGTACATCAACCATACACCAATATAACCATCAAAATTTATCTAGCAATTCATCACTTTATCCATAAACCCAATACCATAAACCATTACATTAAACCATGTGCCACAACCTCACTATTATACAACCTCTATCTGTAACATACCTCAACCAAAATCCCGCATAAATTTCATCATCCAAATGTGATTTGTAACTCTGTAATAGACCTAGTGTATATGATCACATAATTTCAAACTTTCCTTAACTTTAACAACAAGAGACTAGCATTTTCATCAAACTTTACTTTAGTCTCACACGACTAATTTTGGATTAGTCAACAACCCTAACTTGAAATAATCATAACTATGTATATGTAATGAATAAAGATCTCAAAATAGTACACAATGTTCTTCAGTGTCTTTTATGCAATTCCTTTAGTTTTCACTACTTGGAACCTCTCAGAAAAAAAGTTATAGCAAAAATGACATACCTTGTTGAATTCTGGCTTATTCTAGAGCGTGAAATTGTAGAGCGTGCCCCGCATAGAATATTTGTTGTATGGATATAAAAATGGTACAAAAAATACTACAGACTGTACTCTAACCAATACATTTGGTCTTACTGAATTTGGATCTGTTATGAAGAAGTTATGACATTTTTACCTGAAACATCGGTTTTAGACTAGTTTCAGGACTAGCGACAAACCCTATTTTCCATGGAGTGTAACTCCAAAAATACAACGATCCACAAGCTGAAATTTTGATCACAACTACTTGGATATGTGTCCTCAACGGCCTCCAGATTTTGCGATCTGAATCATTATAGAAAAAAAAGGTTATTGTGAAAATGGTGAGATGACCTGTAAATAACATACCTAAGAAAGCATCATCAAAAGAATTTATCCTCCCTTGAATTTCGGCCTTCTTTACTTCACCTTCCCTCTGAAATTTTCCTTAGATATCCTTTGGTTACCTCTCACTTGTAGATATTCAATATGCTCAAGTGTAATTAAAATGAGAGACTCTTGCCTCTTATTTATACTTTTATGTAGTTTCCTCAAGGGGAACCACCTTCTAACCATCTTAAACCATTTTCCTTATTTTATGGCTAACCCACTTCTAACCACTTGTCCACTTAGTAATTTCTCCATTAACTTTATTATTTAAATAATTTCTTTTGTATCCACTTTGAATTATAGTACACTCATCACTTCACTTTATTATTTAAATAATTTCTTCTTTGCAACCACTTTGACCTTTTGGGGTTTCTAGATGACTCATGAGGGTTCTCCAACTTCACGTGGCCATAACTCTCTAATCGTGAGGAGTTATGTGACGTTCCACATACCACCGGAAATGGAATGACATGTATTATCCATCTAGAATAGTCTTACATTCAAATATATTAAAACTCATACCATTATACATCAAACAAACTTGGGTCCATTACCCAAACCTTTGTGCTACCAGAATTCGCTACCAGACTTTCTTCAAGGATTGACATCAATGACAACCAACCCAAATAATCAACAATATGAACTGTTTGTTGGAAAACAAGAGTCAAACTTGACCTATTAAATACATCATAACAACTTAACAAATCATATCTATAAGTCCTTATCACAATGATCTTTGACTTTTAGAATCGATGCAGACGATCTCGCATTGGTGATGATGAAAAATATTGATTCACGAGTTGATCTGGTGTCATGTCATGGTTGTGCAGCATGTAAATACAATTCATTGCGCAACTGAATGCTTCAGCAGTTGCGCAACAAGAGCTCTATTTTCATTTGTTGATGTTGCAAAATCATTTAACTGTTTTATATTATTTAGTCCATTATACTCCTTCAGTATCCTCAAGTGTCAATTAATTTTCCCTTTTCCCTAATAATTGGATTTGCTCAAGCCAGAAACCATTTTTCTCCACAACCCTTTCCAAGTTCTAGAGTCCATTTACTCCAAGGCCTGGTAACAATGAAATAACCGTGAAGAAGAACAAAGAGAAGCTTCAATCATTATGAGTGGTAGATTGTCATCAACAACAAAGCATAAAGGAGATGACATGCCCCTTCAAATGGAAATTATTAATGACAATTCAAGTCATCCACATGACTAGATGAATAGTAAATATCCTTGCGCTTATAAAATTGTTGAACTCCACTATAGGACTTTGAATATTTTGTCCACAAACATCAATACAGTTCTGACTCCTAAGACATTTTCAAACAACTGGAGAAAATAGACTAAAGTATGAGGGATATTCTCAAGGTCTAATAACCTCAGTCACAAACCATCTTTGGAGAATACACAATTTTCATCATAAGGTTGGAACCATTTGTAACAACAAGCAATTCTACAAATCGTGTTGCATTTAGATATTCATGGAATCTTTGTATTGCTAAATGCCTTGGACATGTGTTTTTTTCTTTGAGGTCCTATTGCCAAATAGAGCCCTTAATGAAGAGAATACCCACATAAAATAAGAATCTTATTCAATATAAAACCCTCATAAAGAAACTACTCATCTTATATATAACCCTCATCGAGTTGTCAGTCTTTGGCAACGCCACATCATTAAGCTCTGGCTTTAAAAATGAAATGGTAGCAGAAAGATCATCCAATGGCTCCATGAAAAAAAAAACTGTTCTCGGTTAAATTTATGGGGACTATGCCTTTAAAGACCTAAACTCTGCCTGAACTATACAACATCAAAAACTTGTTGGATAAATCCCCTCACCCTGTCACATAACACTTCTAGTGTAGACAAAGATTCGAGTCCCTATTTTTTTTAACGCATTAGCATATAATATTCATGTGTTCTTTATAAGGGCAACAATGTATATCGTTTTGCATCTAGGTGTGTATAACCACTAAATATCCATTGCTCTCATTTGGTGGTGAAGGCCAATATGATCTCGATGTAGATGATAGCCACTAGCCATTAAAATGGGCACTAGACCAAAGTCCTCTCACAACACATGTGTGTCCAACACATAATGTCTTCAATCGACAGTTGGGGCGTTATGGGGTTTGACAACTTTCACGTTGCGTTTTGTTTATATTATTTCATAACAAACATATATCCCACATGTAGCAACAAAAGCGACTTTTAAATGCTTATATGTATCAACATTGGTATAATGTTTCGACGTGTAGTGCATTATAATGTCCTTGTGGGCTCCCTTGTGGCTTCTCCTTGGTGGCTTCGCTTGGCGCTTGGTCATTGGGCTTTGAATTGTATTGTATTGGTGTGTGGTTACATGACTCATGGACTGAATATTTTGCAATGGAATTGGATACTGGGCCTCGAGCCCAATAATTTTTTCAAATAAAAATTAAACCTTCTAATAGGCCCGAGGGATAAGTTGGCTTTAAAAGTCAATTTTTTATTTGCACACCCCTGTAAACTTTTCCCAAATTTAAAACAAAATTTTGCTAAAAATTCCATATCTCTATCATTGATCCAACTGGCATTGATGTTGCATTCCCAATGCTACAAAACTTGAAGGCGCTATGAAAGTCCCTAATCGCTACAAAAATGCCATGTCACTGCAAAATCATTGAATTATCACAAATTATGCAGTGTTAACATCTGGCTCCTACCGGGGATGTTGTCCTTCCTGTGAGGCAACAAAGAACTTGTAGACCATGTGCTTTACCATTTGACCATTCCAAATTCTGTCATTCTTCACCTGCAACCTGAACCAAAACCACTCTCCAACTACTAACTGAAATCTGAAAACATTTCTGCAAAAACTCACTGTTGAAAAGGATGCTCGGGGCGTTGACATTATTCATCACACCTACTTACACTAACTACTGAACCTTAAACTACTCAATCCGGTGAAGTCAAAGATCCAGTGCAGCCATGCAAGGACCTTGTCTACTATTTCACCTCCTTGCATGTGTTCCTTCAGAGACAAAATATAAAACCTATTTGATGGCAACTTCAATAAAAAATTGCAAACAGATTCAATGCTAATAAAATTTGAACCATACAACTTGTTCACTGGCTCCAAAAAGACTGCAAAGGGATCCTCGTAGGAAAGAAAACTGATCTAATTTTGTATCAACCCTCCAACTACTCTCTTTCTTTCATGAATGTCAACTTGTTGGCTATCAAAAAAGAACTGAAAATATGCATTGGACTGTTGCAATAAAACATCTTCTAACAATGAGGATACAACTTGTTTTGGCACTAACTAACCATCATCTTCATTTATATCCTTACAACTGATCATAGGCTACAAATTTTGACTATTGAAACCCTCCATATAACATGCTACAGGGTTATGAAACACATGAGAAGGATGTTGCAATTTGTTTTCAATTTGTTCCAATGAGATTATATGATCTTGCATTAGCTCACACCCCTTTGCTTCAATGGTGATTTTGAGATTTTCTTTTAACAGTTCAAATGAAGCAAAGCACAAAGGCAATGAATAATCCTGAGCTAACTCACCACTTTCTTCATACTCTTCATTGTTTTCATAACTGTAATATGCAAGCTGATTGTTTTCCTTAAACTATTGAGTGTTTTCATCATATTGTTGAAGGAGAATACTCCCCAGTGAAAAACAAACAACAGGTTTCTCATAAAATTCAACATCATAATCATCATTGTATTCATTATACCTAGGAAAATCGTCTACGTCTGCAATGTCATCAATGAAGAACATTGGGACAACAACTTGCTTTTCAATAGGATGATCTGCAAATTCACTTCCATGACACTCAGCAAGTGAATATATAAAACAATCAACTTCCTCCCTATCATGAAATGGATCAAGAGTTGAGTCAACATTCTTTTGTTCATGCATTTCGCCATCTGCTTCTACAAAAACGTCATCATTAAAAACTTCAAGAAAATGCATGATATTATTAAGCCTCTGCTCAAAATTCAGAACAACTACTTTTTGTTCATGGTCACTCTCATGTTCTTCTATGTCCAATTCATTGTCCTCAATCTGATCTAGAAGTTTTCCACAAACTTGAAGGTTATCTTCAACTTCTTGTGGATCAAAAAACATCTCTGCAATGACTTAGATCTTCTTTCCATGAGAAGAAAAGACAGATCCGGAAGAAAGGTTGTTGCATAACACATCATAGCAACAGTTTCGAAAGGTTGGATCTCCTCAGGCATCTATTAATACAAATTGACAAACCATCTACTGAATACATACACTATTTCATTGCTCTGCCTCTTCATGGCTTGAAACTTTGCAACATAGTGATCCCAGGACTTTCTCTCACCCTAGAATTTTAGGAAGACATTTATCAATTCTTCCCATGAGTTGATGGATTGAGGTTGTAAATGTATGAATCATTCTTTGGCCTCTCCTTGCAATGACTAGGAAAAGGCTCTCATTAAAACATCGTCATATTCAATCTCAAAGAGGTCACTGAAATGCTCAAAACCCTAAAGGTATTTTTCAGTTGAAATCTTGTCAAGTCCTCCATCAAATATAGGTAGGTATTTATAGTGTTTCGGAGGAAAATCATGAAGAATAAGAGGCAATTTAAGAGGTCTGTATCTCTCTTGTGTTTTGGTAGATATAGGATTTGGCACAGGAGGAAATAGATTAGATACATCGGCCTTGATCTCACTGAGCTTACAAAATTGGTCATTTACATCATATGATTTGAATGAAGGTTTTTGGTCAGGCTCAAAACTGCAAGGAGAAGGATATACGAATGTAGCTTTATGGTCTTTGTTTGAATGCAACAAGTAAAGAAATCTTGTTTTGAAAAACTCGGGAAAGAAAAAAAAGATATTGATGAAACATAAAAGTACTTCCTGGAGAAAACTCAATCTTAAATACCTATTATTTCCAATGTGTCATTTCATATCTCTGTCAATAGGTCTCGTTCTCTAGTGTAGTCTCTGAATCTGATTTGAACCTTGAATGGAGTCACTAGGTCAATGATTTACAACCTCCTTGTTTATGACCTCTATCCACCATCAGAAATCAGATCTAAACCTTGTCATTTCTACGAGGGAATATTTCACTTTCGTTCCCCGCCAACGACACCAAAATGTTAACACTCCATAATTTCCCTTGACTGCGGGAGGAAAACCACTGAGGAACATACAAACCACTTCGAAATTGGAAGCTAGCCCTTCCAACTCTAGAGAGGGATCTCTCTTTCAAATTAGTCATTGAAAGGACTGATTTGTCTTATGCTCGGTGGCTAGATATATAGTGAAAGGTAGGATTATGAATATGGTGGTAGGGCAAAGAGAGAATTCCGTTGGGCATGGAGTCAACTCATTCACAACAAATAAATATCAGTGACTGGTTTTTTAGCAATTCAGAAAACAGAGGCAAGGTAAATGATGTTTTTTAGTCGAATATATCGTTGCAGCATGGTAGCAGAAGGAGAGAAACGATTCATTACACTTAGAGCACTTGGCTTGAGATGAATTCTAGATGTAACTCTAGATGAAAAAGTGCAGTATTCAATTGCTAGATTCAGAGAATCAAATAATAGATGAGTTCTAAATAATTCATTTTCAATTAAATACTTGAAGAAATAACATTCAATGGGATAAAAAAGGTAGGAAAGACATACACATAGAAGGAAAACAGACTTCAAAACTCCATTACAAGAATCTTTGTTTGAATAAGCCCTGCACTTCTGCACTAGTATTTTATTAATGCTCAGGAAAATGTATACATTATGCAGAAACAGACTTCTCTAACACTCGAGCCCCCTTTTCTACATTAATTTTTTAAAATTTATACCAAATGTTAATTCCTATGCTCAAGGATTTGAGCTTAACTCCTCTACTAAGATAAGATTTGGTTACAATAAAGATGGCAATAAAATAGGAACTGTTTGTTGGAAAATGGGATTCAAACTTGACCTATTAAATACATCATAACAAATTAACAAATCATATCTCTAAGTCCTTATCATGATGATCTTTGAATTTTAGAATCGATGCAGAGGATCTGGTATTGTTGATGACGAAAAAAGATGATTCACGAGTTGATCTGGTGTCTTGTCATGCTTACACAACATGTAAATACAATTTGTTGTGCAACTGAATGCTTCAGCAGTTGCACAGCATGCTTGTGCAACGAGTGCTCTGTTTTCATTTATTGATGCTGCAAAATCATTTAATTGTTTTATATTGTTTAGTCCATTCTACTCCTTCAGTATCCTCAAGTGTCAATTAATTTTCCCTAATACTTGGATCTGCTCAAGCTAGAAACCATTTTTCTCCACAACACTTTCCAAGTTCCAGAGTCCATTTACTCTAAGGCATGGTAACAATGAAATAACCGTGAAGAAGGAAAAAGAGAAGTTGCAATCATTGTGAGTGGTAGATTGTCGTCAACAATAAAGCATAAAGGAGATGATTTTCCCTTTCAAATGGAAATTATTAATGACAATTCGAGTCATCCACATGACTAGCTGAATAGTAAATATCCCTGCGCTTATAAAACTGTTGAACTCCACTATAGGACTTTGAAGATTTTGTCCACAAACATAATTATTGTTTTGACTCCTGAGGCATTTTCAAACAACTGGCAAAAATACACTAAAGTATAAGGGATATTCTCAAGGTATAATAACCTCAGTCCCAAAACATCTATGGAGAATACACAATTTTCATCATAAGGTTGCAACCATTTGTAATAGCAAGCAATTCTACAAATCATGTTGTATTCAGATATTCATGGAATCTATGTATTGCTAAATGCCCTGGACATGTCTATTTTTCTTTGAGGTCCTATTGTCAAATAGAGCCCTTAATGAAGAGAATACCCATAGAAAATAAGAATCTCATTAAATATAAAACCCTCAGAAAGAAACTCCTCATCTTATATATAACCCTCATTGAGTCGTCGGTCTAGTCAAATATCATATATCCCTTTAAAGGTAAATACTCCAGTTTCTTTGGCGATGTCACATCATTAAGTTCTGGCTTTAAAAACAAAATGGTAGCAAAAAGATCATCCAATGGCTCCATGAAAAAAAAAACTATTCTCGGTTAAATTTATGGGGACCACACATCTAAAGAATTGAACTCTGCTTGAAGTATACAACATCAAAAACTTATTGGATATGTCCCTTTGCCCTGTCACATAACACTTCTAGCGTACACATAGATTTGAGTCTCTATTTTTTTAACTCATTAGCATATAATATTCATGTGTTCTTTATAAGGGCAACAATGTATATCGTTTTGCCTCCAGGTGTGTTGAACCACTAAATAGCCATTGCTCTCATTTGGTGGTGAAGTATAGTATGATCTCGATGCAGATGATAGCCACCATCCATTAAAAGGGGTGTTGATGATAAAAATCGCAACGAGGATTTCGCCCACAAAGTATTGCTAAAGCCTATTATTTAAAGCTATGCTAACGATATATAATACTAGTAGGTGGGACCCCCTTGTAGATTGGAGGATCGAATAAGGTTCTTATTTGATATTTATGTTGTTGTTCAACATTGCTTATAGGGTTCTAAATGATTGATGATGAAATCTTGGTTTTATTTACGACAAATGGCAAATGGATAATGCATGTTATGTGTTGGTTTCGTTACTCTAAGCGCTAAGAATGGCTTATATTCACTGTTATGGAATTGTTATTGTAGCCATGATTCATCACATGTTGTACCTGGACAAGACACATGTTAGTTATAACAAGAAACAAAATCAATATGGAATAAATCCAATAAAAGAAACTATGCTATGATATTCTATACTATGTGCAACTGAAATTTAAAAGGGTTGATGTTAGTCCTAACTAGCAATGTTAGTGGCTATACGATTTTTATTGAGTTATATCAGGCGCATGTGATATATGTTATAGTATGGTTTTGGACATTGGTTAGTATGGATCGGGTGGTGCATTTGGCAAGTAATGTATGCAAGTATTGATGCATGGATTAATGGTTGGTTGGTTGTCGTGTACTACATAATTGAATGAAGGGAGGATGGAAGTGACTCGCAGTAAATGCACGTCACTCCATACTTCTCCCACTGGTCGTCACCCTATCTTGGTTATTGTTCATTTGATTTTTGCTATGGTTAAGCTTCGATATTCAGGTGTGGAAGGAACTGCTCAACCAAGCTCACATTTTTAAGGCCATTTGGTTACAGGTATGTTTTTTTCGCCATCCATGAACTCGCTCTATTTATGAAATAAATGTTGGCTCGGTGATGTATTGGTCTGTGTTTTTCTTGAGGCTGGAAACTGTGTAAACTCATGGTGTTTCTATGGAATGGATGTTTGTGTTATTCGTTGCAAATGGAAAATTTGATGGTTGAAGTCGTGATTTCATTGTCTGTTCTGTGTGGTGGAAGCTGTGATGGCTCGCTTTTGTCTCTATGGGATTTTGTTGGAGGGTTTCATTCTGTCTGGACTTGTTGGTCATCTCCTCACAGTCTTTGTAACCGCACTCGGTCGTATTTGGTGTTATGGGGTTGCTGTGTATTTTTTGAACCACCTTTGGGTCACTGCATATCGTTTTCCACCTGGTCCTGGGCTCGTTTTATGTTATTGGTATCTGCACAGTTGGTTATGGTGGCTATTATGCCAAGAGGCTTGCTTTAGGGTTGGTTGCTATTACCTGGGCTCTGCATTTCTATCAACATTATTTGGCTTTTGGGGAAAACCATGAGGGTTATGCCCTTGTGTGTTCTCGGTGTTGTTTACTGGCCAATAAGAAGCCTCTGCTCCTCGTCATCTGGTCTACCCTACCTGGTGTCGAACTGTCTCCCTATCATACAAGCTAAGGGTTATAATGCATGTGGTTACACCGTGCTTGTCTCAAGGGTTTCTCACCTACTGTCGATAAGGTCGACCTCCAGTCTCCCTGTGTTGGTTCCACCGAGAAAACCCTTGGTTATTTTGTCATTAGTTACGGACCCCGATTTTCATAAACTGGACCAGTTACACCATGTCGGGGTATCTTGTTGACTGTCATGAATTGTTTGAGTAGCGTTGACAATGGTTTTGATTATTGGCTCGTCTCTGTTTGATCGGGTTGATTACACAGTTGAAATCGAAAATGATAATTGGTATATAGTCGTTGTAATCTTTTATTATGACAGTTGAATCGATAACTCAACATGGTGTTTTGATTGGGAGTAATTGGATATGTACAATCACATAATGCTTCCTTGCGTTATGCGTTGGTCTGTGTGTCTCCTACAACGTGGTATAAATTGAAGTGATGATTGTTGTTACTGTGTGTTTAAATTGCCCGATCGGGATTATTGCAATTTAAAGTATTGATAGTTGTGGCTTGGTTCTCTAATGTGTATGATTTATGGATATTGTGCATCGTATCGTTTTATTGCACCATCAGGGATGGGCACAGGGATTTTAGCAGTATGGTTTCATTGCAATTTAATTGTTAAAATTGGTTAAAGGAATGGAATCGGGCACGTTTTAAAAGAGCTTGTGTGTGTGTTTGATTTGAGGAATTAATTTATGGACAGTGGTTAAGGTTTTGATGTTGAACATAGTTGAAACAAATGATTGTGTGTTCCTTGGATTTTGTTTTAAATATGGTAAAGAAACAAAAGTATTTTAGCAAGATGGGTGAAGTCATGAGGATTCTTAGTATGATTATTATGTGTTAATTGAAATATTTTAAGGAAATTGAATATGGACAGTGAACAAGTTTTAACACACAGTATTGTTTAATTGGCCACGGTAATTGTTTAATTGATGTTGGAATAGTTGTATTGAATACAAAACTGTTTTTATGGATTACTTAATTGATTTTTCGAAAAGTATCTGCTCTTTTCCCCTACCATTATTTCACTTTTTGCTAATTACAATTCCCCTCGCCTTCCCATATTCACTATCCACTCCATCTTCCTAAAATTTAATTATGTTAAGATAAAGTTCTTATTATGACAGTTTAAGGATCGCAGGGATGAATTACAATGATATATTCTTTGGTTTATGTTACAGTTGATTGTTTGTTGTCTGTGAGTAGTAATCATGATCTTTTCCCCCTCATTTTAAAATTTTTTGCTTAATACAACCCCTCACATATCCTAGAACCTTTTTTCACCCCCTACTCATTCACAACTATTAAACAACTTGTATGGATTGGATTGCATGAGTCTGATATGTTGTTAAGCCAAATTTTATTTCATATTTTAAAAGAGTTTTCATGTATGGTTGTTAAAGAAACTATTTGCTAATCAATTATGCATACAGGAATGAGATTTTTCAGTAGAGGTAGCCATGGCAGAGGTAACCGAGGAAGAGGTAATTGGAACAAGGGCCCTAGAAGGCCAATATTATCTATACACTTTGATGCAGACTCGCAAGAGTTAGGCCAGTTATTTCAAGCTAGGTTTTTTAACTGGATTGGGCAAGGAGTGGTCCAACCTAGGCCCAAAAGGCCTCCCTTCCAAGCCCCACAGGTCCCTGGTAACCCCGTTCCCCCTCATGTCTCACTACAGCCTGAAGTTCCCGAAAATGATGGATGGCAAGAGATTGTCCACCCAACAGTCTCCCAACATCGTGGCTAGCCTAACTTGTCTTTACCTGCTCCCCCGCTTATCAATCAAATTGTCCAAGCTGCCCATGTCCACTCACCACTTCAATCTTCCCATGCGAGAAAAAGGTTGAAAACCGAGGTCCACCATTCCCCTCACAAAGGAAAATCCATTGTTTCCCCTTCCTCACCCTCAAATGACTCTGATAAATCTGTGTCCTCCCACATGCATTTGAGAGATGATTGCTCTCATGTGATCAGCAAGATTAGGCCTAAAGGCTCCACACAGCCTAAGGCAAATTCAGAGAGATCAAAAGGTGATAGCAACAACAAGGGAAAGATTGCCTCCCAGAGTGGAAAATATGGATTTTAAGTTTTTTATTTATTAATTGTTGAGAACAGTTGACTTTGAAATTTTGGACAACACACTATTTTTTGGATACATGGGTTATATATTTTGGAAATAAATTCAATTATCATTGAGATTAATTGTCAAATATGAATGTGATGATGGGAGTCACAAGGAGGTATGTTTTGTTTGATTAACTAGTTGTGTTACAATTGTTAAAAACTAAAGCGAGTCACAAGGGGTCCCACCTACTAGTTATTATTTATTTAAAAACCCTTATTGTGATTTATTATTTTTCCCCCTTAACTAAAGTTGGTTGAGTTTTAGTTAACTTAACTAAGGAAGTAGTTCAACTACTTCAACCAATTCTAATTTGCTTAAAGGTAAAAGGAAAGGGAGGAACAAGAGGAGAATAGAAGGAGAAGCATACTAAGGTTTTCTCTTTGAGTTTTTGTTGAGATAATTCAGTTTTCATTCATTCCTTAATTCATTAGAAGCCTAATTCTTTTTTATGATAGTAGGGTCTTATTGTAGACAATAAGATTCAGGGTTGAATTACATCATTCAGACACTTGTTTTTCAAAGGTGTTGATCTATCTTTGATAGTCTGTGTAGACTTGTCTGTTTGTGAATTAAATTTCATGACTAACAAAGGCTATTGTGCAGAGTCAAGTGGGCAGCAATACGTGGCAAGATTATCCAGCTTTTAAATTTCATTTTTTACTTTCTATCAGAAGTCCTTTTATATGTTTCATCGGGGACGTCTAAGTTTGACTTTGGTCCAAAACTTCCTCGTGAAATTTTGTAAAGAGAACGATTATTTGATGAATTGGAATAAAATAAAGGATTGATTTATGTCTCATCTATTTTGATTATTAACTTGGTGTCTTTACTTCTGTCTCTATATTTATTTCAGCATCTGTTACATTCAGAAAATCACATAAATAATGAATTTTTTAGCAAGCTTTTATTTATAAAAAAACCAGCCTAAGCACTTGTAAACAATACTTGTGAATTAGGATAACATTTTTGATGGTTATAAACATAGGGTGATATTCTCATCTATCTTTCTTTAGCCAAGTAAGATCTAAAAATGCTTGAGTAAGATCATTTCATATATTTTCCTCAACATTTATTATGGCGCCCATACTTGGGAGATCTTCAATATCTCTCTGGTTAATTTTTATGCTTTATTAGCATCAAATACATCTATTTTTCTGATATTGATTCTTTGACTGTTTTATTTCTTAATGACTGTACCTATTGCAAGGAAACCCAATATTGAGCTCGGTCTTCAAGATCAGACTAGAATTGCTTTGATTTTGTTTAACACCATTTTAGACACTACCAATACTCTGGTTGAGCTTAATCATTCATGGGCAGCAATTGAACAAGATATTAGTGCCCAAGAATGTTGCGAAGCTAGACGTAGACAACCTAGAAATCAACAGTAACCTTCTTGTTCCTTTAGCTTTGGCCTTCCTTTCATGTCCTTAGACTCTCATGTTTCTAGGAGAAGAAGAGGCTTATCACCCAGAATTAATCCTATTGCTGAAATAGGAAGAAGGAACATTGTGTTATCAACCCAACAAAGTGCTCTAAGGAGAACTTTGTCTAATTCTTCCAGTTCATCTTTCTCTCCCTTACCTATCATCCACAAAATGGCATCTAGTGGTGGCTCTGGTGGCACTGGAAGTGCTTCCTCCTCTTAGTCTTCAGCTTCATCAGTGATTGGTAGCTTATATAGCCACGATATCCCTGTCCAATCTACCACAAATCCCACCAAAGTCATTAAAAAGTATGGGCTTTTTCAGTTTGAAGAAGATGCTACAACCACACCGTGGCATGTTTCCTCTCCTCTTAACCTAGCACCTGCTACCCGTCCACTTCCTAAATTCAAAGAGCATCTTCCTAGGTTTTCGAGGAATAAAACTGTCACTACAAACGAACACCTGGTGGCATTTTCTAATGCTTGTCACAACATAGGATCCAATGACAATGATACTTGCATGCGCTTATTCGTCAATTCCTTGGAAGGAAAGACTGTGGTCGATTTCTTTGACCTTCCTCCTAAGATTTTGTATACTTGGGAGGAGTTAGTTTATTGGTTCAAGTCCACCTATGGACAATCTAAAATCCCAGCTGAGCAATTACGGTAATATACCAGATATAAAAAGTATGCAGAACAAAAATAAAATACTAGAAATGGTAGAATAATAGCAATATCACCAGAACAATCACCACAATAACACTGAAATGATATAAGAATAACAACAGAAATAGCACTTTGTTTCTGAGAGCAATGTTCACGGGCCTTTTCGAGGTGGCAACCTCCAGTCGAGAAGAGCTCTATTACAATAATATCCAAGATAGGGTTCTCATACCCTCGACTCCTATTTATACTGAATATGTCTATCGTAAGAAGCATCTAGAGGAAGATCCTTCTGGAAGCGAAAGCTTCTATTAGGTCTTCTTACATTCGACTTATTCTATTTTATTGCAAGGCCTTATTAATATTGACCTTTATTACATCCGAATATATTGTTCTACGTATGTGCGGGTTAGGACCCTAACATGTCCTCCCCCTTAAAAACAACCTTGTCCTCAAGGCTTGAGATGTGGAAATTGTTGCAAAATGGTAGCTGGTTCCCAAGTGGCATCTACTAGAGTTGTATCTTTCCATTGGACTAACACTTCCTTGATGGTTCTCTGACGCAGGTGACACTCCCGCTGGTCCAAAATTGCTTGTAGTTGTAGCCAAATGGATCCTTCTTCGGCTAACTCGGGAAGGTTGGTTTGAATTTGGTACTTAGTTCCAATCACCTTCTTTAAGCATGAAACATGAAAAATAGGATGTAGCTTCGATTGACTGGGCAAAGATAACTAATAGGCGACTTGTCCCACATGCTTCAGAATGGTATAAGGACCATAAAATTTGGGTGCTAGCTTCTGACAATGCTCGGCCTTGAGGGAATTTTACTTGTAAGGTTGCAGTCGAAGAAACACCTGATCACCTTCTGTAAATTGGCGTTCAGAGTGATCTTGATTTGCTTGTTGCTTCATGTGATTTTGTGCCATGACCAAATTCTCTTTGAGGGTACGGAGAATATCTTCTCGAACTGTAAGTGTTTGGTCAACCACTTGTACCTTCAAGACACCAGGTAAGTATGAGAGAACTGAAGGTGGCTTCTGTCCATATACTTCTTCAAAAGGAGTCATGCCTGTAGTTGTATGGTATGAAGTTTTGTACCACCATTCAGCTAGGGATAACGCCCACTGATTTTTTTTTTCCAAGGCAAAACACCTTAAATATGTTTCCAAACACTTGTTGACAACTTTCATTTGACCATCAGTCTAGGGATGATAAGTTGTGCTGAGATGCAACTGGGTGCCTTGTAGCTTGAATAGTTCTTGCCAAAAATTGCTTGTGAAAGTTGGGTCGCGATCAGAAACAATAGAGTGTTGCATGCCATGAAGCTTGAAGACATGATCCATGAAAATTTGAGCCATCGTGGATGCTGTAAACGGGTGTTGAAGAGCGCATAAATGAACATACTTTGAAAGGCGATCAACAACCACCATGATGACGGATTTATTTCCCGATTTGGGTAAGCCTGCAATAAAATCCATAGAGATATCCCTCCAAATAGCAGGTGGAATCAGAAGCGGTTGTAGTGTGCCCAAAGATTTGACTGTTTCTCCCTTGTTGCATTGACACACATCACATTCAACAACAAAATTATGAATGTCATGTTTCATACCATCCCAGAAAAAAGAACGTTTGACCCTGTCATAGGTTTTGGTGAACCCGGAGTGCCCCGCTGTGGGTGTAGCATGAAGCTCAGGAAGTACCATGGATTTAAGATTTGATTGTTTACTTAAATACAAACGGCCTTTGTATCGAAGCTCATCATGGAGCCAAGAGTACACTGGGGAAGCTGGAGCATTGGACTGCAATTGTTGGATCAGATGCAAACTTTTGGGATCTTGTAGCCATTCTTGGCGAACGACTTGGAGCCAATATGGTACAATGAATGAAAGAGAAAAAAGGGATCCTTCATCTTCATATTTTTAGGAAAGTGGATTCACAACCACATTGTCTTTGCCTTTCTTGTAAATGATATCATAATCATATCCAAAGAGCTTAGTCACCCATTTTTGTTGCGCCAAGGAGGAAATGCATTGTTCCAGAAAATACTTGAGGCTTTGATGGTCTGTCTTAATTTGGAAGCATTGCCCCAATAGATAAGGGCGCCACAGATCAACGACATGCAGAATAGCCAACATTTCCTTTTCATAGATTGATTTACCCATATTTCTTTCAGATAGTTGCTTGCTGGTAAAGGCCAAAGGCCGACCCTCTTACATAAGGACAACACCAACTCCTTTCCCTGAAGCATCACATTCCAAGACAAAGGTCTTTGTGAAATCAGGAAGGGCTAGGACTGGAGTGGTGCACATGGCCATCTTCAAGGTTTGAAAATCTTGAGCAGTGCCTAGAATCCAATTGAAAGATTTCTTTTATAGGAGAGCAGTGAGAGGTGTTGCAATCTTTCCATAATTCTTAACAAACTTGCGATAGTAACCTGTTAAGCCCAGAAATCCATGCAATATTTTGAGAGTCTTTGGGTGAGGCCAGTCTTGCATAGCTTCAATATTTTTAGGATCCACCCTAACGTCATACTTGCCAACCAGATGACCCAAGTACTCGACTTCTGAGGTGCCAAAAGCACATTTAGACTGTTTCAGGAAAAGTTGGTGCTGAGAGAGTAGATGGAGAACTCGATCCACATGAGCAAGATGGTCTGTCCAAGTTTTTCTATAGATGAGGATATCATCAAAGAAAACTAATACAAAATGATGGAGAAAGGGACGGAAGACATGATTCATGAGGCTTTGGAAGATGGAGGGGGCATTACACAAGCCAAAGGGCATGACCAAAAACTCATAGTGGCCCTCGTGAGTTCTAAAGGCAGTCTTGGGAATGTATACCTCTTTCATATGTATCTGGTGGTAGCCTGAACGAAGATCAAGTTTAGTAAAGAATTGGGCTCCACTCAATTCATCCAAGAGGTCATCAATGACAAGAATGGAAAATTTGTCTTTAATGGTAAGTTTGTTGAGGGCATGGAAGTCAGGACACATTCACCAAGAACCTTCTTTCTTCAAGACCATGACCACGGGAGAAGAGTAGGGGCTCGTACTAGGGTGGATAAAGCCTTCATTAAGGAGTTCCTGGATCATTTTCTCAATTTCAGTTTTTTGGGAAAAGGGGTGACGATACAGACAGATAGTGGGAGGAAGGCTTCTAGGTATAAGGGGAATGAAATGATCATGAACACCATGGGAAGAAGGGAGTCCCTGGGGAGTGGAAAAGACCACTTGATGTTTAGAAAGGATGGCTTGGAGGTCTTGTGGCACTGAGGGTGTCTCTGTTGCTTATATGGCATGGAGTTGGGAAATAACACCAGAATGACCTTTTTTGAGCAGCTTTTCCATGCGATGGGAACTAATGATCTCAGGTGAACCGACAGTGATGCCTTGGAACTTATATTGGTGTCCCTCCTAGTTGAATTGCATGGTTAATTCCTTAAAATCCATTAGAATGGGACCCAAAGTTCTTAGCCAGTCTATACCCAGCATAATGTCACAGCCGCCCATGTCGATAGCAAACATATGAGATTTCAGGTGGTAGTCACCAATTTGGAGACACACATTTTCACAACGCCCTCCTCATTTCATGGAGCCACCATTGGCAATCATGATTTGGAAATTATTGACGACATGGATGTAGCAATGATTTTCTTGGGCAATGCGGGGATGAATAAAATTATGGGTGCTTCCACTATCAACCAGAATGATGACCTTCCGATGCTTGATGTAATCGATTAGCTTGAGGGTTTGGGGAGTGGAGAAGCCAGTGAGAGCATTGAGGGAAATGACCGGTTCTACTTTGGGAGGGTCTGAGGGGGGGGTTATGTCAGTGGTTTCAAGTGACTCAGACACAAGGGGGGTTTCAACATCCTCTTCCGAAATATCCTCGGAGATGGCCATAAAAATCTTTTGTTCCTTACACTTGTAGCCCGGGAAATATTTGTCATCGCAATTATAACAAAGGCCTTTGAGTTGGCATTCAGCCATTTCAGCCCTGATCAATTTTTGGATCTTTAGTGGAGCGGAGGGAGTAATGGGATTTTTTGGTTTAGTGCGAGGGATAAAGGAGGGTTTCTGGTTTTGAGAAGATACAACCTGTTGTGCTTCTTTAGCTCTTTTAGTAGACTACACCCAACTCTAAGGCCGAGCCATGAGGACATGGGCCCAAATCACATCCTTGATGCCACTAATAAAACACTCTCGGAAAAAGGCATCAGACATGCCCTCTGTCCAAAAAGCCAGGCACTCAAAGGAAGCTATAAAGTCTTCCACTGTTCCTGATTGTTTCAACTTTGTCAAATGGCCCAAATGGTTGGTGTCAGTGTCAAAGCGTTCATAAATCTCTGCCACAAAGTGTGTCCAAGCAATATGCCCTTGATGGGAATTTTTTCTCCATTGCCACCATTGCCAACGTTCTTGATCTACATGGAGAACACCATACCGGAGTTTGGCCAAGTCATCTGTAATGTCGTATAAAGAGAAATAATGTTCCATTTGGGTTACCCAACCAGTGGGGTCCGAGCCATCAAATTTGGTCACATCCACTGGTGGAAGGCGTAGGTCATGTTGAAAGTGATGGTGTTGAAAGTTATGGGAATGAGAGGAATGTTCAGCTTCAGTATGTGGAAGTGAGTCAGAGGAAGGGTTATCTGTAGGGATATGCAGCTTGGTGCAGAGTGATGAAAAGTCAGATTCAAGCTAGGTGGTCAGGTCTTGTTTGATTTCCTCCATTGAGGACTGCATGGTTGTATTGATGGTGGCAACATTGGCACTTAGTTGTTTCACTTCTTGTTGGGTCTCGGTGAGACTAGATTGCAAGGTATTGAAGCGAGCTTCCAAGTCTTGGTTACGGGTATGGGCCATGAGGACGAGGGAACCGAAAAGGGGCGGGTGGGGTCAATTTTTTTTTCAAAAAATGATATGTATGAATGTGATAAGGGCAAAGAGATGAATCCAATGGAATAGGTCTCAAATAATGGTGAAAATTTTCCATACTTTTTTTTTTTTTTAACACCTGCGGAGTTATACTCCGGTCTAAAGAATACTACAGTGATGAAATACCCAAATGCTTAGCCAGGAAGAAATATGTAGTGATTTGGCAACTTGAACTCAATTGTGCGGCAATAGATCTTCTCTGTTTTAATTTGTTTATGTTTCTGTCCCCAAGGTTTAGGTACTCAAGGGTTTTATAGACAAGGGTTTTCCCTATGCTATAGCTCTCTGATATACGTGCGGGGTCCAATAGTAGTACTCAGCCCAATATCTCAAGGCACTAACTAAGGAGGCTAGACCGTACCCTTAGCCGTACTACCCGACTACCCAGGTACTAGAGAGTATCTTCCCAAGTGTTGTTCTCGGTGGAACTATAGCATTCAGGCAACCGATCGGTTTATCTAAAGAGGGCTTCAGGTAATCTAGGTCGATTTGTACACAGGTTTTGTCTAATGCACTACCACTCGAAGGGGTGCCAACAGGGGTTACAAGGGTGGCCAACAACTACCACTTGCATTTCCGGCATGTATGAATCCCTCAACCGCGGGTTTATGCGCGTAACGACATATCTTTGTGGCTTAAAGACATCGGAATACATCTCTACCCTGGAAAAAAAATTACCCACAATTTCTACCGAGGAAAGTGCTCTTATACCACTTGTAATATACCAAATATAAAAAGTATGCAGAACATAAATAAAATGCTAGAAATGGCAAAATAACAGCAATATAACCAGAACAATCACCACAATAACACTGAAATGATATAAGAATAACAACAGAAATAACACTTTGATTCTGAGAGAAATGTTCATGGGCCTCTTCGAGGGGGCAACCTCCAGTTGAGCAGATCTCTATTACAACAATATCCAAGCTAGGGTTCGCATACCCTCGACTCCTATTTATACTAAATATGTCTATCAAAAGAAGCATCTAGAGGAAGATCCTTCTAGAAGCAGAAGATTTTATTAGGTCTTCTTACATTCGACTTATTCTATTTTATTGCAAGGCCTTATTAATATTGACCTCTGTTACATCCGAATATATTGTTCTACCTATGTGCGGGTTAGAACTCTAACATACAGGAGTACAATAACATCGTCTATAAGAATGGTGAGACCATCAAGTCTTTCAACTTGTGTTTCACTAAGTTATACAATCAAATCCAGGAACTCATTCAACCTTGGAACCAAGTCGCTTTCATGCATTACTACAATGCATTACCTTCCCCATATCGTCATAGGATTGAGGGAAAATCCATTGATAACCTTAGTTTCGCTCTGCATACTTGGTTAGAGTATGAGGAACAACTTGAAAGAACATGTCTTCCTCAGGGAGAATTGGTTAAACAAACAAACATGTCTTCCCTCTTACAACTAGTACAATTTATCAATAATTGTATGATAGCATATGAGTGAAAGGGAAATGTCTCCCCTCTCACCCCTGGAGCTTCATCCTCTTCTACACCCCCCTATAGAAATCCAATTGAAAATAATTTTCAGCCTAAAGCTATCATGCCTCGAAGTTGGTGTAACTTTTGCGAGGAACACCATGAGGAAGCCACATGTGAGGTCAGGAAGAGAGCCAGAGATAAGATCTTTGGTAAAAGAACAAAAACTACCATCGTTGTCCTAGATTTTGCAGAGCCAGAAGATGTCATGATCATCAATACTAGGAACAAATCCTACGCTCCCAAAGGCAAATATGATCCTTGCCGCAATTCTTCTAGCCCGAGCTCATCATCACCAGCTGCTACAGTTTAGGTTCCTAAGGTTCCTGACAGTCAAGGAACAACTTCCCCTCTCCCCTCTTCCAAATACAATATTTTGAATCAGTTGGCCAACATCAAAGCAGATGCCACCCTTTTGGACATGGTTGTCATCCCTGAACAACAAAGGCATCTAAAACAATTTATGGAAGGAAAATATTCCATTGTATCCAACCTCTCTGAAGAGGTGAATGAAGAGGATTCGTTTGTAAATAAAGTAGGTGTACATAACTTTAGATACCCTGTAAAAAATCCCCGTTTTTATATTTCTGTAAAGATTATGGATAAGATCGCCCATTGTTGCCTCATTGATGGCGGTTTGGGCCCAAGTGTGATGTCGAAGATTATTATGGAAGAGCTAGGCTTGTCTTGTACAAATGAAAATGTTAGGAGCATGCTCTCTTATAATAGTCTACAACAAACAACCATAGGTGAGATTAAAGATGTGACCTTAGTTTTATGCGCACACATTGAAATAAGGACAATCCTTAGTATTCAGGTAATTGATATTCCAATAAGAAATTAATCAATCATCTTGGGAAGAGATTGGAAAGCTTTGATGGGTGGATACCTCTCACTCGATGGGACACATTTATCTGCTCCTCAGAATGGTAAAAAAAATATAGTACTTAGAGAGGGGGGGGGGTGTAAATTAGTTGTTACTATGCTTAAACAATTTTATGCCTATTGAAGTATTATTAATGTTCTCCAAGTGATCATCAAGATTATGCAAGTCATGAACAACGGGAATAATTAACATCAGTCACACATATGATATACACAGAGACAAATATTAGTGAGGAAACCCATAAAGGGAGAAAACCTCTTCTTCTTAGAATGATAAGCAGTCTTTTAAGTTATGTACATCATCAATCTTTGAGCACCAACTCAAAATGAGGCTACAACCTCTTCTTTAACAAGCTGCAACTTGTAGAGAGCACCAACCCTCTGGTTTCTCTCGCACCCACTAGAAGGAAGCACCAACTCCCTGAGTGTTCCAGCACCAACTGGATGGAAGCACCAACTTTTAGTCAACAGGCACCAACCTGTATAACAGAGAACAATGGTTCTCCCTTGCACCACCCTACCACCCTGGTTTTCTGGCTACAACCAGATGGAAGCTACAAGTCCTTGTGTTCAAGCACCCACTTGAAACTCTGAGGACAACAGTCCTCCCTAGCACCACCCTACCACCCTAAGATATAAATCTTTTCTTGCTGAAATTTATTACAATGATACAGTATTTATCAATGGCTTACCAGTCTCATCATTGTTCTGCTACACTTGTCTGCTCTGCCTGCATCAGTGTCTTCCTGCTCGCATCTTCTTGCGCTTAAGTTCTCATACAGTCTGTTGTTTTCACCATTTATGCTTTGTCCAACTTATGTTCTTTATCTCTGCATTTTCTCTCTTAGTTCATGTTGTGATCTTCATTGCTTACAGTTCAACTACTTTTTACAGAGAAACAACAACCTCTCTCTTTCACGACATTTTTCTTTTATCCCTACTCTCATCATCCGTTACACTCCACATCTCCAATGCTCAAGTCGGGAATCTCAAAGAAATGCTTAGGAATCATGATTCCAATGCTCAGGAACAATGATTCAACCGCTCAGGAACAATGATTCAGTTAGTGTAATTGTATTGTCACTGATCAAGAAATCATGAGATGAAACAACAACCCTTCGATCAGAGTCAGTTTGATCAACGCCGTTAGATTATACTCGCAGATGCTTTTTGAATTTTCAATGCGTAACCTTCGATGTGGATCCTAGCAGCGCTAGCTCCTTCCTCAATCTTCCACTGATGTGACCTTGGGCGATGCTCTTGTGTGACCACGTTATTGCGAGCACGACCAAAGGTGGTTTGAGGGCAATCTGTTTTTCATCCCACAATTCACTACAGAGCTCCACGTATGCATTTGGCGATACTATGGTTTTGATTGCAGCCCGCTCACAAAAAATTAAGACCCGAGCATGTTCTGACCCCACAATGCGATGGGACCGTCGATCTCACGATCTTGACGGTGCTTCTGAATGGATGGTTCATCTCTATCCTCTCAAGTATGTGGATCAGATCTATCCTTCCTAAATCAACGGTTGTGATTTACTTCGTGATCCGGACTTCGAGAGTTTCAAATCTCAAACCCTGCTTTCTTCCATACACCAATCTTCTGGAGTCGATGATCTATGGACACCTGTCCTTCTCAATCGACGACTCTACCTCTACTTTGGGAATTTTGGCCTTTCAACCAGATCAACAGTTTTGTGGCCCCTTTCTCGATCAATAATCGAGATCTCCTTCAGGTCTCCGGACTTCTAAATCTCAAGTCCCAAACTTTCCTTCCCCTCAAAGTATGCAAATTACTGCCACGTGTCCTTGCTGAGGTGGTCTGCCACATGTCCTTCTTGACGTGGTTTGCCACATGTTCTTGCTGAGGTGGTTTACTTATGTGGGTGAGATGTGTAGGAAGTGTAGTGGATTGTGGAGGCAGAGAGAGGTAGTGGAGTGTGACGTGTAGCGGGTAGTGGAGTGAGAATCGGAGCGCAGAGGTGGTATGTATGAGTGGTTTGGTGGTTTACTCGGAGGGGGGGGTTAGGTGGTAAGTGGTAATGAGTGAGGGGGGTCTGAGTTGACAGGAAGGTGGCACGTATGAGGGTCCCACATGGAAAATACCACCAACTCAGATCCCCCCCTCCCACAGTTAAAGGCAGAAAGGTCAGGGGGGTCCGATATGCCCTGTCGACCGTAGATCTGAGTGCTCGATTCTCGACCACTGAGATTAGCACGCTCTTATTCTAACTTATTTTGTCCTTCCACTTTAGAATGATCTGACCACTGAAATTTACTTCGGATGATCTGACGGTCGAGGATTTATTTCGGCTCTTCGGGTCTCCGGGCTTCAGTAATTTCAAAACTCAAACTGACGCTTTGAATTAGACAATCCAGATTCACTTCGGAATATCTGACGCTTGAGATCTTCTTCAGATGATCTGACGACTGAGATTTACTTCAGATGATCCAACGGTTGAGAATTTGTTTCAGCTCTTCGGCTCTCCGAGCTTCAGGTATTTCAAACCCCAAACTGAAAAATCTTGAAGTGGGATTTTTCCGAAGCGTAACCTCCTCGCATCTTTAGACTCGAAACAAATGATGTTCGTTTGATCAAGAGCTTAGATCAATGGCTCGATCTCTCTGTGATGCAGCTTTGCCTTGCATTAAATCCAATGACTCTCCATCTTTGCTTATCCTATCCTTCCACTTAATTTGATCCAACGGCTAATGGAGATTCGGATAATCGAATTCTCAAACCTTGTGCCCCGTTTATCCTATCATTTGCTTAATTTGATCCGACGACTAACGAATATTTGGGTGATCGAATTCTCAATTGTTTTGCCCCACTTATCCTATCCTTCCATTAATTCAATCTGATAGGTGACGAAAATTCGGTTGATTGAGATCTCAGATCTTTCAGCTTATCCTGTCCTTCCACTCAAAAGTGATCCAACGACTATCGGGTATTCAGGTATTCGAATTCTCAATGGTACTGGTTTGTCTTGTGGAGATGTTGATCCTGATCACGTTTATGTACTACGCTTTCCCTTTTGAGCTTTGATCTCTGCATATTGTTCGCTTCTCCTCCTGAGCTTATGCTTTTCATGTTTGTCATCGTCGTTGATGTTCTTTCCATCAATGACAAGCACACTCTTCCTGTAAAACATGCCAACACTACGGTTCAGGTTCCTAAGGTTCCTGACAGTCAAGGAACAACTTCCCCTCTCCCCTCTTCCAAATACAATATTCTAAATCAGTTGGCCAACATCAAAGTAGATGTCACCCTTCTGAACATAGTTGTCGTCCTTGAACAACCGAGGCATCTAAAACAATTTATGGAAGGAAAAGATTCCATTGTAGCCAACCTCTATGAAGAGGTAAATGAAGAGGATTCATGTGTAAATAAAGTAGGTGTACATAACTTTAGATACGCTGTAAAAATATCCCCCTTTTTTATATTTCTGTAAATATTATGGATAAGATCGCCCATTATTGCCTCATTGATGGTGGTTTGGGCCCAAGTGTGATGTCAAAGATTATTATGGAAGAGCTAGGCTTGTCTTGTAGAAATGAAAACGCTAGGAGCATGCTCTCTTATAATAGTCTACAACAAACAACCATAGGTGAGATTAAATATGTGACCTTAGTTTTATGTGCACACCCTTAAATAAGGACAACCCTTAGTATTCAGGCAATTGATATGCCAATAAGCAATTAATTAATCATCTTGGGAAGAGATTGTCAAGATTTGATGGGTGGATACCTCTCACTCGACGGGACACACTTATCAGTTCCTTGGAATGGTAAAAACATTATAGTCCTTAGAGAGGGAAGGATTTCACCTTATAGAAAGTGTCCCAAAACCTAATGTGAACTATATCGAAGAGGACCTAGGGGTGTATTCCATCTTTGTTGAGGAAGATAACAATCCCTTGGAACAAATTGATTTGGATGATGGTATGTGGCACATGCACTTTGATGGTTCATGCTCTAGTGAAGGTAATGAAGCTGGCATAATCTTGTACTCTCCTATGGGTAAAATCCATAATTTTTATTACAGGTCGGAGTTTGCTTGCACGAATAATGTCACTGAATTCAAAGCTTTATTATTAGGCATTGAAAATGCCTATAATCTTGGTTGTGGTCACCTTTTAGTTTTTGGAGATTCTAAGCTTGTTGTGAACCTTGTACGTAAGATATACTCTCCTAGCAACAAGTTAATGAAATAATACACCCAAATTGTTTGGGCACTTATCTCGAACCTATTATCTTTCAACATTACTCATGTTAATAGGGAATTGAACTCAATGGTTGATTGGTTAGCGGTTTTTGCAGACTCTCCTAATTGGCAACTTCTGCCACATAGACCTGATTGTACTTTTCAATCTCTATATCGTTCACATATCATTGACAATATAGAATCTCGACAGGTCTTCCCTAGCGATGAGAGCATATGTGCTTTCATTCAAAATGAACCTTATAAGCCCAAGGAAATTATATCCATAGAATATAACAAGATTCCTAAAGGCTTGACTCCTCTAGAGAGTTCATTTTCATCAAGTGATGTAGGAAATAAAGAGAAACAGAAGGAAGAGGAGTCGAAAAGGAAGGTGCGTGAAACCATCTCCTTGAACATTGGGACACCTGAGTCTCCAAAGAATGTTAAAATAGGTGCCCAATGTTCCAATGAAGAGAAAATGAAGTTTGCCAAGCTACTTGGTGAATTTCAAGATGTTTTTGCTTGGTCTTATGAGGATCTTCGTGGTTTTGATCCTAGTCTTATACAACATGCCATCCCCATCAAGGAAGGCATAAAACCAGTTAGGTAAATAAAAAGACCTATCAACCCTGCACTGGAAGCAACTATTCGAAAGGAGTTAGAAAGACTCTTGAAAGATGGAATCATCCTTCCGGTCAAGTATTCTGAATGGATTTACAATTTGGTTCCTATTCGGGAAACAACTGGTCAGATCATATTATGTGTTGTTTTTCGCTCGTTAAATTGAGCTAGTATAAAAGATCACTTTCCTCTCCCTAACATAGAAATGATTTTGCAACAAGTTGCAAGGTCACAGATGATGTCCTTACTTGACGGTTTTTCTGGTTACAATCAAATCAAGTTGAAAAGGGTAGATGCATACAAAACCACCCTTACTACTCATTGAGGTACCTTGACTCACGAAAGTAATCCTTCTAGCTTATTTGTTACGAGTACCAATTTTAAAATATATATGCAAATAATTTTCGACGATTTGATCGGTAAAATTATTCATGTTTACCTTGATGATCTAATCATGTACTCTAAAGGACTATCAATTGTCTTGAAGTTTCAAAAATTATTGTTGGGTCCTTTCAAAATCACTTTTGTCCTGGGTACTAACACTTACATTCTAAAAGATTTACAGGAGCGATTGTTTTCCTACAGCACTAACGGTTCCCACTTGAAATATTATGTGGAACCAACTTGAAAAATTGTAACGCTGTTTTGATTTTTTGTATATTAGTAGTCTAGTTCTACTTTCATTTTTCCACTATTTTTCATTTCTACTTTTATAGTAGTTTAATATCTGCTTTCATGCTGCTTTTACAATTCTGTCTTTTTATTTTCTGCAATTTTAAATTTTGTAATCTTGATTTTGTCATGATTTTTATTTCTTTTCATCTTTTAGTTGATTTTTGGTCAAGAATAAGATGTTGGATCAGTTCTGCCACAGTGACACTCCTACAAGATATTGTTAGTCAATAACAATCAAGATTACACAGTTGTTATGATGTTTCCCCTGAAAGCACACTTGAATTTGTTATCTGCTTTCATTGTTGTTGTATAAAGAAATTGGTCATCTCCCGCTTTTGCTTTCCATTTCTTCATCCATTTGAGAATTAAAAGAGCAAGTCCATAAATTTTTCTCCTTGAAGAAAAGAGCAAATTATGGTTGGATGATTATGCATACAAGGATAAACCCCCTCAGACTTAACACTTTTCATGAGTTATTCCCAAATTCCCAGTCATTTTTCCATTAAATCTGCTCACTTCCCCCTGTTGCATAATCATTCTAGTTATATCTTCTTGATCTACTATTATGGTCTGCGAAACCATCTGTTCTGAGTTCTTAATCTGTTATAAATAGATTTCCCTATGGAGTCGCCAGATTGTTGATGATAAAAATCACAACGAGGATTTTGCCCACAAAGTATTGATAAAGCCTATTATTTAAAACTATGCTAACGATATATAATACTAGTAGGTGGGACCCCCTTGTAGATTGGAGGATCAGATAAGGTTCTTATCTTATATTTATGTTGTTGTTCGACACTGCTTACATGGTTCTATATGATTGATGATGAAATCTTGGTTTTATTTACGACAAATGGCAGATGGATAATGCATGTTATGTGTTTGTTTCATTACTCTAAGCTCTAAATTCCATGTATGAATGGCTTATATTCATTGTTATGGAATTTCTATTGTAGCCATGATTCGTCACATGTTGTACCTGCACAAGACACATGTTAGCTATAAAAAGAAACAAAAGCAATATGGAATAAATCCAAGAAAAGAAAATATGTTATATATGATATACTATGTGCAATTGAAATTTAAAAGGGTTGATGTTAGTCCTAACTAGCAATGTTAGTGGCTATACGATTTTGATTGAGTTATATGGTGCGCATGTGATATATGTTATAGTATGGTTTTGGACATTGGTTAGTATGGATCGGGCGACGCATTTGGCAAGCAATGTATGCAAGTATCAATGCATGGATTAATGGTTGGTTGGTTGTCATGTACTACGTAATTGAATGAAGGGAGGATGGAAGTGACGTGCAGTAAATGCACGTCACTCCATACTTCTCCCACTTCTCGTCACCCTAGCTTGGTTATTGTTCATTTTATTTTCTCTCTGGTTAAGCTCTGATATTCAAGCGTGGAAGGAACTACTTGACCAAGCTCACATTTTTAAGGCCATTTGGTTAAAGGTATATGTTTTTCATCATCCATGAACTCGCTCTGTTTATGAAATAAATGTTGGCTCGGTGATGTATTGGTCTGTATTTTTCTTGAGGCTGGCAATTGTGTAAACTCGTGGTGTTTCTCTGGAATGGTTGTTTGTGTTATTAATTGCAAATGGAAAATTTGATGGTTGAAGTTGTGATTTCATTTAATGTTCTGTGTGGTGGAAGCCGCGATGGCTCTCTATTGTCTCTATGGGTTTTTGTTGGAGGGTTTCATTATGTCTGGACTTGTTTGTCGTCTCCTCACAGTCTTTGTAACCACACCCGGTCATATTTGGTGTTATGGGTTTGTTGTGTATTTTTTGAACCACCTTTGGGTCACTGCATATCATTTTCCACCTGGTCCTAGGCTCGTTTTATGTTATTGGTATTTGCACAGTTGGTTATGGTGGATATTATGCCAAGATGCTTGCTTTAGGGTTGGTTGCTATTACCTGAGCTCTGCATTTCTATCAGCATTATTCAGATTTTGGGGAAAACCATGAGAGTTATGCCCCTACATGTTCTCAGTGTTGTTTACTGGCTAGTAAGAAGCCTCTTCTCCTCGTCATCTGGTCTACCCTACTTGGTGTCGAACTGTCTCCCTATCATACAAGCGAAGGGTTATAATGCGTGTGGTTCCACCATGCTTGTCTCAAGGATTTCTCACCTATTGTCGATAAGGTCGACCTCTAGTCTCCCTCTGTTGGTTCCACCGACTGAACCCTTGGTTATTTTGTCATTAGTTACAAAGCCCGATTTTGATCAACTGAACCAGTTACACCCTATCGAGGTATCTTGTTGACTGTCATGAGTTGTTTTGAGTAGTGTTGACAGCGGTTTTGATTATTGGCTCGTCTTTGTTTGATCGGGTTGATCATACAACTGAAATCGAAAATGATAATTGGTATATAGTCGCTACATTCTTTTATTATGACAGTTCAATCGATAACTCGGCATGATTTTTTGATTGGGAGTAATTGGATATGTACAGTCACAGAAATGCTTCCTTGCGTTATGCATTGGTCTGTGTGTTTCCTATAGCGTGGTATAAATTGAAGTGATGGTTGATGTTATTGTGTGTTTAAATTGCCCAATCAGGATGATTGCAATTTAAAGTATTGATAGTTGTGGCTTGGTTGTCTACTGTGTATGATTTATGGATATCATGCATCGTATCATTTTATTGCACCATTAGGGATGGGCACGGGGCTTTTAGTAGTATGGTTTCATTGCAATTTAATTGTTAAAATTGGTTAAAGGAATGGAATTGAGCACAACTTAAAAGAGCTTGTGTATGTGTTTGATTTGAGGAATTAATTTATGGACAGTGGTTAAAGTTTTGATGTTGAACAGAGTTGAAACAAATGACTGTGTGTTCCTTGGATTTTGTTTTAAATATGATAAAGAAATAAAAGTCTTTTAGCAAGATTGGTGAAGTCATGAGGATTTTGAGTATGATTATTTTGTGTTAATTGAAAGATTTTAAGGAAATTGAATATGGACAGTGAACAAGTTTTAACACACAATATTGTTTAATTGGCCATAGTAATTGTTTAATTGATGTTGGAATAGTTGTATTGAATACAAAACTGTTTTTATGGATTACTTAATTGATTTTTCGAACAGTATCCGCTCTTTTCCCCTACCATTATTTCACTTTTCGCTAATTACAATTCCCCTCGTCTTCCCATATTCACTATCCACTACATGTTCCTAAAATTTAATTATGTTAAGATAAAGTTCTTATTATGACAGTGTAAGGATCGCAGGGATGGATTATAGTGATATATTCTTTGGTTTATGCTACAATGGATTGTTTGTTGTCTATGAGCAGTAATCATGATATTTTCCCCCTCATTTTAACATTTTTCGCTCAATACAACCCCTCGCATATCCCATAACCTTTGTTCAGCCCCTGCTCATTGACAACTATTAAACAACTTGTATGGATTGGATTGCATGAGTCTGATATGTTGTTGAGCCAAATTTTATTTCATATTTTAAAAGAGTTGTCATGTATGGTTGTTAAAGAAACCGTTTTTTAATCAATTATGCATACAATAATGAGCTTTTTCAGCAGAGGTATCCATGGCAGAGGCAACCAAGCAAGAGGTAATTGGAATAGGGGCCTTAGAAGGCCAAGATTCTCTATACACTTTGATGCATACTCGCAAGAGTTAGGCCACCTATTTCAAGTTGGGTTTTTTAACTGGATTGGGCAAGGAGTGGTCCAACCTAGGCCCGAAAGGCCTCCCTTACAAGCCCCATAGGTCTCTGGTATCCCCGAGCCCCCTCATGTCTCACTACACCCTGAAGTTCCCGAAAACGACAGATGGCAAGAGATTGTCCACCCTGCAGTCTCCCAACATCGTGGCTGGCCTAACTTGTCTTTACCTGCTCCCCCGCCTATCAATCAAATTGTCCAAGCTACCCCTGTCCACTCACTAGTTCATTCTTCCCATGCGAGCAAAAGGTTGAAAACCGAGGCCCACCATGCCCCTGACAAAGGAAAATCCACTGTTGCCCCTTCCTCACCCTCAAATGACTTTGATAAATCTGTGTCCTCCCGCATGCATTTGAGAGATGATTGCTCTCATGTGATTAGTGAGATTAGGCCTAAAGGATACACACAGCCTAAGGCAAATTCAGAGAGATCAAAAGGTGACATTAGCAACAAGGGAAAGATTGCCTCCTAGAGTGGAAAATATGTATTTTTAGTTTTTTATTTATTAATTGTTTAGAACAGTTGACTTCTAAAATTTTGGACAACACACTATTGTTTGGATATATAGGTTATATATTTTGGAAATAATTTCAATTATCATTGAGATTAATTGTCAAATATGAATGTGATGATGGAAGTCACAAGGAGGGATGTTTTTTTTTATTAACTAGTTGTGTTATGATTGTTAAAAACTAAAGGGAGTCACAAGGGATCCCACCTACTAGTTATTATTTATTTAAAAACCCTTATTTTGATTTATTAATTTCCCCCCTTAACTAAAGTTGGTTGAGTTTTAGTTAGCTTAACTAAGGAAGTAGTTCAACTACTTCAACCAATTCTAATTTTCTTAAAGGCAAAAGGAAAGGGAGGAACAAGAGGAGAATAGAAGGAGAAGCATAATAAGGTTTGCTCTTTGAATTTTTGTTGAGATAATTCAGATTTCATTCATTCCTTAATTCATTAGAAGCTTAATTCTTTTATATGATAGCAGGGTCTTATTGTAGACAACAAGATTTACGGTTGAATTACATCATTCAGACAATTTTTTTTCAAAGGTGTTGATCTATCTTTGATAGTCTGTGTAGACTTGTATGTTTATGAATTAGATTTCATGACTGACAAAGGTTATTGTGCAGAGTCGAGTGGGCAGCAATTTGTGGCAAACTTATCCAGCTTTTAAAGCTGAGTTTTTTACTTTTTGTCAGAAGTCCTTTTGTATGTTTCATCAGGGACGTCTAAGTTTGAATTTGGTCCAAAACTTCCTCAGGAAATTTTGTAAAGAGAACGATTCTTTGATGAATTGGAATGAAATAAAGGATTTCTTTATGTCTCATCTGTTTTGATTATTGACTTGGTGTATTTACTTCTGTCTCTATATTTATTTCAGCATCTGTTACATTCAGAAAATCACATAAATAATGAATGTTTTAGCAAGCTTTTATTTATAAAAAAACCATCTAAAGCACTTGTAAAGTATACTTGTGAATTAGGATAACATTTTTGATGGCTATAAACACAGGGTGATATTCCCATCTATCTTCATTTAGCCAAGTAAGATCTGAAAATGATTGAGTAAGATCATTTCATATATTTTCCTCAACAAGGGGCACTAGACCAAATTCCACCCACAACACATGTGTGTCCAACACATAATGTCCTCAGTCGACAGCTAGGGCGTTATGGGGTTTGACAACTTTCACATTGTGTTTTGTTTATATTATTTCATAACAAACATATATCCCACATGTAGAAACAAAAGCGACTTTGAAATGCTTATATGCATCAACATTGGTATAATTTTCCGACGTGTAGTGCATTATAACGGTGCTTGTGGGCTCCCTGGTGGCTTCTCCTTGGTGGCTTAGCTTGGCGCTTAGTCACTAGGCTTTGACTTGTATTATATTGGTGTGTGGTTACATGACTTTTGGATTGAATATTTGGCAATGGACTTGGAGATTGGGCCTCGAGCCCAATAATTTTTTCAAATAAAAATTAAACCATGTAATGGGCCTGAGGGCTAAATTGGCTTTAAAAGTCATTTTTTTATTTTCACACCCCTGTAAATTTTTGCCAAATTTAAAACAATTTTTTTCTCAAAAGTCCATATCTCTATCATTGATCCAACTGGCATTGATGTTGTCTGCCCAATGCTACAAAACTTGAAGGTGCTACGAAAGTCCCTGATCGCTACAAAAATTCCATGTCACTGCAAAATCATTGAATTACCACAAATTATGCAGTGCTAACAACAGTCGCGACAATAGCAGTGGGGTTTGTGTCAATGATCTGTCTTCTTCCATTATTTTCTAAATCAGATTATGAATCGGGGTTCGTCTCCTTTTCTTTGATCTTGGCCACCAATGATTTTTTTGAGCGATATTCATCAGTGTTGTGCCAGGGGCTTTTGTGGAAATCGCACCACTTTCCAATGTCCTTCTTCGTCTTTCAGTTACCTTTTTTTTGTGGATTGGAAGGGTTTTCGGGAGGCTATTTGTTAGTGTTGTATTTATCATACTTTGGTTGTTGCGGATTTGCAGTCCGAACTCCTGTTTTTTCTGGTGCCTAATTTTTTGCTCTATTTTGATAACATATCAATAGGCAGCTCCCAGTGATGATATGTCCAGGAAATCCATTTTGGTTTGGATGTACCTGTGTAGAGCACCACGGTATTTCAGAACCAGATGCCACTCAGAGTCTTTGATACCCATCTTGGTGCACAAGGTATGGAGATTATTTGTGAACTACGACACTTTTTGGCCCCTCTCTTGCCATAGTGTGGTCCATCTCATGTATTGGTCGTCATAGTTACCAACTATGTAATATTGTTCCTTGACCGCATCCACAAAAAAATCCCAAGTGGGATCAACCCCATATATTACAGACTCCTCTATGGAACTTTTCTCCCGGTAAGTTTCCAACCAATGTTTGACATGGGGGGGAGCCTTAAGGAGTGTGAAGCTAATCTTTTCCCTGTCGAAAAAATTGTCAATAGAGAAATAACCTTCTAGCAGATTTAGCCATTTTTCTAGGGCCTCCGCATCTATTTGACCTTCAAATACAGGAATATCAAAATTAGCTTGTACCTTTAAAGGAGAGGTTCTTCCAAAGTGATCGCTTGATAAAGACGTGCCTGTTGTTATCAGTAGGCGTTGAAGGATGTGGGAAAAAATATCCATCATTTCGTCCCTCTGTCGCGTGAGATCTTGCTCAAGCAATAGATTAATAGAATCTTTTGTTCAATCGCTTTTCTTTTATTTCTCCATGGAGGGTTTCTTGGGTGTGTGAGAGCAATTTTCCTCAAGAGAGATAAGCTTGAGACCCAACTTTCTATACTCATACCTCATCGAGGACATGCACTGAAAAACAATCAAGAGCAGCCTGCTCTGATACCACTGATCCAGATTATTTTCTAGAACAAAATGAAAGAAGAGATATAACAATGAAATTTATACAGATATTGCGAGATATAGAGAAATGTTTCAATAAACACATAGGTACAGTAATACACAATTTCTATTAATGAACGAAATGTACAAAACTGTAGAAATACAGAGTGAAAGACTCGCTAGAATGGTGCCAGCTTATCTCTGAGAAGAGATGTGACGGTTACTCGCATTCACAAGAAGATGATTCTTACAATGAGGCTCCAAAGGCCTTTTTAACATAAAGAAAATCCAAAACCCTAACCCCGGAAGATGAAAAGACAATAGTTTTGTGGACCTCGTTTTGGGTAGTTCGGTGTATCAACTTCTTGGGGGCATAACTTTGGCAGACGATCTCCGTTTGGGGCACACGATAGCTCGTTGGAAAGGTATCGATGAGGAGATTCATTTTGGGGGCTCAATCACAAACTTCAGTTATCATTGAGGTGCTTGATCGTGAAAAAACCTTTTTTAGGCCCTCAAAATGGCCCTAGAAGTTTAGGAACCGAAAAAATGCTAAAAATAGTAAATTGTCATAACATTGTTTTGAGCCAGTTGGAATAGGTGGGTGGTCATTGAGATCCTCCTGGATCACTTAGGTTGGTGGTATGTTCAAGTTTTCTCTTTATTCCTTGGGTAAGTACTTGGTTTACTTTCCCTGGTCTTAGTCCATCAATGTTTTGGGTGAAGACTTCTCTTATCACAATATTGTTGATATTGAGAGGGGGGGTGAATCATTATCAATTATAATTTAGCACATTTTAAAAATGTTAACATTTAAATAAAATAAATGAATCCCGATATACAGTAAAGAGCAGAAGAACAAATACACTATGCACAATAGATTTAACGTGGAAATAAACCACAAAATGCTTTTCTTATATAATAACAAGATTACATTCATAGGAAGCCAAAAATTCCAATATTCTCCATCTCCAACTGGAAGGAGGCACCAACCTGAAGGAAGCTACAACTCCTTAGATTCTCCAGTTCCAACTATAAGGAGGCTCCAACCCCCTTTCCTTGCCCCTTCCTTCCACCCTCAAATATATATATTAAATAATCAACATGTCACTATCATTGTCACTAGCATTGTCTCCGTCACTATCATTGATACATCATCATCATCAAACTGGGTCCACATAGAGATCCTAGGTCCACATATAAAACCCAACAACCACATAAAAACTCGTGCCAATCATGTGCCAAAATATCCAAAATATAAGCCTCACAAATTGGGTCCACATAGAGATCCTAGGTCCACATATAAACCCCAACATCCTCATGACAACATCACAACAACATCACAACTTCATAGTAGAGCATACGATAGCATCACAACCTTACGACAACATCACAACCTTATCACATACCTTGAGAATAAAAAATACCTTAAGAGAATCCCTTAGACTTTTCTTGCACACCAAAAGACACCCCAAACACCTTTTGCACACCTCAAACTTGATCTCTTGCTTGGTTGCACTAAAAATGTAAAATTATATATTGTATTAATAGTAATTATGTCCCCAAAAATTAGCTAAGTCGGCCTCAATTTTCTGGCTGGGTTGTTGGACGAAAAAATTCATATCTTTTCATTCCTGGAGAGTTTGAGGGACTTCTATATACCATTGGAAAGGTCTCGAAATAAGATTTCCAACCGTGTAACTTTTCCTTCCATTTGAGTTATTTATGTAGGGTAAAAATTTCCTCAAATATAGGGCATCCAAATTGACCACAAATAATACTTTAACCAATCTCCATCTTGCAATATTGATCTTGGACATCTGTAGGCTTCTTCACTTGACTATAGGGGATTCTTGTGGGATTCTTTAAAGCATATTCCCATGAGAGCCATGCTTAAATATATGCCATAAGGGGACCACTTTTGAGACTCCTTCAAGTAAACCCATGGGATTTTTCATGCTAATCACCAATGACTAACTTTGACATCAATGAAAACACCATTTAATAATCTCCCACTTTGTCATTGATGGAAACACTCATGCTCCCCCTATCATCATGCTCCTAATGTTTCTCTCCCACTTTGACATCGATGCAAAGTGTAACTCTTCTCTTTGGGGCTGCTCACCCTAAACTCATGGCGCTCAATAGTATTTCATCGTCCTTTTTTGTCTTCTTATCCTTTCCTTCCTTGTTATAGTCCTTGGAGCTCTTTGGTGTGACTTCAATTCTCTTTCTCTCCTCTTTGTCTAGGATGTATATGTTATTTGGTCTTCGTGTTTCTATTGCAACTAATCTTCTTGAGTCTTCATCTTTGATTTCACATCTTCGGGAATCAAACTTAAGATTGTATCCCTGATCACATATTTTATTGACACTAAGGAGATTATGCTTCAAATATTCAACCAGTAAGACATTTGTTGCTTTTACATTTTCACTTCCAAGGCTCACTACACCTCTTCCAAGTATTTTGAAAAAGGAGTCATTTCCAAATGCAACACTGCAACTTTTTCCTTTCTTTAACCTGATGATTTTTTTTTCGTCCCCAGTCATGTGTGTTAATCACCCACTGTCTAAGTACCATTCGTCTTCTTTATTTTCAGCAAGTAGTGTTAATCGACAATCTTCCTTGTTTGGATTCTCTTTCATTTCCCATACTATAGCTTGAGTTGGTTTTATGATAGGAGCATCTTCTTTCATGTTTCTGCAATCTCATGCCTTGTGACCAAGATTATTGCATTTGTAGCATACAATGTTCTAGTCTATCAGTGGATCAAATGGATTGTAATTTATGTTGACTAATCCATGAGCATTTCCAGATCTACTATTTGCATGATTGTCCTTTGGATATCCATAATCATTTTTGTTTCTCATATAGTTATTTCTTGCATTGATTTTACAGTGAATTGCTTTGTGTCCAAAGTTTTTACAAGCATAAAAATGACTAAGAAAAATATTCTCATACCTAGTCGAAAAGGACCTTCTTGGTGTCTCACCCCTTCTAAATTATGATCTTCTATTCTAACTGGAGGTGTCATGTTCCTGATGTTCTTTAACTCCCTATTGTTTGTTGATTCCACTTCTTAAGGCATTTGCATAGTTTCTGGAATTTCCTTCATCATCCTTGTCTGTTTTATCTGTGTCCATTGTCTTCAAACTGTTGTCATATCCAAGTCTTGTCTTATCAGTAGGTGATATCTGTTTGGCAAGAATTTCATCTAACTTTTCAGTAGTTCTTTCAAAAATTTTGTAGTAATTCAACTTTTCGGTTGTCAACATCAGCTCTTTTCTTGTGTGATCCAATTCTGCTTTTAATTTCTCATAATCTTCAGTCTACTTGGCTTTATCTAACTGCTCCTTCAAGGTGTCAATTGTATTTTCAAGCTCCAACTAGAATGAGGCACCAACATGAAGGAAACTACAACTCCCTAGATTCTCCAGTTCCAACTGGAAGGAGGCTCTAACCCCCTTTCCTTGCCCCTTCCTTCCACCCTCAAATATGTATATAAAAGAATCAACTTGTCATTGTCACTGTCACTTTCATTGTCATTGTCATTGTCAATGTCACTATCATTGATACATCATCATCATCAAATTGGGTCCACATCTATATCCTTGGTCCACATGGGTCCACATATAAAACCCAACAACCACATAAAAACTTGTGCCAATCATGTGCCAAAATATCCAAAATATGAGCCTCACAAACTGGGTCCACATAGAGATTCTAGGTCCACATGGGTCCACATATAAACCCCAACAACCTGATGGTAACATCATTGCAACATCACAACTTCATAGCAGAGCATACAACAACATCACAACCTTATAACATACCTTGAGAATAAGAAATACCTTAAGACAATTCCTTGGACTTCTCTTGCACACCAGAAGACACCCAAAACACCTTGTTCACATCTCAGACTTGATATCTTGCTTGGTTGCACTAAAAATGTTAAACTCTATCCTGTATTTATAGTAATTTTGTCCCCAAAAATTAGTTGAGCCGACCTCAATTTTCTAGCTGGGTTGTTGGACGAAAAAATTCATATCTCCTCATTCCTAGGGAGTTAGAGGGACTTCCATATACTATTGGAAAGGTCTAGGAATAATCTTTCCAACCATATAAATTTTGATTCCATTTGATTTATTTATGTAGAGTAAAAATTCTTTCAAATATAGGGTATCCAAATTGACCATAAATAATACTTTCAACAATCTCCATCTTGCAATCTTGATCTTGGACATCTATAGGATTCTTCACTTGACTGGAGGGGCTTCTTGACCACACCTCCAGGGCTTCTTCAAAGTGTCTTCTTGTGAGGGCCATGCTTAAAAATACACCATAAGGGGACCACTTTGGAGACCCCTTCAAGTAAACCCATGGGATTCTTCATGTTGATCACCAATTGACTTTGCAATCAATGACAACACCATTCAACATAAAATCTCACTTGTTCAACTCAATTTCCAATGAAAACCTTCTGTGGGTCTCATTGTAGTAACTAGGGACCTGTACGCCCTCAATCGAATGATTAAAACTACTACACATCACCATATCAACAATCCAAATCGACTCGAACCCTCTCTCATTCGAATAGTAGATTATAGACCTAAGTTTCCATTCTGACAATTCTACTCCAATGAGTCGCTCCTTTGGGATCCAACGACTCTCAGACTTAGAGACCAACGACCTCAATTTCCTTGGTACTACAATATGTGCGATGGTTATCAACTGCCTCCCCATTTACTCGTTAGGTGATCTTATGGAACCTGCGATGATCCTACGACTAAGGTCTACGCATATCCCTTCTCCGATCAACGACCCTCCTTCACTCTCGAAGTCCCTCCCATGAGAGGGCATCCACCTCGGTGCCATGAACCACTCTGAATGGTTCACTCTAAGGATGTACGCCCTGATTGATCTGACGATCCTCATTTGCCTCACCTGATGGTCAGGGTTTACTCGGAGGCGGCGTCCGCTCCACAGATATGGTTCTACCACCAACCTCCTAGGTTGCATCATACAAGATCTAATGATTGAGATATTACTGGACACTTCCCAATAGATCAATGGTCCTTGGACTCTCATGTCATTAGAATCCTCTCTCAATCCCTCCATTCATACCTCCGATAACCCTCCTTCCAACAAACCCATATGTGACATCAATGGTCACAATATTACTGTCTAATCCTTTAATAGATCAATGACTGTCGTTGACTCAAAATTCCCTCCATCGGTGTCCCAATACAACCTCATACCTTGCCACTCCAACTGCCACCTACTCCGACCAATGGTCTAAATCTGCTTGCTATGCCAAATTTACGTTTGCAAACTGCCCTAACTCAAACACTGGTTTTCTTCAAGTTAACAGTCTGATTTGAAACTTAACCCTTTCAGGGTTTCTCCTAGGCCATCAATAAGGTTCTAACAAACCTCATTGGCTCTCACACTCACTCTAAAACAGCCTAAGGAAATTTCATCTTGGCCTTGGATGAATATTTGCATGTCTTGTACACTTTCCATTCAAAGACAATACATTTTCATAGAGCTTAAGGATCCCTAACTACCCAAAAAACTCTCCTCAGCTTTAGGGTACTCCTATCAATTCTAGTTGAAGATTATATTCATATCTTGCAAGATTTCCACTCAAAAACTTGCAATCCCCTCTAGATCATACCCATTATTGACATTACACCTCTAGTGAAGGTCTATGTCCTACAAGCCTTCCATTTCAAGGACTTGCAGAACTCATAGGGATACAACCTACTCTTGCACAACTCGTTGGGTTACATAGGTCTATTAGGTTAACAATTAAAGCAAGCATACACACTCCATTTTACTCGAGAATTCAACCATTCCTTCTATATATTCATATTTATTATTTAAACCATAAAACAATACATTTGCATCATTAAACATACATCAAACATGTCAAGTTAAATACTTATCTGTTCAGTGAAATATGTCCAACAACCAACTAACTGAGAGAGGAAGCCTTTCCTAACAACCTTAGGCTATGTTGTAGAGTGCCTTCCTATAGCATGCCACCCCTGTGCCAAGACATGATATCACAAGGGGATGAATTCAGTTGAGTGCCAAACTAAATGGTCTAGGAAGGTTACTCTCCTTCACTCCACTGGCAACAACATAAGTTTCCCTCTTCCCACCGATCTCAGAGCTTCCATGGGTTTATCAAGCACCTTCTCAATTGGATTTCCTCTACACAAGGGAGTCCCTTCTTTTCTATACAGTCCCTCAACTACCTCCCCTTACTAGTGCGGGTTTCTTTCTAGCAAGCACCAAGTCACGACTCTCTATTGCACTAGTTTGGATCTGGGTCTTCTCTGTTCTAGGGTGACCATTATTCTCTTAGGAAAGATTCCTATTTTCTTCAAGAAACTTCCCAATAGCTCTGTCACACAGATCAAGCATGTGAGTCTCCTCCTCACCGATTTGTTCAACTGTGAGTCCGTGATTCATTGTGTTCTCTGTGGTTCCTTCTAAGAACCCATTCACAGCTCCACTGGCTCCTATAATTCCTTGAGCATGTTTCTTCTTACTCCCACTGGCTATAAAATATTCTTCCCCCTTTCCTTCCTTCCTCTCCTCCTCTATGCATCTCGGTGATGTTTTCCACCTTTGATCTCTTTTTCCACACGGTTCCTCGATATCCCTGTGACTACTGTTAGATGCGACCTCTAGTTAGAGATCCAAATTTTGAAGGGGAAATCTTAAGGTGTCCTTCTGTCATGTTTTTGATTGACCTTTGCTCTTTAAGAAACCCAATCTGTCAGCAGTTATAACTACTTTAACCACCAATATTTCTTTTCCATAACCGATCGCGTGGCTCTTGGATAATTCAAGCACGTTGGCAAGTGACACATTAAATTTGCAAGTGCAAGTTAGAGTGTTGAGCAAGCTTCCTATTTTCTTCATTGAAGATTCTCCACTCTTCTTTACTGTTCCACCTCACCGATCCCACTTCATTGATCCACCTCATCAATCCCACTATGATATCATGGCTAGTACTCAAGGCATTTCTCTCTTAGTCATTTTTCAATTGTTTTCTATTCATCAATAGCTTGATTACATGCTTCATGATCCCATTATATGAAGTCTTAACATAATTAGAATCATGGGGGAAAACAGGGTGTTATAATAAGTTTCTCATGGATCCTACATAATTTGAGAAGCCACGTTGACATCAAAGGAAATATTAGGTCAACTATGAGTTAAATAGATAAGGCTACCAACAAGTTGTCGATAGAGTATAACATCGAATTTTAGAGAAACACACTTGTTGGTTAACTTCACTTATGATTGATAAGGTACAACACAAGGTTTATTGTCTTCCATTCTAAACTTCTGTAAAATAATCAACATATATTTAGGTTGAGAAATAAAAATACCATCATCCATTTGTAAGACTTGGATTCCCAATAGGAAGTGCAATAGACCAAGAATAGTCATCTCAAATGTATTTGATAATTGTTTCTTCAAACCAAAAATCAAATCAACACTTCTTTTAATAATAAGCAAGGCATCCACATACAATGTGACAACTAATGTTTCACCAGAATATGTTTTTCATAATATCTCCCCCCACCCCACCCTCATATATGAGGGTTAGATATTTTGATCTGACTCACAATGTTTGAAATTGAGATTGAGGAAAAAGCGATCAATCTTCTCATACCATGCCTTTGAGGCATATTTTAAACCATACAAGGATTTCATCAATGACACATAAGACTATCATCCTTTTCAGATATGAGGGGTTGCTCCATATAAATATCTTCAGTGAGATTACCATGTATAAAATCACTTTTGGCATCCATATGATGTACCTCCCATCCAAAATGAGTAGCAAGTGAAAGAATTAATGAAACAAACTTCATCTTTGTAACTGGGGCAAAGGTTCCAGTGTAGTCAATGCCTTCTTTCTTAGAAAAACCTTTTAGTACCAAATGAGACTTATTTCTTTCAACGACGACTTTGAATGTAAAGTTTCTCTTGTAGCCCCATTGACACTTCACTGCATTCTTCCTTGTGGTTGAGGAACTAAGTCCCATGTGTTATTCTTCATCAAGAAATGATACTCATAAGTCATAGCATTCTACAATATAGGTCAACCATGTGCAAATGCATATGTATATGGATCATATGTCTCTAGCACATGCACCATTATAGCAACACTACCAAATTGTTTGTATCTTCTAGTCTTTCTCAAGTCATCGATATCTCTTGCATCAACTCCAACAACTTCAATTGTCTTGGTCACCCATTTGGAAAGACAAGTCCCATTTGTCAAAGGAGTGCTTGTACCAAGATCATAATTATTGGATTGAACAAGGGTTCCAGAACTTGTGGTCGATTCTACTATGGAATTTCACTGCAAGTTGATTTAGGTAAATACATTGATTGTCCAATCAATGGTCCTATGAAATAGTCATTCAATCAAGAATTCTATAGAATTTCCAAAGGATCGTTGCTCAATAAAACAAAAAGAGGAATTTAATAAAGTGGCACTTGATATATTCTAATCAAAGGCAACATCTCTTCTACAAATAATTTATTGTTTTGATAGGATCAAACAACATTTAGGCCTTCCACTTTTCAAAGTATCCCATCATGATACAAGCATGATTTTTCACGTCTAGTTTCTTTATTTTGTCATCTAAAATGTGAGCCCATTCTATGCATCCAAAGGTTCTAATATGTTAAATTGAGGGTTTTTCCCACTCCATTTCTTGACTGGGGTTACATCCCATATAGGTTTAGTCCAAATTAGGATTAACAAATAGTTTTAGCAGTAGACAAATTCTACCCAAAACTTAGTCAACAGATATTTGGCCTGAAGCAAACAACATGCCATTTCTACGTAAGTCCAATTTTTCCTTTCTACAATGTCATTCTATTGAGGTGTGTAAAGTAAATATCTCTACCAAGAGATACCATTTTGTGACAATTACCTTTCAAAATCCTTACCCACATATTCTCCTCCATTGTTTGATCTTAAACATTTCATAGGTTAATCACATTGCTTTTCAACTAGTGCCCTAAATTCATTGAACTTTTCAAAGACATGGCTCTTATTCTTCAAGAAATTTATTTGAGTATACTTAGAGAAGTCATTGATGAAGGTCAAAACATAATTTGCACCAACTAGTGATGGCTTATTTAGGGAACATAGGTCACTATGGACAATATCCAATTGAGTCTTTGCTCTCCAAGCTTTCCCTATTTGAAAAGCAGTCTGATGATGCTTGTCAAGCATACACCTTTTGCTGACTCCATCAAGGGGAACAACATTAGGTATTCCAATTACCATGTTATGTTTCACCATCACTTTCAAGCTTTAGAAATTCAGATATCCAAGTCTATCATGCCAAATTATGCTTTGATTTTCAATCTAAGTTATGAGTGCAGTCAATCTAGGATCCTTCTTGGAAAATTCACAAAACTTATATAATGCATCCTTAGGGTTAAGAAAACCTTTGGTAACACCAACAAATTTGTTGTGCATCTCCTTTGTAACAAACTGATCGGGCCAAAATTCTACCTTCTTTCCATATCTAAGTTAGTTGGGGTATACATACAACAAATTGGTAGTCAAACTAGGTACATGATACACATCAATGATCACACCATTCTGACATTCAAACATGCTACTGTTGAAGTTTTGCAACTTCAAATAGTCATTCTCCATAAGAAAATACAAAGAAACCATTATAGAAGACCTTGGAATGCACTAGAAAGAAATAAAAGACAAGAAGATCAAGTTGGTTCCATTGAAGCATTGAAGAAACACTTGTAAAAACAACAAAATAAATAAAATAAAGTTAAAGGACAAAAATGACAAATCGTCCCTGCCAGTAAAATAAAGTGACTTGACTAGTATAAATAAAGGCAAGTTCATTTCATTATTACATCATCTCATCAACTCTCCTCTTCTAGTGTGTGTTTCCCAATTTCTTTGTTCCAGTTGCCAGTTGTAGTGCCATTTTCCAGTTGTACTTACCAGTTGCGCTATCTTTGTCTAGTGGTTCGCCATGTTTGAGGGACCTTCCTCATACTAGGGTGAACTTATCTTGTGTCGGGTCTCTTCATATATCTCGTGATGTATTTGTGTACATGGATTAAATTTCTTCTAGAGAAAATTTTGTTGGTTTTTTCTCCCAAGTTCGGGTTTTCCTAGGATAAATCTTGTGTCTATTGTGCATGCCTATCTCTCTGTGATTTTGTTATTTCCACTGCAGTTTTATTTCAGTTGAAATTTTCAATGTGTAATTATTCTATGATAACAATGGCATTAAAATCTATTTAAAATCATAAGGTAATAATTATCAAATCTGGAAATTAGAAAAATCAATATGGTATCAGAGCTTTGTTAATATTTGTCGTTACACAGTCTAAAATTTGTCGCTGCACAATTTTTCTTCCACTGCATAGATCTACGCTTGTCAATCTTGTTGAGAATTCATTGCAAGTTGTTAGGACTAATTTTACCACAGATTAACTCGCCTTTCCCTATCACATCTATTGCCCCTCTTAGATTTACATTTGGTCAAAGTTGAAATTTTAGGGTTTTCAGGCTTATTGACATTTTCCTAGACATTGAATTTTTTGTTTCTGATTTTGTGATTTATTCATGTATCGATAGTGTATTGTATAAGAGTTCGAGGCAACAATAGTGATGTCTCCTACAATGTATGACATCTTGAAATCAAATGGAACAACAACAATAAGACTCCAGGTTTGCATATTTGATATTTTATATTGTCGCATCTTAAGTAAATGTTGTAACTGGGACAACAATATTTAGAGATCTATTATTGTTGAGCACTTTTGATATCAAATGTGTAGTAACACTTTAATATTGTCAGTACAATGATCATTATGTAAATGCTCATTGGTTAATACTAATGATGCACTTATTTGCAAGCTGAAATAATCTCTTCTCTAGCCTAGTAACCCCATGAACAAAGTTAAATGCCATGGAGGTTACCATGGAGATGTTCTTGTTTTTTGTTCTTGTTTCGGGCAGGTTACTGTGGAGGAATAATTGGCCACAACACTAGAAAAGTGTTTTTCTTGTATTTTGTTTTGGCTCTTGTTCCGGGAAGGTCATAGGTGATAGATCTGAGAGGGAGCTATAATGATGATTGTTCTTGTTCATGTCCTTGTTATTGTTCTTGTTATTGTTCTGGGCATGTCACAGGTGATAGCTCTGAGAGGGAACTATAGTGAGAATTGAAGGTGGCAACATGTCAGATGATCTCTAGTTTGAGACATGGAGTTGTGGACATGACAATATACATCCATGTAGCGAAGGAGAAGAGGACGAAGTTAGAACCCTCTGAAAAGAAGGGTACTATTGTGGGATACAAAGTGTCTCATATGGATATTGATAGTGAGGAGAAGGAGGCTTTGAAGGATGACCATACAGATCTCTCTAGTATAGTTGTTCATCCTTCAGACTATTAGGAGGAGTTAGTTGAGCTAGCAAGGCTAGTGGATCTACCTAGAGATGTTGCAGTGACCAAGAAGAGGCCAACATGTCTTCCTGACACTTTATAGGACGCAAAGAAGCATGCAACTCCTAGTGGTACTTCCATGGAGATCAAACAACCTCAAAGTTTCTTGAGTTACATAGATTCATAATTATGAGGAGAAGCAGGTGGCTCCACTAGTGGTGAGGCAGGTGGCCCCACCAAGTACCAGGTCGGAAGGAGCCAAACTTCAGAGGGAGTCATCCCTTGGGATCCAATAGGGAGGAGGATCCTCTTAGGACAGTTCAAGGATACCAAACTTCAAAGGAGGTCAGCAGATGTAGAGAGAGAAGATGATTCTGGAGATTGTACAGACTCAGAGGGAGTCAAGTTTCAGAGGGAGCATGCAGACTCAGAGTGAGCATGATATCAGAGTGAGCATATTGGCTCAAAGGGAGAGATGATCATTTAAATGGAGTCCCCCTAGGTTTAGGTGGGAGAGAGGCATCTTTCGAGATTGACAGACATATGTCATGAGTTGAGGAGGCCAGACAGAAGCTTCAGAGACAGGAGGCTTCTAGGAGATGTGAGATCTCCTAGGAAAATTCTCTTTGTTTTAGTAGACTTTGCTATAGTGACAGAGGAGGCAGCCAGTCAGGAGGATTGGGGTATGGATTTTGCCTCGGTGATAGAGGAAGCAACCAGTGGGGCAGACTAGATAACAGGGTTTGCTTTAGTGACAGAGGGAGTTGGCCTTAGAGTTCGAGATGGAGGATCTTGGCCAGATGTATTATTTATTGGGATTATAGGTGTGATAGAGATCAGATGAAATCTTCATCAGTCAGGGGATACTTACGAGGTTTGATATGATGGGTTGCAAGTCCATGGCTACACCTATGGAGACAAATCTAAAGAAGTTGAGTGAATATGATTCAGATTTAGATTTGGTGGATCCCACAATATATAGGCAACTGATTGGATCCTTGATATACCTGGTTAACACTAGGTTGGATATTTTCTTTGTTGTGAGCATCTTGAGCCAGTATACAGATGAGTCGTGGCAGTTCCATTGGGTTGCAACAAAGCATGTGGTCTACGATATGGCTCAAATGGTGAAGTGAGGCTGTAGACATATACAAATTCCGATTGAGCAGGGAGTGCAATGGACAGATTGAGCACATTAATGTGCTGCTTAGGATCAGTGACGATTTTCGGGATAAGCTGAGAAGCAGGTTTATGTAGCACTCAATACAAAAAATACATAGTATATCATAGCCAGTGTTGCAAGTCGTAAAGTAGTGTGGCTTTGGAAACCTCTTGTAGAAATATTTGATCAGGAGCTTGAGATTAAATATCACTTCATCCAAGACATGGTACATAAGGGAGTAGTGAATCTACAATACACATCCACCGATGTGTTGATGATTGAGCAACAACAGGCAGACATTCTCCCGGGATTGGTCATGGTGATTTGACCAGTGGAGAATGGCCCTGGCGTAGTCTTAGAAGGGCAGAAGGCTAGAGATGTTGATGGATCTCCAGGAGGAAGCATCGAGCAAACATTCACTAATAGGGGTGTACCTGTGGTGAATGGCCCAGGCATAGTCTTTGAAGGACAAAATACTCGAGGTGCAAGTATTCCTCTAGTGTGTGGTTGCATTGGGTGTCATTCTCCCAGGATTGGTAGTTTGACCAGTGGAGAATGAAAGATTCACTTACGGGGGTTTACTTGTAAGTGACACTCACTCACAAGGGTGTACTTATGGTGGTGAGTGGCCCAGGTAAGCATCGAGAAAAATTTCTCCTAGATATGGCCTAGGGAGAAGGATACATTTAATTCTGAGGTAAATGGGCCCAGGAATAGTCCTTACTTACATGATTTTACCTATGGACTCGAGGTGCTTGAGGTGCTTCCACATGTCAGATAACATTGGACGTCATTCTCCCATGATTGGTAGTTTAATCAGTTGAGAATGGCAGATTCACTCACAGGGGTTTACCAATGGTGACATTCACTCACAAGGGTGTACTTGTGGAGGTGAATGTTCCAGGAGTGGTATTCATTAAGACCCGAGGTACTAGACACAGTTGTGTGGAGATGGATCATCAACATGGTTCGTGAAGAAACTTTTCTGTGACAGAAGAAATCCAAGTATGGAGAATGTCTCCCTCGTTGAGAGGGAATGTTGAAGTTTTGCAACTTTGAGCATTCATTCTCCATAAGAAAATACAAACAAACCATTATAGAAGACCCTAGAATGCACTAGAAAGAAATAAAAGACAAGAACATCAAGTCGACACCATTGAAACATTGAAGAAACACTTGTAAAAGCAACAAAAGAAATATAATAAAGTTAAAGGACAAAAATGACAAGTCGGACCTACCAGTAAAATAAGGTGACTTGACTAGTATAAATAAAGGCAAGTTCATTTCATTATTATATCATCTCATTAGCTCTCCTATTCTAGTGCAAATTTCCTAGTTGCTTCATGCCAATTGCAAATTGCAGTGCCAGTTGTCAATTGCCAATTGCAGTTACCAGTTGTGCTATCTTTGTCTAGTGGTTCACCATCTCTGAGGGATATTCCTCATACTAGGGCGAACTTATCTTGTGTTGGGTCTCTTCATATATCTGGTGATGTATTTGTGAACTCGGATTAAATTTCTTCTAGAGAAAAGTTTGTTGGGTTTTTCTCCTGAGTTCGGGTTTTCCCAGGATAAATCTTGTGTCTATTGTGCATGGCTCTCTCTCTGTGATTCTGTTATTTCCGCTACAATTTTATTTCAATTGAATTTTTTAGTGTGTAATTATTCTATGATAACAATGGCATTAAAATCAGTTTGAAATCATAAGGTAATAATTATCAGATTTGGAAATTAGAAAAATCAAGAGCTACAACTAGCTACATAATATATATATATTATGTAGCTTCACTTAATGAAGAAAAGACTGAAGCATTTTTATCCATATGATGGGTGCAATCAGAGTTGACTATCCATTCACTCTGTGAATTGTGAGCATGCAAGGAATGAGAAGCACTAATAGAAAATGTAGAGATCTACCTTACCTTCTAAATTTTATTGATGTAGGTCAGTTGATCTTTCACTTGACACATCTACTTCAAGTTTCTTCACTTTCTCCTCTAGGTCCTTGGTTTTCTACCAACAAGCCTTCTCCATATGTCCCAATTTCCCACAATAATTACAGGTCTTCTTATATCTATTTTTATCAGTCGAATTATGATCACCACACTTATTTTTTATAGTCAAGTTGGTACAATTGTATCTTTCTCCTGACTACATTATCGACCTCTTTCTCTATAATTATGTCAACCTTTTCCTTTTAGCAAATAAGCTTGTTTCTTGTACTGAATTTTTCATTCATCAAACAACTTTTCTTATACCCTAATTAGCAAACCATAAAAAATAATCAAAGTAATAATCCTTACCATCATTGTTTTTGGAAGTCTCGCTAAAATGAACCATTGAACATAACACATCATAGGGTGTCTTTAGATTCATGGAGACTGGTTCCATGAGTTGACCATATTTCCTTGGAAAATCTTTTCTCCACACCTAATTTCAACTAAAGTTCCTTCATACGGGCCAAATAATCTTTAATTCTTTTAAAAGAAAGAGGATCAAAAGAGATCAATTCTTTCTCAATCTAAATATTTGACTTCCATTAATTTTATCAAAAAAAGTCTTTAGCTTCTTCCAAACAACATTCAAACAATCGATCTTGCTTGTATGAAAGCAAATATCCCTAGAGATGTAGGTTGTTATGACTCCCATTGCCTCATCCTTCTTCCCATAGATAACAAATTTCTATTGGTCATCCTTTAGATTTGGAACCACAGTTTTTGGAAACTATCAACGTGCTTTACTCTTCAACAATGTTTCCATATCTTGTGCACTAATTCCATAATTGTGGCCATTCAAAACCACATGCTCTTGCTATGAACACATAATTTTGATCTAGAGATCTAATCCGGATTTATCCTGTAAGTCGAAACCTTGAGTCAATCTACCAAACATATCGGACTTGTCAAGTGTGCGTATAATTTATAACCTCTAAATGACACTTAGACAACATTTTAGATCTCAAACTAGTAGCTGTGATACCATGTTGGAGAATCATGGATTAGGTAGATCAGAGAGTTGATTATTCTAAGAAAGACATGGTGTCTAAAGACACCTTTACATCACTTAAACATGACCGAACATAGCTCAACATACATTGAAGTGTAAAAAACCAAAATATTTCCATGCACAACATATATCACTTTCATTGTTCTTTAGATTGACCCATAAGGTCATTTTATATAGCACCAAGATGTAACCAATTCCATTGAAGTGAGGAGGATGAGGTCCACATAGATTGGTGAGAGCAAATAACAAATTCCTTGATTTTTGCTTTGTTTGTGCAATAGTTGATTACTTTGGTCTAATTTCCTGACTAGCCAAATACCCAGTCAACCGCTTAGTCGACTCTCCTAGTTGACTATCAACTATCCACTGATTCTCTCTAGAAGTTCCAAAGATGTGAAGAACCTACTTAGCCTACTATTCCAACACAATTCCAATGCATTTTAAGTTGTGTATGTCAGATGTAGTCAAGATGGCACACTAACACAACTTGAAGTACATTGAAATGTACACAATTTCCACATTTCTCTTATCCCTCACAAAGCATCACACTCATAACTAGCATCCCAATGCAAACCCTCCACACTATGAACTCATTGTACCAAAATAAAGTTCACACAAACTAAGCTAACAAAAAGAGTGGTTCGATGTTTGCAATGTTTGTTAGTGAGTGGGTTAGGGAGTTAGAGGGTTAGTCTATTCACGTGCCATTGAGTTGGAGGGTTAGTCTATGCATATGTCATTGAGTTAAAGGGTTAATCTTTGCATTTCTTCATATGCTGATCTTATGTGTGTATATTTTCAATGTTCATGTCAAATTATGCATATATTGTATTCCAGGGATCTTATGTACTTAACGCAATAATGTGTCATTGTAATAGGTCTACAAGTCATATGACTTCCAATGGAAATTTTTTAGATTATGGCGCTAGACATAGGGGAAGAGGGAACATGAAAGAAGAGAAGATAAAAAACTTGCAACCAATGAAGGCATCAACAACAATAAGACCTCGACAAACTGTAATTACATACTTTATGATTGTTATAAAATATTGAAAAATATGTATTTATTTTACAAAGAGTTTCATTTATAATTATAATAAATACTTTTTTTTTTCTAGGTTACGAAGTCAGAGGAAAACCCCCTAGCACTTCCCCTCATTTCAAGGATTGTACCTAGGGTAGACCCTAGAATATTCAAGGCACAAGACCAATCAACAAAAAGGCTCGAAGCCATTACAACAATACACTCGTTATTAAATCAACATGTCACTTGTCAGAATTGTACATACTTTTTCATGCAATGTTGTATACAAAGTTGACATTTCCCTAATGTAGTAGTTACCACTTGTTTACAAGCATATTTTACAATTTAATTTAAAATCTCATCATCATATTTACATATACGTGGTTTTTTGCTTCCATGGTGTGAAATTGATTGAATATTAGTACAATAAAATTTCACAATTGCATTTATGGATACATAGTTTTTCATCTAGTCATGGTGTGAAATTGACTAAATGTTAGTGAGGTAGTATATATATATATATAATTACACTATGGAAAAAACTAGTCATCAATCTAGTCAATATTTAAATATCATAAAAGTAATAATTACAAATAATAATGATTATTATTAAACAATTAATAATAATTAAATTAATAATAATAATTAAATCATCAATAATAATCAAATCAATAAAAATAATCAAATATTTAATAACAATTAAATTGATACTACTATTAATAAATAAATAAATAAAATCAATTAAATAGTAAATAATAATTAAATTAATCAAAATAATAAAATCATTAATAATACAATTTTGATGCTAAAATAACAAGTCGTAATGCTAATGTAATATAATAGCAATGTTAAATAGATAAAACACCATAAAATTGATGTGAAAACGATGCATAAATGAAGTAATATGATCCTTGGAAGACACAAATATGATGTAAAAGTTTTGTATTTCGATGCTAATAGACTAAACCACTTCACCATAATGAACTATTAAGACTCATAACAATGCTAATATGATGCAAACAACACATTTTTTACGCAAACCAAATGCGAAAATGACTATGCAAATTTGTTTGTTCAAAAAATCAACACAACTAAGACACAAATTCGATGTAGACCATATCCTACATCATAATTTTTGTTACTAAGATGACACGTTAAAAAACACATGTCGAAATTAATAATGAAAAATAAACATGCCATAACGCAAATCCAACACAAATGACAATGCCCTTATGTACATGAAAAATATACATGCCAAACCACAAAATCAACACAAATGACAATGTCCCTATGTACATTGTGTTTTGTGTCATGCCAAACCATTTTAAAAAATTATAATGTGATATTTTGTGTCATGCAAAACAATTAAATTTTTTTATGATGTGATGTTTTGTGTCATGCAAAACAATAAAAAAAAATGTGATGCGGTGCTACAACCTATATGGTAGTAGTGCAATTTTTTTTTGGAATTTGTCTTTGTAAACTTATCATGGAATATTAATTCTAACACAAAGGTTAGAAATATTGTTGTTAACAAACTTATCTCAATTTGAAACATTGTTATTAACAAACTTATATCAATTTGAGAGAAAACACATGTAAACACACCATTTTATAAACTTGTATTTTATTAAAATATCTCGTTTATGATGAATCTTTGAATCAAAATATATGTTAGTGGATAAAATATTTACAACTTTTCTCTAAAATTGAGATATTTACAACTTTTCTCTAAAATTATGATGGGTATTTAAAGTCCATTTCATCAATTTTTAATTTTCAAATGAATTCCTTGCTTATAAGGCTAGTTTCCATACTTGTGTGTAGTGTTACTAAAAAAAAAAAAAAAAAACTAAGGAAATGGTTGCACATAAAGTTAATGATATATATGTTTTCCTTCAATTTGTATACTAATATGATATGTTTCAATTTGTATACTAATATGATATGTATAAACATGTACGTTTAATTCTTACACATTGTTAATTATTCTGAATAGAAAGTAAAAAGTTTTACAAAAGAGGGAGTTCGTTCCTTGGATTGTTATTTTATTTTCCTCCTCTTTTTGTCATAAATCTATATCTTCATTAAAAATTGTTTCAATAAAATTTAAAATAGAAAACATATTAATAATATAAAGTAGTTTGGTTTTTCTCGATTGCTAAATTTGGCATGACTAGCTCCTTTACCACCATTTTACACTCTTGTTCCCTTGTTTCAGCTATGCGTGACGCTTACGTTTTTTGCTCATGGACTGTAGTGTCTTCCTCTGTAACAACTATGACCTCTTCCTTTGGAAATGGCTCTAACTTGATTATTGCCCTTACGCATTCTATGGGAGCCTGCTCCTCTCCTCCATCCTTTAAAAATTTGGGTAAGGCCTATTTTACTGATATTGTGCAGATTTCTTCCAACTATCTATTGTTTAAGAAGCTCTGACTATCTCTATTCCTTTTGGGAAATATGTTGTCTCTAAGGCAACCATCTACAACTCAACAACATTGATATGTCGTTTCAATGGTCTTTGACCACGTCTAGTTGAACTACACAAATGGATTTAAGACTTTTGGAAACTTGAGATTAAAGGGGATGCTTTTATTTATCCCTGTGCAAAGGGTTTTTTCATCATGGTTTCGATCTTGCTAAAGACATGAATTTGATATTAAAACCAGGTCACTGGTTTTGGGGGAAATTGATCTGGATTTAGGAGCGGAATGAACTGATTATAGACTACATACCATAAACACAGAGATAGGAAGAATAACACAAATATTCAGTGGATAATATCTTCTATTAAATAATGAAATGGGCTGAAACTGTAAAACTGCAGAACTGAAACTTTCTCGAATGGTGGTAGTTATCTTTGAGAAGAGATGTGGCTGCTACGTGCATCCGTCTGAGCATAATGGATTACAATGAGGCTCCATAGGCCCTTTTCATATTACTCATGAATGCCAAAAACCTAACCTTAGAAGGTGAAACGCTAAAAGTCATGTGGGCCCTATGGGTAAGTTGTTGTAATTTGGTACCTCAACTTCGTAGGGTTGTAACTTTTGCATATGACCTCCATTTTAAGCGCGTGATAGCCCGCTGGAAAGGTCTTTCAGAGAGCTACACATTTCACCGTTAGACTCTAACTTTGTTTATAGTCTAATTGTGGCGAGTCAAAAAAACAATGTTTAGGGTGTTGAATTTTTAAATTAAATAAAGTACCAAGGCAACTGTTTCTCTTCCCTAGGTGCCTAAGGGGTGAGAAAGTGCCTAATGTGGGCTCTAGTCATTTAATTTGTGAGATGCAAATTAAAAGGTGACTTTATGACTAAAGTGAGGGTGAGTGAAGAGACACCTAATCTCAACCACTCATCTAATCCAATCTCCACCGTTGGATTAAGAAACTCCTCACCTTCCCTCATGAGGTCGATTAGGGGAAGAGGGTGCACCCATTCATGGGTTGTTCATGCATTCTTGTTGAGAGAGCAAGAGAAAGCAAGAGAGAGGTCGAGCTTTTGAGAAGAGGTAGCTTTTACTGAAGAGGCACGCATTCCAAGGCAACTAGAGGACACGGTTTTCAAGGCAGCAAACAACAAGGAAGAACAGGTCGTACAATACGGATTTGAAGAGGTCGTACAGCCATTAATGTGCACAGTTTTCGAGGGAGACAACAACAATTTATTTTGAGAGTATTGGCACGCATTCCAAGGCTACTGTACAATGCTTTTCAGGCACAAAAATCGAGGAAGGTGCTAGGCACGATTTTCTGGGCAAAGAAAATCCGTACAGTCCATACGGACTTGCACAGAATTCAAGGGGCCGTACTGTCATAAATTCTGGGCACATTTTTCAAGGGTAGTGGCACGTTTTTCAAGATAGTTTATTGCTGGGTTTTTTCGTACAGTTGCAGCAAAGATTTGGCATGCAAAATGAGGACAGTCCGTACAACATTTAATGTTGTGACAACCGTTCAATGGTACGGATTTCTGGTTTAGAAATCGAGGAGAAAGCAACGGGAATATCCAGATAAGTTTGTAAAATTTCTGAAGATGAATTTGCTGTAAAAGAATTTCTCAGAAGCCCATAAATAATAAAAAGCCCTCTCTTACTAGTTTTCCCCTTGTGGGTTATTCCAAGGTCGATGTTAGACCAAAAATTTATGTGTCATTAATTTTTTGAGTTTTTCTATGCTGCTGATATTTTATTTCTGCATTGAAAACAAAGTTCAGAATCCTCATGTTTTAGTTCTGAAATAATTTTCTTCTGTGTATTTAATTGCTGATATAAAACTGGGTTTGGGCATTAGACATTGGCTGAAAAATCAGCAACACTGAAACTGGGTTGGGGTCTAAAAAATTAACATAGGGCCTCAAAACAGCCCTGAAAGTACAACAAGATCTGTTGATATGAAAACATACAAAATAGGCCAGTTGGATTAGGCGAGGGGCTACAGAAAGACGTGCTGAACAAAAATGGACATGAGGAGCCAGTTGGAATAGGTGGGTAGCCACCAATATCCATCTAGATCAAAAATCTAGTTTATGCATGCAACCTTGGACCCCTTCCTTCGATCCATTGACATATTCCTTTTCGATGGCTCCGATTTGGGTTAGAATTCCAAACCTACCATTGCATCTTTGGGGTTTACCCTCTCTTTGAGCTATTGGAAATGCCCTCGAGAAGTTCCATTACAAAAGTGAGGAAACTAAGAACTAAAATATCTCCACATATGCTCAAATACCTGTGGAAATGGACTTCAACAAAGGATTTCCGGTAGAGATAAACCTGATAGGTGAAAACTCATCTTGGTCTCAAAAGTTGGATTATGAAAATGTATATTTTCATTGTAGAGTTTATTTTGAAACTGGTCATATGGTAGCTCATTGGCTGAAAAGGCCAAGGCAAGCCAGGAAACACCAGTGTAAGTCAACCTAGTGGATTGGTGCCAAGGAAGAACATCAAACGATTAGCAAGGATGAGCTAGATGACTTGAACTTTCATATCAATGAATAAAAAATAGAACTAAAAGAAATCAGGGACATCCCTTCTAATGAGTAGGATGTGGAACTACAAGATTCAACGAAATCAACAAATTTGGATCCAGAACCCTGAGGAGTTTTGTTTCAACAATCCCAAAGTTTGGAAAAGGAGAAAAAATGTTTTTTCATATTTAAGTAAGGGAGCAATGACTTTGTTATGCTCCCAAGCAACTGCAAGTTGGGAGGACCAAGCCAAAGAAGTAGAGGCATTAGAGAAAGCATAACATCTCCAGATCAAGACTCTGTTGAACTATCAAGAATACTGAAGACCCCATAGAATACAAAGAAAGATTGGAAGACAGTAGGAAAGAAGAACAAATCTCTAGCAACATCTCAACCAATGGTGACAAGAAGTTGGGCCTGAAATCTAGTATACTTAGAGGAGCAAGCGAAAAAGGAGAAGGTTGGTCAACAAGCAAAGGATTCAAACAACATCAAATCTCTTAATCATGTTTTGTAAATATATACATATCTTGAATGTTTTCTATAAGCAATGTACCTACAATATTAGTATTTTTGCAGTAGCATAAGACTGAAAAGAAAGAAAAATATTACATTCATAATAAAAAAAACAAGAAATTTGTTATGATGATATTGACATGATATTTTTTGAAACAACATATCAACTCTCTCTATAACTAATTGTCATTTTTAATAACTTTTAATACAAACATTTCCAATCCCAATTAAATAATAATAATATAAAAATAATTCACAAATAATCATATTATCAACATAAATGATTATTTCAATTTATGATATTTAACCACTCAAACTAGTGTATCAAATTAGAAAAATATATTAACCATATAAAATAATGATACCATTTCTTTCAAACAATATTATGTTATTGCCATTTCTTTGTATAAAAAAAAAACATGTTGCATAATTGTAAAAAAAAAGTTCCTTGGAAGCCTAGTCATGTAAGTATTGGCTTGTCCATAAATAATAAACTCCCTTGAGGTTGAACGTTTTTACAAACCCTCTAACTATTACCACACTAAATGTTTACCATGGGAGAAAATATTTAAATCCCTTTTATGGGAGGTAAATAACTTTTAAAGGGATTCAATATCTTCATGTTTGTGTTGGAAAAATAATAAAAAATTAAATAATATAAAAAAATCTAAAATAATTTAAAATCAAAATCTTTCACTTAGTTTGAATGGTTGTGAAGAATGATTGTTATTTTGCCCACCCGAGTTCAATTCCCATAAATGACAAGAATAAAGCTCACGATGAGTTTGTTGTAATGGCTTCGAGCCTATATGTATTGGAAAGTTGTCTTTGATTCAAATTGAATGGCAAGGCAACTACTTTTTCCGGGGAAAAAATAAACAAAAGCTTTGATTGTAATAAAACATTTATATAATAATTTTGAAAATTGCAAAAAAAAAAAGTCAAAGGAAGTGTTTTGATTGTAGTGTAGAAAAGAATCAATCGATAATTTTGAAAGGTTAAAGTCACAAAGAAAAGTTTATATTCATCATAACAAGGATGAAACGAGGGTGATGTTCTCTTAGTATTAGTTTATAATGGGTGATGGTAAAGGAATGCTTTGTTCTCCTAGTATCATGGTAGAGGAAGACGAGAGTTTGACAAGGTGAGATGGGAGACTACAAAGACAAAGGGATGAACTCATCTTGTCTTGTCTTGTTGTCAACCTTGCCAACAAGGAGATGAATTCAATTGGTAGGATAAGGTGTGGAGAGAGGAGAAGTGCTCACTAGGATAAGGCACGAAAGAGGAGGGAGGAACTTAAGCACTATGAGAAAGAAACATTAATTGAAGAAAAGTTGCCATTACATTTATAATTTTTTTGGACAAGAGGTTGTCCATTATCATTTTGCAACAAACACACCCTTCCCCAATCGAAGAATATTATAATGCAATGTTGCTAACTTGTAACACTTGTTGAAGATCCCTTTGTCTAAGAATTTTCATATAGGGATATCTATTCTACCAAAATCACCCAAAACTTACACATATGGAAAGACCAGTGGCCATTACGCGGGACATAGAAACTTACCCATATTCTAGGTGGTGTTCCTCCACATAATGCCTCAATAACCATAAAAAACTCACCACTGATTATTGATGGAGTGAAGGGAGTTATTACCACCTTCTCTATCTACGAAGACTTCAACTGAATGCCCAGGGCTATTAGAGAGGGTTGCTAGAAGATTGGGCACAATCTCATCGATGCCCACAATGGGAAGAAAAAACTAGTTGATAAGGCCATAGTGTTTGAAATATTTTTGTTTGTTATGGACAATTAACCCATTGCTCCGATTCTCTTGATTTATGGTGATATGGATTTTTCTCTTGTTTTGTATAAGTTGGGACAATGGGGTTACATTGTTGTAATTGTGTTATCTATGGCAACAATGCACTCTGTTCTCTTGAATGGCAGAATATTTGAGTGTGATTAACATAGTATGGCCAACAATTAAGGTTTTGAGACAATTTCGAGATTCAAAGTGGAGATCATGGAAATGTATTTTTCCAAGTGCTCTTTAACTAGCAAAGAATGCCAAGATATTTAGAAAAATCCAAGGAATGTCAATGGTCAAGTGTTTGATGAAAATCTTGCATACGAAATGCTTGCATGCCAAGTATTTGCAAATAGGCATGCATGACAAGCATTTAATGAAACCACTATTTTAGAGGCCATTTTTAAGATCATGGTTAAGTCTCTCTTTGGGAAACCATGCTCTTGTGGGAGATTTTCATTGATTATGTCGCAGATGTAAAGCGGAAATTGGTGCTCATGTAGGGGATCCTAATGGTCGCACAATGACTTATATTTGAAGGTAAACAACTTGTTGATAATTATTTGTTGTTTGACTACATAATTCCTAAAGATTCAACTCTCACTTTGGTTCTTCGCTTGTGTGGTGGAGTAGTGGGTAATGGTGGACCATCATCCTCAAGCCCTCTTTCTTTTAAAGATGTTGTTCAAAATAAACCATCTAATTTAACAACTTCAAGCCTTCATATGTCTAAGGTGTATATTGTGGAGAAATCTAACGAGGTGCCCAAGTTGGTGGTCTCTATGTTGGATGTTACATATTTTCTTTCATTTTACCAGTCTTCTTTGATAATATGTAGATTCAATGGTGTATGACCTTCTACTTCATATTTGTATCAATGGAATTTTTTCGACATGGACAAAGGATTGTAAAGTTTATCTCTGCTATTAGTATTTTTTTTTAGTTTAAAAATAATGTTGATTAACAAAGAGTTTTAGAGGAGGGCCCTTGGTTTTGGAGCAAAGTAGGTCTTTTTTCTATCCCTTGGTTCCTTGCTTTTGATTCTTCTACTATGTTTATAACAAAAATGTCCATTTGGGTTTGACTCCCAAATCTACTCCTTCATTTTTGGCATTTATTGGTTCTTATAGATTTTGGAAATACATTGTGCAATTACATCAAAATAGATCTAGAGTGGATTAAATTGGGTCTTTCACATATGCTAGGATATGTGTTGAGAATGACATACGTCAAGGTTTACCAGATAAGATGTTCTTACATAGGGGAAATTTTAGATGGGTTTAGGTTTTGGGTTGTACAAACTTTTTGGTGTTTTCACTGCCAACAACCAGGGCATTTCCAAGGTTGTTGTCCTCATCCCCACCCCTCCTTGAAAAGGAATAAAAAACATAAACTTAAACTGAAAGGATGGGAAGCATGTGAGCAACCATATCCAGAGGATGAATCATATGATAATAACATTAATAAACACTCTACTATTCTAGAGAAGGAGAACATTGTTTGAGCATGCCTAACATATCTTTTCACTATAGCAGGATCACCAAATTAACTATGTCAAGTCTACCACCATAGAACTCAACAATTACACCTACTTACTCAACACTATAGTTTGATTCTGCCCTCCTCATCAACATTCATAATTCCTTCTTTGTTTACTGGAACTCTAGTGATTGCCACTATAAACCCTTTTTATTATACCTGCCGATAGGCATGGTATATAGCTTTGAGTTAGGCTTGACTTTCTATTAATTCATGGTTGATCATAAAATATACACCCCTTTATCCAAATTTTTAAAAAATAATTATTTATTTTAAATTTTAAATCTCATTTATGTGATATCTTGTTGGCCAAAGACTTCCCATCTTGTTGAATAAATAACCCTTTCTTTTTTGGCATGGATATGCATTTTTTTTTTTGGTTGTTCTCATTTAATGGGTACCTTTTTCCTAGGCACATTTAAATAAATTAAAATAATATTATGTAGGTAGGATTCAAATGGATGACAATTGTACTTTTTCTTTCACAATTATTTGAGTGTTAAAGTTAAAACAAAATAATATAACATTTTGTACAATTCAAAGTTGATGGCATTTGTATTTTTTTTTTTCACAACTTTTTTAAGGGTTTTTTTTCCACATGAAAAAATACTCTATATATTCAAAAGGATATATAAATATACATAGACGGTCTCCGCCAAAGGAGCCTCAAAGATAAACACAGCTGGAGGGAGAGAAAAAAAACACGACGAATCTGGCAAAGATCACAGCCACCGATTCAGAAGGGGATCAACCATCTGCTCAAAAGATATACAACAAAAGGCAGCCCAATGGAACAACAATCACATCTTGATTTTGATGGTGGGCCCTTCGTTACCGTCCACCCACTTTGTGAAACAAAAGTGTCCCGGGGGCAAATGTAAAGCTAATTTGGAGAGTGTATTTGCCTCACAGTTATCCTCTCGATAGATGTGTGTAACGGAGAGAAATATGAAGCAATGGGATATCTCTTTAGTTCTCTCTTTCCAGCTTTGGAGAGCCTCCACCTTGAAATCCGCTTGACCCTTCAGCCAGTCAACAATGACCTTTGAGTCGCCCAGGAGAAGAAGCTCGTCAATGTGCAATTGTCTAGCCAGGCTAAGGGACGCCCACGCCCCCAGCAGTTCAGCCTTCATGTTCGATCCATTCCCACAGTTGAAGGTCCATCGATAGCAAGTGTGAGTGTTAGTCAAAAATTTTCCTCCCGCACCGCAGAGAGATCCTTTCTGTTGTGAGGCTCCATCAAACCAGGCAACAACCCTGTCAATTGGATAAGCAAAACGAAGCCAGCGCTTTGGATTTGTAGGTGGTTGAGTCTGTTGTAAATCAACCATATGTAAAATAGAATTTGCCACAAAATGCGCTGATGGTGTCTTCCCGTCAAAGGGAGCCGAATTTCTGGCCTTCCAGACATGCCAAAGGAGGTAGACTGGTAGCAGAAAAAGTGAATTGAATACTCTGGACCATTGCTGATAACAATCTGGTACACAGGTGCCCGACCAAGTTGAGAGGAACAGGTTCGAAGGATCAATTATCTGCCAGATTGTTCGGACAAAAAGGCAGCTGATGAACAAATGTGTGATGGTTTCATTTTGTTGTAGACAGAGGTAACAACGGCTCGGTCCCTCCCAGCCATGAACCTGTAGGTTCTCCCATACTAAAACTCGGTTCTCAACAAGTAGCCAGCAAAAAAGTTTTATTTTTACTGGGCAGTCGGCTTTCCAAAGCTGTTGGTATCGATCTGTTTTATCAAGTGGCTAATAGAAGTTTGCAAGTGCCAGATAAATGTTTTTTGCCGAAAGTGTGCCCGATTGGTCCCCTCCAATCCATAGAAGAGCATCTGGTCTGTCTAACAAGCGAATGCCCGCTTCCATCAGTGTCTGCGTGTAGCTCCTCCATTCGCTGTATAGATCACCCTCTAGCTGAAGTTCATTAGCGCTGAGCCAATGGTCGCCGAGCAGACCTCCATTGAACGGTGTAGTGATTTGGTGAAGGAAAAATATTTTTTTCCTATGAAGGTGTGCCAACAGTGGAGTTGAGAGCAAGGCGCGGCTGCCCAAGCCAAGAATGTGGTCTCTGCCCACTTCAATCTGTTGCCCATTGCCAGGAATCCATGATAACCAATGAAGAATAATCGGCAGGAATGAAGAAAGATGTTTCCAGATGATGGATCCTCTGTTGGGTCGCTCCATCGTCGATCTGAGCCAAAGGTGCACTGGGAGAGATGGATAGTACTTGGCTTTGATTACCGCGCTCCAAAGGCCGGGTTTCGTAAGGATCCTCCAAAAAGTGTTGGCTGAGAGTGCCCTGTGGAAAAGAGGCAGGTGCCTAAGACCCCAACCCCCCAACGATTTTGGTTTTGTAATAGAAATCCATTTGTAAAGATGAAAACCTTTGTTGTTTTTGTTGCCGGACCAGAGAAAAGAGAAAATCATTTGGCGAAGTTTCTTCAGGATCGAAGCCAGGATGTGTGCAAGCACCATCCAGTAAACCGGGAGGCTTTCCAATACAGATTTAATTAGGACGAATCTGCCTCCTAAAGAGAGTAATCTGTTACACCAGTGCTGGATCTTGTTGTTGAATTTATCGAAAAGCCAATGCCAATCTTTGCTGGAATATCTGGAGGATTTTAAAAGGAAGCCAAGATAAGAAAAACCCTTCTCAAGCTTGTGTGCTTCGATGCCAAACATAGTTGTGATATCCGATGTAGAGGACTGTTGTGTATTTGATAAAAGAAAGATAGACTTTTGTAAATTGATTCCAGTCCAGAAGCTACGCAGAAAGTGTTAAGGATGGAGTGAATCAGCGTCCATTCCTCAAGGTCGGCCAACGTCAGGATCAACACATCATCAACAAAAAGTAAATGTAGAATATGTAGTTGTCCCAAGATTTTAATGCTTGTTAGGTGTCCCTCTGTTTGTTTAGTTTTTAGCAAGATACTAAGCCCTTCCAAGACCAAAATGAAGAGTAGAGGTGAGAGAGGACACCCTTGTTGAAGCCCTCTCTCGCAGTGGAAGGATATGGTAGCTTCTCCGTTAATTAGAATAGCTAGAGTGGCTGAAGAAATGCAGCCAAGGATCCAGTTGGTAAAGATAAGGCCGAATGCACAATGTATAAGAACCAGGTGAAGAAAATTCCAGTTGATGCAATCGAAAGCCTTTTTGAGGTCCAGCTTTAGTAAAGCAGCCTGTTGATTTTTCGTCTTTATGCTGTGAATACATTCATGCTCGACTCCAACCGCGTCTAGGATTTGTCTTCCTTTTAGGAAGCCAAGTTGTTCTGCAAAAAGAGCCTTGGAGAGAAAGGGTCGGATTCTTCTTGCTATAATCTTGGTAATAAGTTTGTAGCACAGGTTACAAAGGGAGATGGGGCGAAAGTCTTGAAAATGTTTAGACAGATTAGACTTTGGGATCAGCACCACAAAGGTTTTGTTGAGCTGTGTACTCACCACTCCTCTAAGTCTGGTATCCTCTACAGCGTCCAGGAGATCCTGAGCCAAAAGATCAAAGAAACGCAAGTAAAATTCAACTGACCAGCCGTCTGGTCCGGGGCTCTTTTCTTTTTTGAAGCCCTTAAGCACTTCGAGCAGCTCCTCCCTTGTGCATGGCGCTTCCAGAGCTGAGGCTTCCTCAATGGTGACCATCTTGGGAAAGTGGCAGGCTAAATCTACTTGTGCGTCAAGATTAGAAGCAGGTGTATCCTTGAAAAAAGAATTGAAATGTTTGAAGGCCGCATCTTTTATACTTTC
>ML792640.1:602522-614360 GCA_009831015.1 Picea engelmannii | reverse complement strand
TCTTTCCATGTCTAGGTCTTACCATGTATAAGAGTGTGAGAGGGAGAGAGAGGGAGACAGACAGGGGTGGTATATGTAGGAGAGAGGAGTAGATGTAGGAGAGAGAGAGAGAGAGGTAGGGAGAATGACAAATAACAAATAGCTTATAGGAGTGTGTGCGTGCTCTTAGGAATGTGTGCACATTCCTATAGTGTATGCACGATATTAGGAACACACGCATGTTCCTAGAGCTCATGTGTTCTCTTAAGAACACATGCGCGCTCTTTTGAATTCAATTTTTTTTGGGTGGGATTGACAACGTGTATGTTGACTTGGTTTCCTTGGATTTAGGTTCGGAATGACAAACCTAGTGGTTTGGTCTGCAAATTGATAAAAACCTCCATTTTTTTGAATACCTTTCTATATCTTTGTCTTTGAAGTTATTTTTCTATAAGTTAAACAATTCAGTTGTTGACGAAACTACAAACATAGATAGATTTGGTTGTGTAAATTCCAAATATATAGATTTTTTTTTAAAATTAATATTGTTTACTATTTTTAATCTATTTTTTCCTTCGCATATATCAAAATCCTAGAATACATACCTATCTTATTTATGCTATAAATTTTTCTCAGATTAACCATTTCTCGAATGAGTTATATGCCACATTAGAGGAGACCAATATCTACGATATAATAATAATAATAAAATTATTTTGATCATGTTAAGTCCCTCTTAGCCTGCATGAACAAAAGGCGTTGTAATTTCAAGGATATATATATATATATATATATATATATATATAATAAATTTCCAAAAAATACACCGCACTATAACAATGGGTTCTCTACAACTATAGAAGTTTTTGGAATGAAATTTCATCGTTAAGGTACTCAACACCTGCACGAACAAAAACATATACCTTATATTTTGTTGGAAAAATAGCATACCACTGTTAGAAAAAATCAAATTTGACATAGTGATTCACAATTTCTATGAATAAAAGTTATATATTCGGAAATATAATTCAATTTCCTATGTTTCATATTCTTACACCATATTCAAATTCATTGTAAAAGTACCTTGAATAATCCCTCCAAGTTAACATAATGATTTTTTCCATGTTTGCATTGCCACTAACACGTTAGGAGAGACTATCATTAGCTTGCACTCACCCATGTTTAAATATGCATTTGTAACTATGGTGTCATTGTCTATTGAATGATTTAATAGTATCTTCATAAGCATGCATTGTCATGTCTACATGCATTAATAAATTAATAGTTGGAGAATGAAAAATTTAGTATTAGATCAAGAAGTTGGTGGAAATTTGTGGTTTCAAGGTGATTCAGGTGGATATTGGTGGCCACCCACCTATTCCCCTGGATCAAAGAACAGTTTCCATTTTGATAGTTTTTTTACAGTTTTTCGGGTCCCAAACTTCTGGGGCCATTTTGAGGCCCTAAGTGACATTTTTTGGGATCGACAACAAATTCTAGGCCGAACAAAATATGTATTGCTCAACTATACCTTTCCAACGGTGTATCAAGTGCCCCAAACATAGATCGTATGCAAAAGTTACGCCCTCGGGAAGCTGATGTATCAACTACCCCCATCGGGGCCCACAAACCTTTTGGAATTTCATCTCCTGAGGTTAGGGTTTTAGATTTTTAGAGTTTTCTCATTTATGTTTTGTATTAAAAAGGCCTTTGGAGCATCATTGTACTCATATTCTTGTGAATGACCATAGTCATCACATCTCTTCTCAAAGATAAGATGCCACCATTTGAGCAAGTTTGTTTCAGTCTGCATTTTTACAGTTTCAGCAAGTTCTCTTTATTAATAGAAGTCAAGTTTTACTGTGTCTTTGTGTGTTTCTTTGCTATACATTTGTATTTCATTTCATTCCATTTATAAATCTGGATCAATGGTATCAGAGAGATCTAATATTTATTTGTTTCTTTTTGGATGTCCCCAATGAGGTTAGGGTACAAAGAGTTGGGACTCAAAGTAGTTGATCCCTTGTAAGACCGTCCCCACCGATCACGATGACCTCCCATGGAAGAATAAAAGAGAGATGATGGAGTAAGAGATCATTTTAAATTGTTGCTTGAGGAATCCCTAGCGTGAAAAAGGAATAAGATTATGGATAACTTTGCATAGATCATTCGATGGTTGCCAACAGGGAACACATCTTCATCAAGCGACCACTTTGGAGGCACCATCCCCTTCAAGGTTCAATTCAATTTTTATATCCCCTTATTTGAAGGCCAGATAGAAGCAAATGTTTTAGATAAATGGTTGAATTTGCTAGAATGGTATTTTCCGGTCCGTAATTTTTCCAATAGAGAAAAGATTACCTTTGTGTTCCTTAAGGTTGTACCCCATGTCAAGGATTGGTGGGAGACTTACTGTGAGCAAAAGGACATTAAGGAATATGCAAGATTTTCGGTCTCACCCACTTGGGATTATTTCGGGGATGCTATTAAGGAACAATACTACCCTGTTGGAAGCTACGATGACCAGTATACAAAATGGACCACACTATGATAGGAAAGGGACCATAAAGTACCGGATTTCACAAATATCTTCCATACCTTATGCACCAAGCTGGGTAACAAAGACTCTGAACGACATCTGGTGCTTAAGTACCGCGGTTGTCTGCATAGATACATCAAAAAAAAAATGGAGTTTCTGGACATCTCATCACTGGGTGCGGCTTATTGATATGTTGTCGAAATCGAGCAGAAATTTAAACAAAAGAAGTAGGAGTTTGGATATGCAAATTCCTCACAGCAGAAGTAGGGAAAAGGCAGTCCCAACGAAAAAAACAAAGAACATAGCAATGATGGGCCCCCCTCAAGACAATTAGTCCAAGCTGCAAACAAAGAAGGGTAATGAGAAGACGAAGAAATACACTGGGAAGTGGTGTGAATTCCATAAAATCCCCTAGCATAACATCGATGAATGTCGTTCGAATCAGTGGTTGGTGGTAGAGCTGAAAACCTCAGAGTCAGAGGTAGGTTATGACTCTAAATCAGATCCATGCAAGGGAAAGTGGATCATTGATGCAAAGCCTAGTGCCATTGTCACTACCACCAAGGTGCAACCAAGTGAACCAAAAGAATTAGAGGAAGGTGAACTCCTTTTTCACTCACAAATGTGGGTGAAGGGTGGTTCATTGTATTTCATTGCCAATAGAGGAAGTCAAAAGAAACTAATCTCAACAGAGGTTGTTAAGCGGTTGAACCTATCAATGACACCACACCCACATCCCTACACCATCGAGTGGCTTCGCCAAGGAAGAGATCTCCGTGTCAGCCAATAGTGTCGTCTGTCCTACAATATCAAGCCCTTCAAGGATGAGGTATTGTGTGATATTTCCCTCTTGAAGTTTGTGATGTTCTTTTAGGCCAACCATACTTGTGGAAACGACATGCTTTATATGATTCTAGACCTCATAGTGTTATTATTACTTTGGGTAGACAATTGTATAGGATACCAGAGGTAGCTTCACCTACCGCCATTTCTTTGATCTTTGCTAAGCAATGCAGAAAGTTTATTTCCTAGACTGGAAAATTTTTATTCTTCATGATTCGCTCTAAAAGTGAACAGAAGGTCGCAACTACATCCATGGCCTCTGCACAGAGCCTCTCCACGTAGTAGAAGCAGGTGGACAAGATCATGGAAGAATACAAAGACATCTTCTCCTCACCAACCAGGGTACCATTGCACTGCCAATTTAAGCATTCAATCAATCTAACACCCAGTGCACCTCTACCCAATGGGCCAGTCTATCGCCACTCTATAATGGAAAATGAGGAAATCAAGTGAAATATCTAAGAGTTTCTTCAAAAGGAGCACATTCGACCCAACTCCTCACCTTGCGTGAGCCCAGTTGTACTTGTGCAGAAGAAAGATGGGACTTGGCAACTCTGCATTGATTACAGGGTGCTAAACAAAATCACAGTCAAGAACCAATACCCAATTATATGAATTGACGACCTTCTTGAACAACTCAAGGGAGCCAAGTTTTTCAGTAAGATTGACCTAAAGTATGGCTACCATCATGTCCCAATAGAATAGACTGATGTATGGAAGACTACTTTCGAGTCCAAAGAAGATATTTTCCAATGGCTAGTCATGCCCTTTGGTTTGACAAATGCTCCAACAATTTTCATGAAATTGATGGACAATATATTGCAGCCTTTCACCAATTCTTTTGTGGTGGTATATCTGGATGATATTATCATCTTCAATAAGAATTGGGCAGAACACTTGCAACATATTCAACAGGTCCTTCATACTCCATGACAACACAAGCTATGTGTTAACTTGGAAAAATGCTCCTTAGGCATGAACATGGTCCAATACCGAGGCTACATTGTTGATGAGCATGGTGTGCATGTGGATCTAGCCAAGATCCAAGTCATTCATGACTAGCTAGCCCCGACCACACTAACCGATCTTCGAAGTTTCTTAGGACTTTCCAACTTCTATCACAGGTTCATGTTCGGATTCTCCCATATTGCATGGGCTCTCAACCAAGTGACCAAGGGTGGTGGCAAGAAAAATTTCATGTGGAGGAAGTCCCAACAACAAGCGTTCAATGATCTGAAAAATTGCTTGTGCTCAGCTCCAATACTCTCTTTATTTGATCTGCAACAACCTTTTGAGATTGGGACCTATGCCTTAGACTATGTCATGAGCGCAATTCTAACTCAACATGGTCGTCCAATGGAATATCATAGTGAGACACTATTAGATGTCGTCCATAAGTACCCCATCTATGACAAAGAAATGTATTCCATTGTATAATCCTACCGACAATGGAAGCACTACATTCTCAGGAAGGAGATAGTCATCCACTCTCATCACAAGCCTCTGCAGTTCATGCAGACATAAGGAAAATTGGAGAACGACCACCATCAAAATTGATCCACATACTTGCAGTAGTTCCATCTCAACATCAAATATAAGACAAGGAGCACCAATCGTGTCATTGACTGCCTCAGTCGACCTCCGGTTTTTTCCTTAACCACGATGCTCCACTCCTGTGGCCGTGAGGCATCCGAGTAGCCCCAACGCTACAAGAGTGATCCTGACTTCGCTACCACTTACCAGATGTTGGGTACAGACATGAGTGTCACTGAATTTCATCTTCAGGATGGACTGTTATGCCATATGGGCCACCTCTATGTTCCTTCAAGCGAATGTGCAAAGCCGATTTGGAAAGCTCACTACAGTCGGATGGTAGGACATTTTGGCATGGAAAAGACCGTGGTAGTACTAGAAAAGCATTTCTATTGGCCAAAAATTCCCTAGGACATCGACAAATATATGAGGTCCTGCACTGCCTACACCATTGCCAAACCAGTCATTAAGAAGCAAGGCCTGTACACCCCTCTTCCTACTCCCAACAGGTCATGGGAATCCATCTCGATGGACTAGATGTCGGTCCTTCCTTCCACCAAGCAAGGAAATGACTGTGTTTTTGTGGTGGATGATCTATTTTCTAATATGGCCATCCTAATAGTCTGTAAGAAGAATATCACAGCAGAGGCCACTCCCAATCTCTTCTTCGAACGAGTGTGGGTACACTTTGGGATACCACAGACCAACATATCATATTGGGAAAGTAGGTTCCTAAGCACATTCTGGTCTATCCTCTAGTCACTGTTGGACACCAAGCTCACCAAATCCACTGCCTTCCACCCCAAAAATGATGGCCAGATAGAGCTCGTCAACAAAATGATCATGCATATCTTGCGCATGTACAACTCAAAACATTCGTGCACATGGGATGAGAGTCTCCCCTATGTTCAACACAACTACAACAGATCCCTTCATAGCTCGACCGACTATAGCCCCTTTCAGGTGGGGTTGGGATTTCAACCATTGGGTCCCATTGATGTCGCACTTCCCCTTGCATCCACAAAAGCAGAATCATCCCATGCTCGATCTGAGGCCAACAAAGCCACCAAGTTTATTGAACGGATTCAACACATTCAACAAGAAGTCCATGATATTTTACAGAAATCCAATGTTAAGTACAAACAATGCCATGATCAACACTCGGTGTTGCACAAGTTTCAGGTGGGAGACAAGGTCTGGTTGCATTTTCAAAAAGAGAGCCTTACATGACCCCATCGAAAGCTTCGTCCACTTTGCTATGGACCTTACACCATCACCAAGGATGTGGGTGACAATGTTTTTGAGCTAAGTATCCCCCCCTTCCTTGTCCTGCACCCAGTGTTCAATGTGGACCTCCTTCGACCATACATCCCACCATTATTGGACACATCGAAGATCACAGAGCAGTTGACACCGACAAATATCAACCTTGAATGCATGGAATAGACAACCATTGATCATATTAGGGACACTCAATTTAAGGGCACTCTCCAACAGAGGATCCAACTTTATCGGGTTGTCAGAGCAGGGTAGCAACTGCACCGAGGCAAGTGGCTCACTCGGGGCCAAGTTCAACATAAGTTTCCCCATATGATGGGGGTGCTCAATGCAATGGAGACCATTTCTTCCTAAGGGGGGAGGAACAATCTAGGTGGATATTGGTGTCCACCCACCTATTCCACTGGCTCAAAGAACAGTTTCCATTTTGGCAATTTTTTTTACAGTTTTTCGGGTCCCAAACTTTCGGGGCCGTTTTGAGGCCCTAAACAACATTTTTTGGGATCGACAACGGCTAGCATGTAATTGGAGGCAGATGCTAGGTTGAACAAAATATGTACTCCTTGGATATACCTTTCTAACGATGTATTGAGCACCCCAAACAAAGATCGCATGCAAAATTTACTCCCTCGGGAAGTTGACGTATCAACTACCCCCATCGGGGCCCACAAACCTTTTGGCATTTCATCTCTCGAGGTTAGGGTTTTGGATGTTTAGGGTTTTCTCATTTATGTTTTTTGTTAAAAAGGCCTTTGGAGCCTCATTATACTCATCTTATTACGAATGAGCGTAGCCGTCACATCTCTTCTCAGAGATAAGTTGCCACCATTCAAGCAAGTTTGTTTCAGTCTACATTTTCACAGTTTCAATAGATTCTCTTTATTAATATAAGTCAAGTTTTACTGTGTCTCTGTGTGTTTCTTTTCTATACATTTGTATTTCATTTTGTTCCATTTATAAATCCGGATCACAAGGAGCACCCCATATCCTCAACAAAGTACATAGGGTATTGGCTACCCCATATCCTCAACAAAGTACATAGGGTATTGGCTATGTTACAGTTGATGTGGGGTTCAAAATTATTGTCAAGGACAAGTTCCACCCTATTAACTTTTGGAAGGAGAAACACTAATAATAATGGACTCAAAGTGATGAATGAAGATGTAAAGCTAGTCATTAAGTTCATTCACAGATTAATTTTCCCAAATTCAAAAAAGAACTTGAGACATTTGACCTCTACACTTTGAATGATGCTTGTTGCAAGTAAAAGGTAGGAGAGGTGAAAAATAATTGGAGTACTTGACACATATTAGTGTTATTGGCATTGCTTGTAATAAAGGAAATAAGATAATGGTTAAAGATGGAACAACAAAGAATTTATTTAGCTGCAATGTATGGTAAAACATTGACTCCAAATCTCCAAATCATTTAAGAATGATGAAGCGATGTGATGAAGAAGAAAATTCTCTTATGTCACTATCGCAAATGCATAGGACGTCTTAAAGAAGATTGTTGGAGATTGCATTTAGAATGACCATAAGTTTACACAAATAGGGAAGGAAAGAAAGAATTATAGTATGTGGACTTTGCAATCTGAGGCATTTTTTTGATGTCAGTGATCCATCCTAATTTCACGAAGTATGAAAAAATATTCTTCAATAAAAGGATCTTATGCATGCAAAGTTTGTAAATGTTAGCCAATCAGATTTAATCTCAAACATTATAGTAAACAAGCAAAATCTACTCATAATCACACATTTTGAACCCTATGCTTTGGGTTGGTTATTAAGAACAAGAATTTATTCATCCAATGTAAATGACAGGTGAAATTTTCTCTCACAATATTACATTGAAGAAGTAAAGTTAGATGTAGTAACTTTGGATGTGTGTGGGGTATCAATTTGGGCAATCCCTAGATGTGGGTTCATGATGTAGGCTAGAGAAGGCGAAATAAATATTACATATTAGCCGAGGATGGCTAAGAATATCCAGTGATAATGTAGAAAACTTCACAATGCTAAGAAATATTTGGATGAACCATGAAAAAGTGATATCTAATGGTAGATTCACAACCGTTTGGTATATATGGAGTATTTCACTATTTCCATGTTAGGGTTTTAATGATAAATATTAAATACAAACGTTTCCTACACATGGGAGTGGACCTGGGTTCTAACCTTTGGCCAAACCGAAGGCTTGGTGGAGGTTGTGCATGAAGGAGTTGCGTTGAGGGCTTGGTTGATCAGTTTGATCATTTGGCCTTCCTCGAGAGGCTCTCGAACAAGGTAAGCAGGTGCACGGTTATGCAATACAAAGTGGATTTGAATCCGATGTTCTTGTAGGCACTGGGCTTGTGGAGATGTATGTCAAATGTGGAAATGTTAATATTGCTCGCAAATTGTTTGAAAGAATGTTTGAATGTCAAAAAGGCCACACTTCCATGAAGTTTTGGCATTCTTCAATAATGAAATGCAAATCCAAGGTGTAAAACCCAATTCAATTACTATGGTTAGTGTTCTTCCTGCATGTGTTGATTTATTAGTTCTAGACCAAAGTAAGCAGATCCATAATCATGCAATAAGAAGTGGATTTGAATTTGATGTTGTGGGTATTGCACTTATAGACATGTATGTCAAATATGGGGTGTTAACATTGCCCACAAATTGTTTGAAAAAATAACTAAGCAAAATGATGTTTCATGCCCTGCAATCATTACTGGTTATTCCGAAAATGGTCATTCCTAAGAAACCATGGTATTCATCAATGGAATGTAGTCCAAGGTATAAAACCCAACTCATTTGCCAGAGTTAATGTTCTGCTTGTGTATGCATATTTATTGGCTCTATAATAACACGACAACTAGATCCACAGTTATGCATTAAGGAGTGAATTTTAATTTGATGTGGTTGTGGTCAATGGGTTTGTAAAGATGTCTGCCAAATGTGGGAATGTTAACATTGCCCACAAACTGTTTGAAAGAATGCCTGAACGAGAAGTCGTGTCATGGAATGCGATGATTCTGGCATACGTAATTCATGGACATGGTGATGAACGAGAAGTCGTGTCATGGAATGCAACGATTCTGGCATACGTAATTCATGGACATGGTGATGACGCTCTTGCTCTTTTTTACCTAAGTCATATAATCTTCACTGCTATATTAACTAATCATTCAATATATAAATCAATTTTTAAATAATATGAAAATAAAAATTTCATTTGCTAAAATTAAATTTTGGAATGTGGCTAAATTTTTTTGGTTAATGTCTAAACTAATACCCAGTGGAACCAAACTCATACGTGTAAAAATAAAATAAAATATTAAAGTATTTTTATGAAAAATTAAAAAGAAGACATTTATGTATTAACATATTTCAAACTATTTTACTAAAACTCAGCTAGTTGGAAAATAACTATGACAATATAATTGTAATATAATTTGAAAAATAACAACGACAATATAATTGTAATATAATTTTTGAAAAGTTTAAGTCGCTAACATCTCTTCAAGCGACAACTACATTCATCAATTCCAATTCATAAATGGATGGAAGCCCACTGTTTACATAAGATGTTATGGATTCCTCAAATCCACGAACACGCACTTTATTATTGTTGGGGTCATATGATATCAATGACCCGCAACTATTCTCTGCTATGGATAAAACTAATGTAATTATGCGCCTAAAATGATCTTCATTCCAACATTTCACAAAAAACACACTAATCTCGGGAGCAGAAATTTCACATAGGTCATGATCTATAACATAGATGCAACTAATCTTAATGGAGCCACGTAAAAATTGCTCTTGCTCTTCAATGGAGCCACGAAAAAATTGCTCTTCAATGTAGCCACATAAAAATTGCTCTTCAATGACACCATAAGAAGGTTTGAAAGCAATGTTCAAGAAAGGCACCAAAATTGCAGATTCTTTGTTGACTTTTGCACCTTCAGTTATGGTTACGGATATATTGCCCCTCACGACCTTTAGTTGTATGTCATTGCAAGGTGTTAAATTCTCCACCCACTTCCCCAAAGAGTATATCTGTCGCCTCCATGAGCGAGGCAGTCTGTCACAGATGAAATGCATCATATGACAGAAAAGCACATTGATGTGGTTATATAGCCACACTCTCCCTCCTGTGTAGAACTCCAACAAAGCAGATGTTAAGCTCAATAATGGAGGAATGAACCAACGTACCTTCACCACCTTCTTTGTTTGCAGAAACAACGCAACCAAATTAAAAATTTTCAGAAGTTTCTCCTCTGAAACTGACAAGTTGACTGGTAATAACCAGTTAATAGTTAGACATCCGCCGACATGCTGATTGTATGGTATGAGCGCATCAAAGACTTCCTCCAAAGTCATGACACCGCCCGTGATCATTCCTGCCCAGAATTGTTTGTTACCTTTTACAAACACAGTCGTTAATCGGCTAGCGGCCTCGTAGGCTCTGGCCTCGGCGCCGGCAGCCGCTGTGACCTCGGTAACGGCGGTGGTTCTGGCGGCGGCGGCGGCTTGGGCCTCGGCGGCGGCGGCCTTGTCGTAGGCGCCGGCGGCGCCGGCTGCTCTGACCTTGGTGACGACTGCTCTGGCCGCGTCGGCGTCTGCTCTGGCCTCGGCGGCCTCGGCCTCGGCGTTGGCGGCGGCATCTGCGGCGGCGACGGTGGCGGCGGCTGTAGCATTGGCGGCGTCGGCTGCAGTTTCGGCGGCGGCAAACTTGGCGTCGGCGGCATCCTCGGCGGCGGCGAGGGCATCCAGCCTGCGCTCGACTGCGGAATGCGCCACTGTGACTCGGGCAATGGGAGGGCCGTTGTGGCTGTAGTCGATAACCTCTTTCAAGTAATGCAGCTTCTCCCAGATTGTGTCAGTGATGTAATAACACATTTTCTTGTTGATGATTAACATGTTTCCATCCACTCCCGCTCTCTCGAGGAGGAAATCTCCGTCCAAGAAATGCAACTCGATCGGATGGACTTGAGAACTCACGATGTCGATCCTGTTAGACGGAATATCCGCTTGGAGCGCAAAACAATTTGCTCTCTTGAAAACTCGACCAGGACAATGTTGCACCAGAGAATAATTTGGGGAGAATCTCAGGGGTCGCAGCAACCAGCCGATTAAGCCTTGTATCACCGCTCCAACCGGTGTTAACTTCATGAACTGCCATAAACCCAAGCATAGCTGCAACACTAATAAAACATTATTCAAAATTAATTCCATTTTGTCCCTCGACATAGTTCCTCCACCAATGACGAACGATAGCACGCTCAGTTCAGTGTGCTAATGGTTATCCTCCTCCTGCTTGGATAGCACAGTGCTAATTTTTCTCCTCTTAATAATCTTCATCATTTTTCTTTTTTCCCAAGGAAGGTATTTTCTTTTTCTCTTTCTTCAATTCTTTTGTGAGCATATTCTTCATTTTCTTTGGATCTTGATATATATGCCGTACCTCACTGGTCACAAACCATCGAAGTCCTTAAAAGATGAATGCAGTGTTCATGTCATCTTTTCCTTCTGTTGGAGGTCCCAGATGATATTCTCATCCATGTACTGGTTGGTTTGCTTGTGAGTTAAAGCTTTGATGTTGATACCTTCCGTTTATCTTCTGCGTTCACTTTGAGTTAAAAAGCAAAAGATGAATTCCGGGTGGGAAACACAAAA
>ML792640.1:580280-594704 GCA_009831015.1 Picea engelmannii | reverse complement strand
TATATATATATATATATATATATATATAACATGATTCAAACCCCCGCCAACAATATGCTATACTAACTCCTGGTCACCCCGTTAAGCACTTCGGCCATCCAATATGACCCTGACAAAACTTTTTTAAACACAAAATTTGGCACCTCCCCCGGCGTTAAGCCTCTAATCATCCATAAGACCATAACCAAAAGAAAAAGGCTCCATGTGCGCTAGCTCTCGGTCGCCTATATGACCATGTTGATTTGAAGCCTAGCCTCTGTCGTTAGCCCTCCAAGCAACCATACATTATACAAGCACCCAGGCATATGCAAATCTCCATACGACCCAGACTATATATCGAGGGCACATGTCATAGTCACCTGGTCCTATGAAATTCTCATATGACCATACCATATATTCCATTACCAATATTAAAACCCTCCTCAATATCTAGGTCACCCATGTGACCATCACTAAACAAAAATACTATGCCATAAGCCCCCCAACGTGAAATTTTTTAAATGTTTAAAGAAAAACCATGTGGGTGGCGGTGGTTGTTCGTTGGTGGTTGAGGGTGGGGTGGTGGTGGTTGGGCCACCTTTCTCTTTTCACTATTCTCTTGCAAATTGGCAAAGGAGGAGCACGATGGGCGGAGGTGGTTCGGTCGGTTGATTGGTGGTGTGCCAACACGAGTGCGAGGATGGAGGCACGGGCAAGCTCGACTGAGGAGTGAGGTGGTCAAGGGTTTGCTAGATGGAGGGAACAACCTGTTGTAGAGGTGGGAGTGTGTTGGTCAGCCTGGTTTGGCCATTGTGCAGAGGGCCAAGCACTTGGATACGTGCATGCGGTTGAGGAGTGGAGGCCAAGAAGAGGTAGAGGTAAACTAGGACAAGCGACTCTTGTTTTTGAAGATTGGAGCTCGGTCGACCATGGAGGTGGCTGAGACAGTGCAAGGGTGGTGCGCCCGCCGATGGTGGTTGGGTGGTGTGCCTGCCCCCCCACCTTTAATTTTTGTTAAAAAGTGGTTTTTTAAACTATATTATGGTGAAGAGAGGTTGTGTGTTTGACCCTCTCCCCTTCTTCTTTTGATTTTTTGCAAGTCTACATGCATTTTTTGGAGGGTAAAGAGGGGGGGAGGCTAGGGTCAAACCCCTTGGACTTCATAATTGTAGGCACAAGCCTGTACCTTGCATTTTTTATCACTCCAAGAGTCACCCTAGACTGTAATCAGGTGAGCTTGGTAACATGCAAAGAATTCAAATTTAATCTTGAAAGATAAGCTTTAAAGTCACAGGGATTTAACCATAAGGACAATCAAATTTATCTACTGTACACATTTCCAACTATATCCTTTAGCAAAAGTGGCCTTACCAACTTCAGATCAAACAATAGGCTTGATAAATGGATGAGGAAACGAAAAATGTGATATGAACATGTCAGAGATACTTCCAACACTTTAAAACAGTCATCTCACAGTAAAAATCTGTGTATTAACAATTTCTAGATCAACAATGCAAAGAACGAAGACCATCACTCAATCACTGTATGAATAAGAACAAGAGTAAATCAATCACTCATTTATATTAGTACACAGAGAAAGACAGAAATGAAAAAGAAAAACTGATCTTCATTGAAAGGAATCACAAGTCTGAAAAGATACAAAGAAAGGAAAAAGAACATAGTGACAACACTCTGAATTCCTCTAGGTCAAAAGCCCTCTTTCCCCTAGCTCATTCCAACCTCTCTCCAAGATATCCCCCCTCTCTTAAATAGAAAAAGAATCCTAATATCCTTAGGAGGTCGAATCCTGGTGCAGATGCACCCTCTACCTCGGCAAAGGTCTATGCGCTGACCTCTCGGTCTTAAGGATCATTCTAATTCCACCTTCGAGCTGAAGAAACTCTTTAATCCCTCCTCAGAATCTCTAATAAAATCAACCCACAGGGATTTTCTACTCCTTACAGCCTTTAGGCCCGATCACTTTTCCATTCACAACAGAAAAATAAAATTTTGGGCTTCTAGGTTTCGCAATCCCCGATGTCGCAAACCTTTGTCTTCCTGATTTCCTGATCTCCGATATCTCGAGATCCAAAAGCGCTTTAAACATCAGTTAGCCTCTGGCTATATTTTCAGTCCATACGACCTCGCCTATATGGTCGTAGTCCTATCTCCTTTCGGGATTTCGGGTCTTCGGATGTCAAAATGTATTGGACCTCTTGTCCTCAGGATCCCCGATCCTCCGAATTCCGATCTCCTGATATGATTTCCTTTTCGGGACTTCCCTCGGAAGTCGAGATTGCTGCCACGCGTCCTCAAAGATGGACGGTCCTCGTCACTCCGCAATTTCGGGAAAACAATTGCCTTTGGGTTCTTTCCCACGGGACTCCCGAAGTTCCTATTCCTGACCTCCCATTATGATGAGATGACGTCAGCTGGGCCCCATAATGGAGCTTTTCTCCTTATCGGGATTTCGAACTTCGCAGTTCCGAAATGTAAGTGTTTCTTTTCTTCAGGATTCGCGAAATGCCGAACCCCGACTTCAAGGATTTCCACCACGCGTCCCAAATGGATGGACGGTTTAGATCAAGTCTCGGACTTTGCCAAATGCAAAGTAAAAAATGCTCACTTATGTGAGTCCCGATGTCCAGATCTCTGAATTGGATGATCGCACGACACACATCCTTTCTTAGATCAACGACTGTGATCCTTTCGCTGTTTCAAGACTCAAAAGGTCTCGAATTCTTGGTCTCTAGACTTTTGAGATGCTGATGGCTCTCGATCCCTGCCACGTGTCCCAACAGATGGATGGTTCTGATTTGTTTCGGGGTTTTCACTGTGGATTTACCTGATCTCTTGTCCACAGGACTTCCGATATCCTGAACTCCGACACCTCGATATCCCGACACCTTTCGGGACCTTTGCTCAGCTTGAGAGGGTTTAAACCCCGTGCAACTCCTATCAGATCAGACGGCTGACAGGATTTCGCTAATTCTCTACAGAGAATTTCGACCGTCTGTTTCTTCCCTCCGATAACTTAACAAGTTCGAATCCTTCGGAAGCTTTCCTCTGACTTCGAATTTTGCAAGAACCTCCTGCACGCACTCTTTGCGACAAACCTCAATTAGTTCTCAGGTTCTTGAACCCTGGATTCAAGCTTGGTCTATGCACACCTTGCATGACTCCTACGTCAAATCTACCCTTCAGAGGAAATGAGAACAAAAACCATCTTGTCTGAGAATTTCATAGACAAATCTATGAATTCTTTGTCAATGCACACCTTGCAGACTATATTGACTGCACTCCTTGCAACAATAATCCTTCAATAGCTTCTCTGGTTTCAAACCCTGGATTCAAGCTTGGTCTATGCACGCATTGCATGACTCCTATGCCTAATTTCACCTTGGAGGAAAATGAGAACAAGATTTAACTTATCTAAGTCTTTAGAGATAAGACCTCCGAACCCTTTGTCAACGCACTCCTTGCGGACAATTCAACTGCACTCCTTGCAGGATCCCTCACTCAGATAGAGAAACAATTGGAACTCATTCCTAACTCTTCCTCTCTCTCAGACTTCAAGCATTTAACAAGAAATCATCCATACACAACATAGAAAGCAAATGTATAACGAAAGGAGTAAAATTATGAACATACCATTCAGCATACACATACAAGAAACAAACACAACTCCATGAATATGAATTAAAGACTTCTTCTATTAACTCAAATCTTTGTACATGGGTGTTTCTCAAACACAGTTTCTATGTTCCAGCTTTGTGCACCCTTTCCTTGGTAATGTTCTTCTCTCTTCTCTTCTCCTCTCCTCTGTTATCTTCTTCTTCTACAATAATACAATGAGGGTGTCTATATCCATTTTCCCTCCACTCCTAAAACTGTCAACTTTGAGAATTCAAAGCTACCTACTAACATAAATGCTTTCTACCTACTATGGACGAGAGCGGATCGCTCAAGGTCCTTTACAATATATAAGTATGCCTCTCCTTAACTATCACATTTAAGTTTGGCGCATCCAATCTTCAAAAGTTTTTAAACAATTTATCATGTGCTCAAAATGTGTTACGTTTGCCCCATGCTCGCTTGACGTTGACGATGCTCTTGCATCAAATCCCATCTCTTCCATTAGATTCTAGGCCTTGGAGCTAGGTAGCAATAGTCAAGGAAACAAAAATCCAACAAACTACTAATTTTCAGGAAATTGTTGGAAGTCATTAATAAATTGTTTCCAACTCACTGCATGAGGTATTTAATGGAGATAAAACTTAGGTGCAAGTGTCCCTTGACCTCTAACTAATCTATGAGAAGGCATTTTAACCCTCCTTGACAGATGGAAACCTCCCAACTAGGCAAATATCCAATCAACTATGCAAAACAGAGAATTTGCAACACATTCCGCAACGCACTGGTGTTTTAATTATTTTTCTCAAATTACAAACTAGGTCAGGCTTAAATTTGGTCAGCAAGTCAATAGGGATATCTTCTTCCTCCACAAAAAATTCATAGAAACCCACTTTGTCGTTTTGTTTTTATGATCAAATTTGTAACAGTCGCCGCTATAGGAAATTCCATAGCGCCCTCCTATAATACTGCTCTACAGATTCCGTAGCGCCTTTTTCTGTGTCTGGCTAGGTGATTCCATAGTGCCTTTTCTGTGTCTGGCTAGGTGATTCCATAGTGCCTTTTAGGTGTTTGGCTAGGTGATTTCGTAGCACCTTTGGTAGCGCAACTACAGAACAATCTGTGTAGATGATTCTGTAGCACCAGGCGCTACGAATTCTCTGTGTTTTTCAGTGTTATGCAATGAATCCTCAAAAACACAAAAAGTCTTAGTAGATGGACAATGAGCCTGTAAATGCCTCCAGTAGGTGAAAATTTAATATTTCCCTGAACAATTCAAAAATCTAAGGATGAATTGACCCATAACAACTACATGTGAACCTTTACAACTACATGTGAACCTTTGCAACTACATGTGACCCTTTACAACTTAATGTGATAACATTGGCTCCACAGGGGATAGAGTCCTCCCTGTGAGGCTCTAAGAACTACTGCAACTCCAATGCCTTAGCTGTTGGGATATGGATTCATGTGTGCAACCAACCTCTGATACCGCCACTTATTCATGAAAACTGAAAAAATCGCTACAAACTGAAGGAAAGCAAGGCTCGGGAAGCGAGCTTATTACCTATGCTACCCTACCCTAACCAAAATTGCAACTTGGTCAAGTAAAAGAAGATTTCCACAGTAACCATTCAAGTAACTTGATGAATCAAATGATATCATCTATGTCATTGATCAATGAATAATAATAGAAGTATAGAAGCAACGACATAAACTCCTTCAGAAAACCATACTCACCCATGAGTATCGGTGAAATAATGCAATTTGAAATTTTCAGAAAATATGAAACATATGACTCCATGTATATGGCTATAGGATCATGAATCACATGATACAATTTTGGATGCATTAGAAAACTAGGATGCTCCTTCATAGTCTCTGCTCTGCTGACAAGATTATAATTCTCTTGACCTCCTTGAAACATCCCATAGTTATCACATGCTTCAAAGCAATCATGGACAATAAAAGATTTTTTTGGTTGTTGATTATCTCCTTGGGAAATAAAATTATTTGTAGTGTCTTCTTGAAATTGTTGGTCAAATTTATCAGAAGAAAAAATCATTGTAGACTCACCATATGATTTCTCAACCTCCTCTTTACTATCCTCTATTTTTTTTTCTTTAAAGTGTTAGATACAAAGTCAATACTGGGAGAATTAGTACATGCTGACACAAAAATATGTTCCTTTTTATTTGCTTGTTGACTTTCTCCCTGCTGGCCATTTATTGATGAAAAAGAGAAAAAACTCACATGTTCCTATAGCTCCTTCCTAACTTCTTGACCAAATTTTAAAAGCATATAATCAAGGAGGTTATCATGAGCCAAGAATGTTAATTGATTTTCTAAGTCAACAGTAAGATGATGAGGGGCAACAACTTTCTCTAAAACAAAAATGTCACCACCTTCTGCAAAATCTTCCTCATGATATTCATCATAAACAAAATCATCCCTTTTCTCATAATTAGGAAAAGGCTCAGCTGCATACGTAAATTCATCTTGCTGGTATGAGTTATAACCATGTACATTTGCATCTTTAACAATGGAAAAATCTGATTTAATAATTCAAGATCAGAAAAAGATTTAAGATCTGAAAATGATGTGCAAGCATGTTGAAACAATTGCAAGTTTGGATAAGCTTCCTTCTGTCCATATACTTCCTCAGTTTCTTCCTCATCCAAAACATTGTCCAAGATTTGACAAGAGAGTTGTGCACATGCCCGAAGATTTCTCTCCACTTCCTCTGCATCAACAAACCTCTGCTACAAGGATGGTGACTTTCTTTCTCTGAGGTATAGGAATAGATTGGGATGTTGTGCCATTGTATACTATACCATGGAAGGAACCTCAGTAGGCCTAATTTAATAGGCATGCTATGATAAACGCTATAAAACCTCCTGTTGAAGATAGTAAAAACTTATCCCTCTCCTCTCCTCAAAGTATAAAAATCAGCGAGGTATTGATCAAGAGACTTGTTCTCATCCCAATATTTTGAAAAAACATAATAAAAATCAGTCCATGAACCAATTGAACCAGGTTCCCGATCTCTAAACCATAAAGCAACCTCTCCCGTTAAATATTTAGAAAATAATCTCATAACAACATCTTCATGTATAATTTCCATATTATCAACAAAATTTGCAAAAGCTTCCAAATGTTTCTTAGCTAAAACATGATCCTCTCCAGTAAACCGGGGAAGATACTCAACAAAGTTGGGAGGATAAGGATTAAGGTGAAATGGAAATTTGAGAGGTTTAAACACCCTTTGTCTGACTCTAGACTGGAATTTTGTGGGTTGAAAGCAAGGTTTAACAAGTTGATGACAAGGCTCATGAGTAATAGCAGAAGGTAATAAGATCTAGGAAGGTTTTGAATCGATTTCATCATTCTCATGGTCACAAGGCTGAACATGTTCACGAGGGATGGAGATATAAACCTCGTTCTTCTCAATAGGCGGAAGTGAAGGTTCAGGACGAACCTCAACAACACAAGAAGCCTGCAAATTTTCTTCTACCAAGGATGGATATGTAAAATAAGGCTTATGATCATCTGAATAGACAAAGCATAAGATGATCCTCTTTATATGTGAAGGGAAAAGCAAAAATGAGCTGATAAAGAAGAACATAAGTTCATGTAGAAAACTAATGAACTGATACCTGGTTTTACACTTCTGCCCCTTCATCTTTCTGTCAACAGGATCCTCCCCAGTGGAGTCTCTGATTGTGGAGTTGCCAGGTAGATAATACAATCAGTTTTTTGTGTCCCTCTCTTGTCTACCATCAAGAGTTGTATCTATGTCGTTCTCCCAGGGAAGCTAGCTTCACACTTCGTTCCTCGACAATGACGCCATTTATGTTATCACTCCAAGAGTCACCCTAGTTTGTAATTAGGTGAGCTTGGTAACATGCAAATAATTCAAATTTAATCTTGAAAGATAAGCTTTAAAGTCACAGGGATTTGACCATAAGGACAATCAAATTCATCTCCTGTACACATTTCCAACTATATCCTTCAACAAAAGTGGCCTTATCAACTTCAGATCAAACAATGGGCTTGATAAATGGATGAGGAAAAAAAAACTCTGATCTGAACATGTCGGGGATACTTCCATCACTTTAAAACAATCATCTCATAGTAAAAATCTATGTATTAACAATTTCTAGATCACCAATGCAAAGAAAGGAAAAAGAACACAGTGACAACACTTTGAATTCCTCTGGATCAAAAGACCTCTTCCCCCTCGCTCATTCCAACCTCTCTCCAAGAGATCCTTCCTCTCTTAAATAGAAAAAGCATCCTAATATCTTTAGGAGGTCGAATTCCATCTCTTCCATTGGATTCTAGGCCTTGGAGCCAGGTGGCAATAGTCAAGGAGACAAAAATCCAACAAACTGCTAATTTTCAGGAAATTGTTGGAAGTCATTAATAAATTGTTTCCAACTCACTACATGAGGTCTTTAATGGAGCTAAAACTTAGGTACAGGTGTCCCTTGGCCTCTAACTGATCTATGAGAAGGCATTCGAACCCTCCTTGACAGATGGAAACCTCCCAACAAGGAGAATATCCAATCAACTATGCAAAACAAAGAATTTGCAGCACATTTCGCAACGCACGGGTGTTTTAATTTTTTTTTCTCAAATTACAAACTGGGTCAAGATGAAATTTGGTCAGCAAGTCAACATGGATATCATCTTCATCCAAAAAAAATTTCAGAGAAACCCACTTTGTCATTTTGGTTTTATGATCAAATTTGTAACAGTCGCCACTACAGGAAATTCCATAGCGCCCTCCTATAATATTGCTCTGTAGATTCTGTAGCGCCTTCTCTGGGTCTGGCTAGGTGATTTCGTAGCACCTTTTCTGTGTCTAGCTAGGTTATTGTGTAGCGCCTTTGTTAGTGCAACTATAGAACAATCTGTGTAGATGATTTTGTAGCACCAGGCGCTACGAAATCTCTGTGTTTTTCAGTGTTATGCAATGAATCCTCAAAAACAAAAAATGTCTTAGTAGATGGACGATGAGCCTATAAATGCCTCCAATAGGTGAAAATATAATATTTCCCTGGACACTTCAAAATTCTAAGGATGAATTGACCCATAACAACTACATGTGACCGTTTACAACTTCATGTGATAACAACAATAAACTCATGATTTTTTAAATATTTAAGGGAGCCCTGGAAGCTTGGGTCTGGTGCCTAAGAGGGGTTTGAATCCCCTCTCCCTTGGAAATTCACTCAAGAATTACTTCGGAAAATCTTGAAATATTGAAAATAAAATTTGCACCAGCACCCTAATTTTGAACCAACAATCACCCATACCTTAAACCAGACATTAAAACTCAGAAACAACAAAATAATTCTATACCATGAAGAAAAACCACTCATAACCAGAACCAAAACTTTCTTAGCAAATGAGTCATTGGATATGGGATACATGTTCTTCGCTGTTGTTGGTGTGTTTGGAGGTCATGGACTACTGTTTTGTTGCAGATTGTTGAAACCCATAGCTTCTTGGAAAGCCCCTCTATCATGAAAGCCTGAGTTGCAGAGTGCATAGCTCCTTAGCCTTGTCTTCTCACCAACGAAAATGAAAAAATGATGGGTAGAAAGGGTTTTGTATTTTTTCATTTTCTTGAATTTTCTAATTTTCCAATTTTGCATGAGAGAGGCTGCATGGCACTCTCCTATTTTCCTCATATTTTTTCTATTTTTTCTTGCAATGCGTGTCAGACAAAGTTTGACTTTGACTTTTGACCTGGTCCTTATTGACTGAGCTTGAAAATGCTACTAAATGAGATGGAGTTGAAATTGGATGTAGAGCATGTTGTTGGAAAGGTATCGATGAACCCGTCAAGAATATTCCATCAATAATCCAATTCGATGCTACTTAGGCAGCCAATTTTGTCCAAGAACATCTGTAGTCTAAAAAACTTGATTTGCCTGTGGGGCCCACAAGAATAACCAATCTTGTGAAAGGTGCCAGCTCGCCATACGATATTCAACTGGGGAAAACGAAGTACCGATGGAAAGGTGTTGATGAGTACCTCGATAAGGTGGCCCTGGGTTTTTGAGATGAGGTTTTTAACCACTGTTTTAATCGCCCTAAACTCTGCTATGCTAGTTGATTAGACAATCTCGCCTAAAACAGTTCAGAGACTTGTGACAACCCTAACTGGGTCATCCGATGTTGGATTAAGGAAAATGAGGCATGGTTGGAAAGGAATCTTAGTCTAATTTGGCATAGGATCCTTTATTTTCTGAATCAGAGGCTTTCAATAGAAAAAAATTAAACCTAAACAACTGCTATCAATATGGCCCGTGGAACTAGTCATGAATTTGTGAAGGTTCGTTCTCCTCAACCGAGGGTCAAAATCAGGCACAAGATATATCGTTGGAAAGGTATCACATTGACCTACATCACCTTTAGTTTTTATTTATCTTTCAAGTATGTTATCATAACATAATTTGACCAAAAATTCACAACTGTGGATTCTGACCCTATAGGCGATGTGAAAGTTTGGCCCTTTGTAGACTGGTCATACAGACTCGAAATCATGATCAAGATAGTCCATTGGAAATCTTATCTTGATCCCTACAGGATGATATAGCTATATATTCCACATAAAGAATAGATTTCATTTTAGTTTCTATGGAAAACCATGTCCTCATGGGACCCACCTAACGACAAGCGAATCAGGCCAGCGTTGAAAATTTTGCAAATTGCGTCCTCAGCTTATGAAATATAAACTGAGCAACCTTGACATAGGGAATTCTAATGTGGGATGGTTTCAGAACTCAAAAATAATCCTGGGAGGGCCTCCCCCTATGGGAAAAATAGCATGGTCTTGAGGCAAGCCGGACAAGGCCAGGATGAGTATGCTAAGGTGTCGTCAAGGTGTTGAAGACATAAGGGTATCAATGATCGTTATATAGTTGTCCAATGGGTGATAATGGGCTAGGGAAAATCATGAACCTGAAATCTTTTTGGCCCTACTATGCCTCAAATTGATATTGGAGGCACTGACCCAACTGAAATTGATAGCCTGTAACCGACTTGACATGATACCAAGTGACTTGAAAATGTTGCTTGATACTCTTCTAGTGTCTGATAAGTCACTATGGTGCTGAGAAAAACTTAAAGCAACCCACTGATACTCTTTCAAGGGTAAGGGTCATGATGAATATGACCCCTACCAATTTCTTTTATTGGGACCAGAGCATAAGAGGATGCTAAGAGCAACCCTCAGGCAAGTTTGTGAAGGACTAAGAGTGATAAACATCATGTTGAGCCCAAAGCATATTTTTGGGTCAACACCTAGATACCAACTCTCTTTCATGATTAAATCCCTACGAGGCCCTCCTTGAATTTTCTCATAATACCACAGAAGAAATAACAATTGTCTACTTCCTCTATTTCCTTTTTTAACAACAAAAACTAGAGCAATATTACCAACAACCAAGTTTGCAATCCAACTTAGGAGATACCCGGAGAAGTTGTTCGACGTTTAAAAGGCATCCGAGAAGAATCCCTTGGCTCTTCCTAAACTCAAGATTTGTATGAAACCCCATTAGACCCAAAGGCCCACTCCTCTTCTTTTTTGATACCCAAAAAAATCTCATCCTCTAATTAATCCCTCGATGCTCCCCCTGTGGCTTCCCTCAGGTGCTCCAACCATGGCCGATCTGATGCACCTCATCCCATATATTATAAGGACACAACATGAAACGTGTTTAGCTTCCCTAAATGCGAAATAAATTGTCGTGGGTGTGATCTAGACATGCCACCTGCCTGACGTCCCATCAAGATTACCACCTCACACAATGGCATGAGAGACTAGCCCAAGTGGATGCTTATGATGATCGAGGGGGGCTAGGAGCCACTCCCTAAATGCTAAGTGAATTTCCAACCTTTTCCCCTTTTCCATAAGACTGTTATGGAATGTGGAGAGAACTAAAAGCAACATTTTTCCATAGTGAGCTCGATGGGAGATCTCTCACAAACTTTTCCCATAGATTTGCCTCGACATTAAGCTCCCATTTGATGTGAACAAGATTTATTTCCTTGAAGTTTTTTGGGATTTCTTGAATGCTTCTGAGAATTGTGCTCAATTTGTTCCCTGTAGGAATTCTTTGCTCATTAATTGCTCGAATGATCAATAGAGAGTCCCCAAGCACTATCGGTTCCTTAATTCTTGCCTCCTTGGCTATGTCGAGCGTACACCACAGTGAGTAGATTTCAGCCAGATTGTTGGATTTACTCCCAAGTCCCCAAGCGTAATTGAATACTAAAGTTCCTCCAAGATCATGAATTATCCTCCCGCACTTGCCACCCCTATAGATGGTGGTCATTATCACTAGAGCTTGTTTGTTTGATTTTATTGCACAAACCTCCATGGTTTGATCTGAAGTAAATGTTTGTCTTGTCTTGTCTTACACGGAAAATTATAAGTAATTAGGGTTAATTAGAAAGTCAAGAAGGTAGTTGGTGATTCCTTCATGGCCTAGTCTGATGTTGATGCTTGTCTCGTTTGACATGGGAAATTATGAAAGAATTGAGGTTAATTGGTAGGTCAGGGAGGCAATTAGTAATTCCTCCATGGATTTGGTGTGCAATCTAGTTCTTTGGAGTTACCTAGAGGAGAAGTTGGAAGAACCAAGAGAGTCTGGAATGATTGGTATACTCTAGTATCAGTTTGGCCATCTTGGGGCCCTTCTAAGGTTAGATGAAAGAGGGGAAGCCTTGTCTAATTTGATGTTGTTGATGTTTCCTACTAAGGGAAATGTGAGGTCTAAGGAAAGATCTCCACAAGTCTGAAAAAAACATCGTGGAATCCATGGGCATGACCATTGCCTTGACTCTAAAATGAAAAAGTTGGAAGAAGACCATGTCTCACAAAAAATCGAAGGCAACTTAAGTTATAGACCAGAACATTGTGGATGTGGGGGAGCGTCTCTTTGGACTCGTGGATTGTTTGATCATGCTACATGGAAAGTAATTGGAATTATCTACCTCCTCCGATGCTCTCTCTAACCTAGCAACTCACGTCGTAATGCACATCAACCTCCTTCCTATACATGACCAACATAAAGATTCAAACGATTCTATAGTGGCTGGCCTTGATCAAGGATGACACTTATGGAGAGAACAAGGTAGCCTAACAACTCATGTGGAGCAAACCCATTCCAAAATATAATCTCTGTTATTTAATCTATATTTCGTCGAATAATTTTGATCGTTAAAACATTATAAAGATTTATATTTTCAAACTTTTACAAAGGGTGGGGTAGGTTATTTGAGTAGTTGGGTTTAATGCTTTAGTTGTTGGGTGTAAAGCAAATTCCATTCATTTCCTTTCACAATTTTCACAGTTTAGTTTTTATCTATAGGGTGGGTATAACATCTTTTTCTTTTCATTTCCTTACATGTATGCTGTCCATATGCAGTTTGCTCTAACGTACACGGGGACCATCTTGCCTTTCTTTGTATGCGTGTCAAGCTGCAGATGGAGCGTACACTACAGTTAAAAGAAGGGCAAGCCTCCCTTCTGACTTCTGTCCACATGCGCTACAACTCGGCTTCCTCTGGATTCAGTAATCACTATACTTACCCGCGCTCTTTTCTATTGAATGTGCACATGTCGAGACATAATGATCGAAAGCGACGGACGTAGGGCCCAACATTGTAACCTAGTGGGATCAACGTCTTCAAAACGCTGATAGACTTGTTTTTAGTGTTGACCTAAATATATTCTCTATGGCGGATTTGTGCATAGAACTTGCAACCAGGCCTGGAATTTCAAATTTACCCAGCCTGTCAAGACAAAAATTGATGACGGTTAAATTATTTTCATGCCTGTCACTTCACGTTTTACCCAAAATCATAAATGTCAAAATATTTTGTATATTGTGTAAATTTTAGAAGACCCGAGCTGGAGCATTGGAATTTTTAATTTCAGTGTCCATTTACTCCCCCAACTAGTGTAATATGAACTAGTTTTTGTTAACATTTTACACTATTTCCAAATATTTTTACTTCAAATTCTATAAACAATAAGTTATAAAAATATTTGGTGATTAAATAAAATTTATCTAAAATTATATCATTTATTTTCTAATTTTAAAATCATATAAGTTACCTCCCTGGATGGGGTGTTAGTAACTCATCTTGGTCATTAAGGAGGGTATCCTCTTACGAAGCCATGTCTCCTCCGAATCACAACACTTTTAAATGTCAGGAGATGCGTTTAATTCAGAGCAGAAGAATCAGTAATAATTAATTTAAGCAATTATGGCATTAAGAAACTTTCACAATATAATCAAGTATGGTTAATTTCAAAGAAATATAAAACCACTCAAATATATGGCATTAAAAATACTTCCAGAGAATCAATATGAAAATATGACCGAACTATCTCCAAAAGAACATGTGAATACAAAAATCTCAAGCTACTTCTCAAGTCCCACTACTATCTATCGAAGAAAATGGGGGCTCATCATAGCGTAACGTTAAATTTCAGACAGCTTGGCCCATCAAAACGTCTGAGATTCATTCAACAGAACAGTACCAACAAAGGTGAAACCCTAGTTATTTGGATTACCCAAAAATAGGCTGCAATTTCAAAACATTTATATCACTCTAAACCCCAACCATAAATTAATCCTTCCCCCAAAAGCTTTACGTATCTTGCATACTGTAGAGTCCTTTTCATATACTTAACCGCCAAAACAGGGGTAATCAAAACTTAACTTGGCTCTGAACACTCAAATCATTTTAGAGATCAACAAGTTCTTCCTCCGGAATTTCCTCCAC
>ML792640.1:535966-563898 GCA_009831015.1 Picea engelmannii | reverse complement strand
TAGTGCATTTACCTTTCTGGTTTAAAAAAAAAAAAAAAGGAAAGAAAGGGAATAATAAAAATAGGGAAATGAGCCTTTTAATAAATTTAAAGAAAATAATTTTGGAGAAACGTGGGGGATGAGTGACACTTGTCAGACAGAGAAGTTTTAGAGGGTTTTCATTAAAACTTAAATTAAATGTGATTTAGGGCAAGGGTGGATCTCAAAAACTCTATAAAAGAAAGGGAAGGGGAGGAAGAAGGGGATGGATTGTGAGCATAACGTTACGCTGCCGGATTAGGAATTGACTGATTGCTTGTGAGGAGTTGGGAATTTCTAGCTCAGATAGGAGTGGTAGCTCAGCCTTGCGAGGCGAGCTGGGAAGCTAGATCTACCATCTGGACAGTGTGTGGCCCCTTTGCGGCTTGGGGGGCTAAGGGGGAAGCAGAGTACCCCTAGCGATTGGCTGGGAGGTACCGGTGTAGTCTCGACGGTCGGCAAGTAGGAGTGGGACGGTGCGCGCAGACGACACTCGGGGAAAGCGAGTAGGCAACAGTACGCTTCTGGTTAAATGTTAGGATGTTGTAGGATTGATGATTTAGATTGGCATGTGTATTGAGTAGAAACTTTTAACTGTGATATGGGTTTGGTTCTTGTTGGATTGTCCGATTTTATCGCTCCAATAATTGTAAATTATGAAAAATGTAACAGACCACTTGGTTTAGGCTTGTTGGATCAACATAGTGATGTAGCAGACAAGAGTTTATTTAGTAAATTATATTTAATGAGATTGAGGGTTAGGGAAAATTTTACTGGTAGCATATTAAATCCCATATGCTCACTATAAATCTTATCAAATTTTATATCTAAAACAAATATAGTAATAGCAGAAGGTGTACGATAGCCATCAATTTGGTGGGAGCATTTTTCTTTTTACTACGTGCCTTGGTTCACGAAAATTCACCCCTGACTGCATTCCACGGGTACCTGACTGCCTGTCCCTCCTATAGCAAGTTAGACTTTTTGGGCATAAATTACAGTTAGTGATTATATGTAGGTGCTCCATACATAAACCTTTCTGTTTTTCTTTATTAATTTATTGATTAATCCCCAGGCGCGCTAACCCTAGCTGGGCGCAGTGTTAGTCCCTCTGTTACACGCATGGCGCCTTCTGCTCGTCCTGGGTGGTTGTATCCGCTCATGACCGTGTTTAGTAACATCCCAGATCCATTGTCCTTTGGGAGCTATCTATTCCTTGCCCTCATGCTTAACTTAATCGGTAGCAAGCAACGTTTTTCCCTTTTTCTGGCTAGAGTTTGCTCCTGTGCTGCTTCTAACAAGTTTTCCCTTGCCTTGACATCCGATTCTTCAACTTCTGAGGATGCCACCTTCTCGCTCAGGGATTCCTTCTTTAGGTATACCAGAATGTAAAGTATTTTCACTGTTGAATCCCTTCTATCCACTTCTACGTTTCCTCCAACTCCGCTTAACCCAAGGAAATGCTGATAAGTCCTGTGTTATTTACAATTCCTCCTTCCTTTGGCTTATCCTTAAGTAGGGAGGCAACTTCTCCAGTCGTCTGTACCTCTTTCACCTCTGCGCGAAACTTCACTTCCATTACCCATTTTTCTGCTTCCAGCGCGTGCACTCCTATGTTCAAAACCTTAATCATGACCCTCCTCCTGCGCAGACTTGGGATTCTACCTCTGCCGACCTGTAGCTTAATTCTCCTAACAGTCTGAGATCCTAGCTGATCTGTAGTTGTTCTGTCCCTTCTTAATTCTTCGCCTTAATGGCCGCCCCAAGGTGCACGCTGGCCGGCTGTCAGAGGCGTGATTTTCTGTGTGGGAGGCACAACCAAACGACGAAATCGATGGCATGGTGCTAGATCACATGCCAGGTTGATTCGGAACCGCGTGTGATATCCTTCGTCAATCCGTTTTTAATCTTGGGTTTTTAACACTTAAGGAGTTGGCGGTAGTTTCAGGTTAATGAGCTGTAGTAACTTTTGGCAATTCCTCGACATCCTGTAGTAACTTTTAGTAACCCTTAGTAAACGTAGCAGTTAACTGCAGCAAACGAAGGCCACCAGAATGTAATTCATCGGCATTTTGTTGCATTTTTTTAAATTAATTAATTGTAATGATGATTCTGTTAGTAGGGACTGTTAATACAACCTAGGGAAGTGGAAGGTTAGCGTAGGTACAGGAATGAAATTTTTAACTTTCGGTTGGCCACTTTTTATAATTTTAAATGATTGATGGTTACTATTGGAGGTAATGCGTGGTTGATGATGGCATATTATTCCTATTGTGAATGGGTTAAATTCGATTGGTTATATTAAAGTTATCAGATTTCCTATTGTTGTGAATGGAATGGTTCCTTTTTTTTTACTTGATGTTTAGATATTCTAATTAACAGTGTGCGGCATGGTAACAACTTATGGTGGCAACTTTTAGCTTTTAATATTGCAGACTGGTAGCTTTTTCATGCGCGTCTGGTAGAATTACTCCCAGCACTTTCCTTGGGATGTCCGTCCTGTGTAAGTGTTTCTGACAGGTCAGAGAAATGTTAAAACGTAGAATCCCTTTTTCTTTCCAGATCGTTTATTTTGTTCATTTTTCCCGTCAGTAACTTAAGTTCTGCCAGGATTAACGCGTCGATCCTTCCTAAATTAGTGGCCCTTTATCTGTAATGTACTTAGGGTTAAAACAACGACCCTTAATTTAGTTCTTCCCAAACAAAAATCCTTGAAATGTGGCAGGTTCGAATTATCCACTCGCATATATTTTAGTAAGTTGTTTTGGTTTGGCATTTGTTCTAGTAAGTTTTATACGTGGGCATTATTTGCAGCTCGCTTAAAATTCTTCTAGTTAAATAAATCTTATTATTGCAAGTTGAAATAAATCGTATTGTGGTACCTTTGCTTGCTTCTTATAATTCAACAGTAATATGGGGTGTACTCTTTGACATCTCATTGTTTTAGACCATCCCGTTATCATATACTATGTTTTGATTATCATATATTATGCTTTTGGGGGTCAAGACAATTACGCCATCATTATATGTATCACTTGGATAAGAAATAATGGTAGATATGGACATGAAAATTTTATGGCTAATTGTGTAAGATTGTGATGCTTGACATACTGTCCTTAAGTGTCGAGGCTCTTTAGATCACTATATTTTAGTAGTATAATTGGAATGGAATTTATCTTCCCTTTTTCTTTAAGTTAGGGTACTTGGGTATCACTATATTTAAGTTGCATTAATTGAATTGAAATTCATCTTTAAAGCCAAAATATCATCATGCAGTAAGCTAATTAGTAATGCATTTTCATCTTATAGTTGAACGAGGGCTAGCATATTATCTAACGGTTAAGATTAAAATTAATATTGTAGTTATTTGAACCATCTAAAATGTATGGAAAGCGTGATTGCTGCAATGTGTTCGAAATATAAAAGGCGAAATGGTTATCATGGACGATAAATGTTATTGTAAATTTTATGGTATAGGTAACATATAAGAGGTTGATTAAATTATTAAAGAGTTATTTTAACAGTATAAAATGTGGTATTAGTTATGGTGGTATTGTTGAGATTTGTTGAGTTGTTAACATATAATGTACTGTCATTGAGAAAAGTACAATCTGTTGTCAAGAGTTAGTAATCGGGAACAACATTTAATGGAATTAATGGAGAAACTGGTCTGTAATTTAATGTCCCTTGTGTCTTAGATAACGTCTTATCCTAACAATAGTCAGGCGTTGTCGGAGTCCTTCTGACTTAAGCCTTCCATAGAGGACGTGGTCGTTCCTTTATTATTGTTGTACTAGTTGGTAATCGTTCGGTTGCTTGGTCTGCTTGTGTCGGGTGGGATGTAGACACCTCCATGTAGCCTAGTATATAAGTCTGTGTATGTGATTGTTTTGTGTAAAGAATCCTGTGCCGTATCAAGAGTCTCGGGCCCTTTAAAGGTAGGGTTTCCACTCTTGCAACACACTTGACAGAGATTACTAGTTTCTTCCTGAGCAGTCGGCCAGGAGCCTATCTGACCTTCTCTCTCTCCGGAGTAGAGAACTAAGATTAAATGCCCTGCTTTCCTGTGCAGAAATAGTAGAATCTACTACTATGGATTCTTCCTTCTGTGTTCGTACTGTGCATAACCCAGTATGTCGTTAAATGTTTGTGTGGTGCGCCTTATATCCATGATCGTTAATGCTTGTAGTTACTTGTTCAGCGCCTTGTGTCTTCTTGTGGTGATCATCGTGGTTCCGTCTAAGTTAGTCGTCAGGTGGCGACGTAGAGTCAAGTGTGTCTGATTCTTTCTACACGAGTGCACACACCTTAAATAAGATAAAAAAAAAATTGCACCTGTTATCAGAGTTGTTGTCGTAACGAGGAGGCTGTTACATATGGTATCAGAGCGGGTTTGACCCGCAGCTTGGGATCCACTACGGCTTTCGTTGTCATGATTAGATTTGATTATACTGTTTCTGATCGAGGTGATTGTGTGTGTGCAGGTAATCATGCTTAGAGGATGTCGCGGAGGCAGAAGACGAGGTGCTAGGGGAGGAGGCGTGACGCCTCTAGTGGCATCCACGCCTGAGGGGTCTAACCCCCAGGGAGGCGAGCAGGTTCTCGGACAGAAGAAGATAGCGGTTGGTGATGTTGTTGGGATGATGAGATCCTTTTAGTGCATGTCCGAGGATCTGATCAGCCGATTGGAAAGAGACGAGGCCAGGGTGCCGACACCATTGAGGTTCCGCCGCGTGCACCGGTCATTACCGGTAGCATTCACAGTGAACTCGAGAAGGTTAAATTTCCTGAGTTCTTTGGTGCCCCAGATGGAGCCGCCGCCGAGGCATGGTTGGAGAATATGGCGATGTGCTTCACACTTCACGATTATACCTCCAACATGAAGGTTCGCATGGTGATCTTTCAACTGAAGGGGAGCGCTCTTCTATGGTGGAAGATGCTCCTGCCACAGCTGAACATGGTCGTTGAAGACGTGTCATGGGAATTGTTCGAGGAATTAGTTCCGAGAGAGGTACCTTTCAGAGGAATTCATTGAGCGTCAGCTCATTGAGTTCAACGCGTTACGACAGGGAGGTCGTACGATGCCCGAGTAAGAGGCACGTTTTATGGAGCTACTCCGGTATGCTCCACACCTTAACACAGAGAAACTCAAGGTCAACCGATTCGTGTTTGGCCTTAATGATAGCCTGCGTGCAAAGGTTAGGATCTTGATGCCTCAAACCTTGCATGACGCTGTCCAAAAGGCCCTCATAGCAGAGGAGGAGCTTATCAGTGGGGGTCAGACCAGGAATCCAGTGAGACCAGCAGGGCAGGGTTCATTTGGTACGCCGTAGCATTAGACACCAGAGAGACATACGCCGGGATATCATGGCTTCCAGAGGGGATCCACTTTTGCTACACCCCGATGATCGCCACCTCAGCAGCGGACACCTTATCGAGGACCACAACAGCAGCAACAACATCTCCCACAGCAGCAGCAGTTTAGGCCTGTTCAACAGAACAGACCAGGGTTCCAGGCCGGTGGGCAGTCTTCTTCTACTTCGGGTACCAGGACTACTGGGCTGAAGAAGGGGTGTTGGACATGTGGAGAGCCACACTACTAGCGCGATTGTCCTATGGAGAGGACCAGGGCATCCAGATCAGCCGGACCCACTACAGTGGGAGATATGGGCAAGGCCCATCGGATTCATGCAGCGGTGAATAACCGCCAAGCAGAGCACCAGTCGATTGTGCTCGAGACGACAGGTACTGTCGCTGACCAGACCCTTAGTATTTTGATAGACCCAGGTGCTACTCAGAGTTTCATTTATGGTGCAGCACTAAAAAGGATTAAGGTAAAGGAAGTCGAACAGGACGAGTTTAGCTTCGTAGAGATGGCTTCAGGAGCCAAACAAAAGGTTGTAGGAAAGGTTACAGGCTGTGCCCTTAACCTGGGAGAGTTTGTCACGAGGGTCAACTTGTACGTCATGATATTAGGATCTTATGATGTCATGATTGGTATGGATTGGTTGGAATCGCATGAGGCGATACTCAACTGTAAGACGAAACGGTTGAGCTTGGTCGATGATGAAGGACAGAGACGTGTGATTGTAGGACGGAACCAGGGAGTATCCCCGAGGTTCGTCTCTTCCTTACAGTTACAGAAGAGTATGCGCAAGGGGTGCAAGCTTTATGCGATCCTTGTGCTAAACGAAAAGGGAGTAGTGGAAGGTCTAGAACACCTTTTGGTGGTGAAGGAGTTTGTGGACGTATTCCCAGAGGAGTTACCTGGGATGCCGCTAGAGAGAGAATTGGAGTTTACTATAGACTTGAAACCGAGGACCGAACTGATAGCAAGAATGCCTTATCGGATGTCGACCCCGGAGTTGCAAGAGTTGAAAATGCAACTGAAGGAGTTGCTGGACCTGGGACTGATACGCCCTAGTGTGTCACCGTGGGGTGCACCGGTTATTTTCATACAAAAGAAGGACGAATCATGGAGGCTTTGCATTGACTACCATCAACTGAACAAGGCTACGATCAAGAATCAGTATCCCTTGCCAAGAATTGATGATCTGTTCGATCAAATGAAGGGTGCGATGGTGTTCTCCAAGATCGATTTGCGATCAAGGTATCACCAGATACGAATCAAGGAGGATGATGTCCCTAAGACCGCCTTTAAGACAAGATTTGGACATTACGAATTTACGATTTTGCCATTTGGACTGACAAATGCCCCAGGGGTATTCATGAGTTTGATGAACGGGGTGTTCTGCGAGTACTTGGACAAGTTCGTCCAAGTATTCATTGAGGATATATTGATCTACTCTCGAACGACGGAGGAGCATGACGAGCACTTGTGATTGGTACTACAGTGTTTACGAGAGCACAAATTGTATGGGAAGCTGTCCAAATGCTCTTTTTAACAATCGAGGATTCACTACTTAGGGCATGTCATCTCCGGCGAAGGTATCGCCATGGATCCAGTCAAGGTTGAGGCTATTATGGAATGGCCTGCGCCAACGAATGTCACAGAAGTGCGTAGTTTTATGGGTTTAGTAGGATACTATCAACGGTTTGTCAAGGGATTTTCGAAGATATCAAATCCGATCACGGAATTGCAGAAGAAAAACAAGAAGTTTGTCTGGACCGAGAAATGCGCATAAGCATTTCGGAGGCTTAAGGAGTTGTTGACGACAGTGCCGATACTAAAGGTCCCTGACATGGATGCGAACTTCTTGGTATGCACTGATGCATCCAAGGAAGGATTAGGCGGAGTCTTGATGCAAGACGGACGAGTGATTTCTTACATTTCAAGGAAGCTGAGAAGACATGAGAAGAACTACGTGACGCACGATTTGGATTTATTAGCCATTGTTTATGCCTTGAAGGTTTGGAGACACTACCTTGTTGGGAGAAAATTTGAATTAAAGACTGATCATTGTGGGTTGCAACACATTTTCACGCAAAGCGACCTGAACGCGCAACAACGGCATTGGTTGGAATTGCTTAGCGAGTACGACTTTGAGATTACTTACATAAAGGGAATAGTGAACCGAGTGGCGGATTCTTTGATTCGGAGGCCACGCATCTTTTCGGTGTTGCCTCTTCAAACGAATCTACATGAGAAGATTCTCACTTTACAGCGTGACGATGACTGGTACAAAGAAGTCGAGGATTTTATTAGACAAAACACAATGATGGTACCACGATATGAGGGATTTTCTTTTTATAGCGATGGGTTATTGAGGTTTAGAGGTCGGATTTACGTACCGCCAAACAATGAGTTGAGGATGTTGATCCTGAGCGAGGCTCATAGATCAGTTTACATGGCTCACCCGGGGGTTACGAAGATGAGGGCAGACCTTAAACCATTATTCTTCTGGAAGGGAATGAAGGCTGACATAGTCAACTATGTGGCCAAATGTCTAGAGTGTCAGCAGGTAAAGGCTGAACATAGACACCCGGCAGGATTACTTCAACCACATGCCATTTCAGAATCAAAATGGGAAGTTATTTTGATGGATTTTATTGTTGGATTGCCACTGACGACAAGAAGACACGACTTGAATTTTGTAGTAGTAGACACTCTGACGAAGAGTGCTCACTTTATTCCTGTGCGTACGACGTATCACGCACCTAACATAGCGAGAGTTTTCATCAGTGAGATTGTGAGGCTTCATGGCGTGCCTAAGAAGATTATATCCGATCGAGGATTGGTGTTTACTGGACGATTTTGGACGAGTTTTCAAGAGGCCTTGGGAACCCAACTCAATTTTAGTACTGCATATCACCCAAAGACTGACGAACAGACCGAACGAATGAACCAAACCTTGGAAGACATATTGCACATGTACGTGATGGACCAACAAAAGCGTTGGGAGGAGTTCTTGCCTCTAGTAGAGTTTGCTTACAACAACAGTTACCAGAGCAGCATTAAGATGGCGCCTTTTGATTTTCTTTATGGGCGACCGTGTCGGACGCCCTTGAGTTGGGATCGACTTGAGGATAGGGTCCTGGTGGGACCAGAAGAAATCCAAGAAATGGAAGAGCAAATGAAAACCATAAGACAAAGGATAAAAGAAGCGCAGGATCGACAGAAGAGTCATGCCGATGCGCACCGAGTCGACCGTAGTTACGAGGTCGGCGATCGAGTCTTCTTGCAGGTTAATCCGCATAAGAGTTCGATCAAGTTTGGAAAAGGTGCTAAACTCTCTCCTAGGTTCGTGGGACCTTTCGAGATTGTGGAGAGAAAGGGGCCCGTGGCCTATCGACTAGCCTTTCCTGATTCTTTGAGGCGTATGCATGATGTTTTTCATGTATCTGTTCTGAGACATTATATTAGTGATCCTAAACACGTGATTGACATGAGTTCCTTGCAGGTATCAGACGAGGGAGCGCTCATGGCTGATCCGGTCCGCATCTTAGATCATCGCATTCGACAGTTACGACATCGAATGGTAGATCAAGTCAAGGTCCAGTGGGACAATTATTGTCCGCACTCGGCGACTTGGGAGGACGCGTATGATATGCGTCAGGAGTTTCCATTTTTGTTTGATAGATAGACTTATGATACTGTGATACTTTTATTTCGGCATTTATACTGAGAGACTTCGGGACAGAGTTTAGACCAAGAGGGGGTGTATGTAACATCCCGCTCTGGCGCACTGAGAAAACTTATTATTTGATGGTACAGGTCGAACCCACCTTAATGTAAAAGATAATTAATGTAAAAGATAATTAATATAAAATATAATTAATATGGTAATTATTAATTATATTTTGAGTTATTGATGTCGTCCCTATTGTGCCAATAGACACATCATTTTATGTGATAAGTCTTATATAAATAAAGTTGAATCCCCATTGAGGAAGCACACTTAACATTGTGTCATCTCATGATTTCAGAAGTTGTGGTATAAAATTATGAGAATTGCAACACCCCTCTTGTGTGCTAGGTTTGGTGATGGTGTGGGAGGTCTTTCTCTTGAGGAATATAGCAAAGGATTGGCTGGTTTTTCTTCCCTTGTTGAGAAGGGTTTCCCAGGATACTTCTTGTGTTCTTTTGCATGGTTATTCTCCTTGTGATCTTGGTTTGTTGCAATAGTTATGGTTCAAGTAATATTTTAACATAAAATTTAAAGAGAATGCATGAGCCATAGCTCATTGAAAATCTAACAAGAAATATATACTAAATTTATCTAAACAAATAGTCCATGTTTCTTGTTTACTTTCTTGTCATCTTTATTATTGGTTTTATGCACTAATTATGACTTTGATTCAAAATCAAAGATGTCATCGCGTAAAAAGAGAATCATACTGGAGGAAGAACTTGATTTCCTAGGAGCACTGTATGATGATACGATAGGGCTCCTAAAGAAAGGACAAGATCCACTCAAGTGGGGTGAGGTCTTCCAAATGTTTAAAACGAAAAAAAATTCCCATCGATGTCGAAGACCAAGATCAACTCCGAATCTTCAAGAATATTCAGAGGTTGGAACTACATAGGGTGGAGGCTCGTCCTACAATGTTCCCTTGCGTAGATGCAATTGTGTGGATTATCAAGCATTTGGACCTGCAAAATAGATACATACTCAACACTAGAGGGTGTTAAAATATTCAATGTGCTTGTTTTACCATAGGCAATATCACAATATTGTCACCCAACCATAGGCACGTAGCCACCCCTACGCACCATAACCTTTGCTAGATAAAATTATTCTGGAAGCAACACTATAAATAATTGATAACCAAGACAACACATCTTTCTCCAAAGATAGCACACCAGACAGAAAGTCCCAAAACCATAAAACAAGAACAATACTCAACTGCAGCAGTTGCAGTTGCACTTACCAAGAATACAACCAATAAATATCATAATACCACCAAGAATGTCACCAAGAATACCACCAAGAGATACTAGAAGGTATGGCACATATCTTAGGCTAGATAGTGCTAGAGAGAGAGACCAAGAATCACTCCAGAAGATACACCTTACATTCTTGCAGTTGCAGCTCCAAACTTGTGTTATACTTGAGAGAGTGAGTGAAGTGAGTGAGTACAAATGAGATCAAGTGCATCCTATTTATAGTGGTTCTTGCCACATGTCTGAGCTGACTTGTCCTTCTAGAAGCTAATACTTTTATATTAATTATTTTACTGAGCCGACTTGTCTTCTAGGGTTTTTACGCATCTTCTTAGGGTTTCTCTTACTTCCAAAATATTATATTCTAGCCAAAGGTTACACATGGAGGTTAATACCTCCCACAACTACCATAATATCAACACTCCCTCCTAGCTAGGGAGGTATTAACTATAATGGTCTCAGACACATCCATCCATTTCACATGGTATGGGCAAGGCTCACATAGTCTTGCATATCATTCTACAGGTAGCATTATCATAGCCACACAGACTATCTCATGATCACACAGATCAGGTCACGAGCATCATCATCACTATCCATCTAGATGGAAATCACTTCCAATACTACTGGTTGGCACACCAACCTAGGAAAACACCTTCAACACTATTAGTAGTCTCTATAGAAATCCAGTAGTAGTACACATTTACTACAATTCCATCCAATAGATCACAACAATGTCGATCAATGGTACACAATTACTCCTAGTAGCACACATCTACTATCTAGTGACACATAGTCACTACCAGTGGAACACATCCACCACAATAGTACATAAATATTATCCAGAGACATAAAGTCTCTACTGCAATCAACTAATAGCTACACAATCTATCACCATGCAGTACAATAGCCTCCTGGCATCAAATCATATCGTCATCTACATCATCTCTCAAGGCCATACTCCATCTAAGTAATCGAGCATGATGTTGAATAAGTCATGTGATGGACTCAACACACTCAACAGAGTGTGTTGCATAAGTCCATCACTCAACAGAGTGATACAAGGACCATTCTTCTAATCTAGACATAAGTCCTAGAAGAATTATTGTCCTAACAGATGTTGAATGCCCCACAATGGGCTACAAGGACCATTATCTCCATTGTATCATCTCTAAGTCGTACTAGCATGATGTGAATGCATCATATCTAAGTTGTACTGGCATGATGTGGAGTATCATCTACATCATCTCTAAGCCTTACTAGCATGATGTGAATGCATCATATCTAATATATACTGGCATGATGTAGATCAATGTCTCTGCATAATCTCTAAGCCGTACTAGCATGGTGTCAATGCACCATCTCTAAGTTGTACTGGCATGATGTGAGTCATCTTCATCATCTCTAAGCTATACTAGCATGATGATACTGCATCATATCTAATCTATACTAGCATGATGCGACTCAGGCATATGCATCATCTCTAATCAGTACTAGCATGATGCTAATGCATCATATCTAATATGTACTTGCATGATGTGTCTCAATACATCTGTATCATATCTAAGTTGTATTAGCATGATGTTGAAGAATCATATTTAAGTTGTACTAGAATGATACATCCCAAGACATTTGTATCATATCTAAGTTGTACTAGCATGATGTTGAAGCATCATATCTAAGCTCTACTAGCATGATACAAATCAACACTCCCTCTCAACCAAGGGAGGAATCTCCACAAGTCCTTTATTCTCCCTCAAGTATGTAAACTTCATCTTTGATAGTAAATTTGTCAAAATATCAGTTGTTTTCTCATCGATGGAGATGTACTAGAGAATTACTTCTCCCTTCTGGACTTTATCATGGATAAAATAGTACTTAATCTCAATGTTCTTCAACCTGTGATGGAACACAGGGTTCTATGAAATATTCACACAACTTTGATTATCACAATAAATCACAGTCGAATCCAACATCTGATCAAATAGTCCAGAAACTAGCTTACAGAGACATACAACTTTTGTACAAGCATCACAGGCTGCAATATACTCTGCTTCTACAGTGCTGAGTGCAACATACTTCTGTTTCCTGCTAGCCCACGATATCATAACAAATCCCAAACTGAAGCATATACCAGAAGTACTCTTTATGTCATCTACAGTTCCTCCCCAACTTGAATCGGTAAATCCATGCAGTTGTACATCACTGTTTGAGACATATCTCAAACCATAGTTTAGTGCCCCATGAAGATATCTCAAAATGTGTTTTGCAGATATCCAATGCTCATGTCTAGGTTCCATCTGGAACTGGCTCAACATGTTCACAGCAAAACAAATGTTCGATCAGGTATTAACCAAATACATCAATGAGCCAATCAACATATAGTAGTAGTATTACAGGTGCATCATTCACAACCTTGTAATAAAGGTTGGATCAACATAGCTCTTGGAAAATACAAGTCTCATCAAGTAACTGTCAATTCATGCATACAAAGCTCTTGGAGCTTGATTGAGTCCATACAAGGCCTTCTTTAATGTGCATACATGGGTTTCTCTCAGGTGTACCTCAAAACCTTGAGGTTTCTCTATGTATACTTCTTCCTCAATTACTCCATTGATAAAAGAAAATATTTACATCCATCTGATGCAAAATCCAACCCATGGATGATGCAAGAGATATGATGGCTCTGATAGAGGTATATATGGAAACTAGAAAAAACATCTCATCATAGTCTTGTCCCTCCTGTTGGGAGAACCCTCTAGCCACAAATATTTCCTTGTATTTATCGATACTCCCATCTACTGCATGCTTTATCTCATAAACCCATTTTGAAGTTACGACAGACTTTCCTTCAAGTCTAGGCACAATTTCCCATACATATTTTTTTCATGATGGATTGATATTCTTCCATCATATCTTCCTTCCATTCTTTCTTCTTGACTGCCTCTTCAAAGATGGAAGGTTCTTTATGACAAGACTTGTCATGAGTGCCGCACAACTAGAGAACCTTTTGGGCCTCTTTCTTTCCCTGAAGGTGCCACTGGGAGCTTTATGTATTTTTGCTTCATGTAAGATGGATTCTAGCCATGCTGGTCATTTTCTGTTCTTGGGTACAACAACTGGTTCTATAGGTTCAAGTGGTTGGTTTGGTTCTTCATTGGGATGTTATGTAGAACATGTACTTTCTTCCTTGGGATATTCATGTTCTTCTTCATCGTTGGACTCCATGGAATCTTATATAGATTTCCTGAAGGAAATATTCTCATCAAAAGTCATGTCCCTACTGATTTCAACCTTTTGTTGACCTAGGAAAAAGATTTTGTAAGCTTTTGATGTCTCACTATATCCAACGAGTATGCCCTTCTTTCCTAAAGGTTCCAACTTCTTCCTTTTGTCCTTGGAAACATGAATATAGTCAGAACAACCAAATATCCTTAAGTGTTCAACACTTGGCTTATTTTCAGAGAAGGATTCTTCTAGAGTCATGTTCTTCAATATACAATGAAGACTTCTATTATGAACATATACAGCTACCATAATTGATTCTCCCCATAGAAACATGGATAGATTCTGGTCATTCATCATTGCCTTAACATATTCTTCAATGGAACCTTTCTTCCTTTCTGCCACACCATTTTGTTGAGGATTATATGGGACAATTAGCTCCCTCCTAATCCTGACTGCTTTACAAAAGGCAATGAGCTCCTTGGAGGTGTACTCTCCTTCATTATCGAACCTCAATATTTCTATCTTCCGCTTAGTGAGGAGGTTGACATTGGTCCACACACATCTAAATGAACGATATCCAATACTCCTTTTGCTTTACATGCTTCCTTTAGAATTGGTAATTAGTGAGACCACCTGCCTCACTACTTGACGAAGTCATCTGCTCCATGTTTTCAACTATCACTGTAGCTCCTTCTGAGATGTATCTCCCGTGACCTTCCCAGAACAAGAAAATAAGAGAAAAAGTATTTCCAATAGAATTTTCATAAGAACATATCTATTGTAACAAGGATCATAGAATTACCAAGGTGACCTGCCTAGGAATAAGAAATATCTCCTAGAGGAGATGTTAGTTCAGCAAACAAGTGCAATAAGCATCTATATCAATAGTACTTACATGCAACCAAGTATACCTAGCAGTAATATAACCTTTCAAATATTGTTGTCACAACTATAATTTTTACTTTTAGTGTAGCAACTATCAAACTTGATATGTGCAAATTGAAACTTAAAAATTTGATCAATCAAACCTGGAACCTAGAGCCTCAACTGCTTGTTCCTATGAATGTACTAAATCCAAGATCACTACTTGGAAAAGGTCTCTTGTACATTCCCTGCAAAACACACTCATTCTTTGCTGGATGATGTAACATGAAAAGCATATACAAGTGCATACCTTTGAAACATGCAGCATCATTAAGCTTGTCTTCTAATATGAAACTAGACACCATCTTGACAAGAAGAGGTTAGAAACTAAATAAAAAAAATTCAATGATTAGAACAAGCTAGAAATCTTGAAATTTCAACTTTGACCACAAAATCAATTTTGACCAAAAGTCAGCCTTTGACTTTGACTTTGACCAAGAACTCAAACATGACGTTTTTGCTGGATGAGGGCACTAGAGGATGTGCTAAGATAAGGCACACTAGAATGCCCATAATTTAGGTCGAACACTTCACTTAAGGTGCCCAAAGAATTAGATTAGGGTTTGTTGTAGCTGCAAAATCAGAAACCCTAGTTGCAGCTACAACCAGTGCTACAACGAGCTTGACAAAGAACTCCCGCTCTACCTTCCAACAATTAAATTGTTCTGAAGGCATTGTGGGCCCATAACCTATTAAAATATTCAATGTGCTTGTTTTACCATATACAATATCACAATATTGTCACCCAACCATAGGCACGCAACCACCTCGGAGCACCATAAACTTTGCTAGATAAAATGATTATGGAAGCAGCACTAGAACCAATAGATAACCAAGAGAGGGCATATTTATCCAAAGATAGTGAATGAGACAGAAAGTCCCAAAACCACATAACAAAAAAAATACTCAACTACAACAGTTTCAGTTTCACTTACCAAGATTACCACCAAGAAATATCAGAATACCACCAAGAATATCACCAAGAATACCACCAAGAGATACTATAAGGTAGGGCACATATCTTAGGCTAGATAATGCTAAAGAGAGAGACCAAAAATCACTCCAAAAGATCCACCTTCCATTCTTGCATTTGTAGCTCCAAATTTGCACTATACTTGAGAGAGTGAGTGAAGTGAGTGAGTACAAATGAGCTGAAGCGCCTCCTATTTATAGTAGTTCTTATCCCCTGTGTGAGATGACTTGTCCTTCTAGAAGCTAATACTTTTATATTAATTATTTTACTGAGTTGACTTGTCTTCTAGAGTTTTTACACATCTGTTTAGGGTTTCTCTTACTTCCAGAATATTCTATTCTAGCCAAAGGTTACACATGGAGGTTAATACCTCCCACAACTACCATAATATCAAAAACGGGGAGCCCATAATGTCATTACAAGCAATCAATCTATCCAAATATTATTATTTGGAAAAGGGAACCCAAAATTTGTATGAGAAACTACTTGACAAGTTCCCACACAAAGACAAGGGCATGTTCAAAATCTGGTATGAACCAAATGAATTTTTAAGCATAGACGATCTAACGAGTATCCAACTACTGCACTAAGAACACCCTACCAATACATAGTGGCAATTCTTTGTAGATTGTATGGGAAGAAAGATGCTTCCAAATTCACCTTGTCACTAATTCCTCTTATCTATTACTATACACATGAAGTATTGAAACTCAACTGGGCTGATATCTTATCAGCAAGCCTAGCAGAGGCTATCATAATTGTTAAGGAGACTGAAGCTAAGACATTTTCGAAATTTCATATGTCATCGTATCTATTGGATATGATGTGCATGACACATCGATCTCATAAGATGGGTTGGGCATGGCAACCAACAGACCCATCCATACACATTTACTGCAAGGTGCTCTCTGAGCATAAGTACATGACAAAATACCACAAGATATGCAACCACTTATTTTCACCTTTGTGTTAGGTAGCTAGAGAGGTAGTGGAGGGGGGGAAGGGGGGGGGTGCATAGGGCCCATAGTGATAATAGTGGAGGCCATTCAATATAAGGTGGACTAGGTCCACTATATTATTAAATAAGGCCCACTATGGTAGTGAGATATAATAAATGGGTAGTTAGATATAATAAATGTGAGAAGGCTTTAGGAGATAAAGAGAGCTATGTAAAGAAGTTCAAATAATGTAATGAAACATAGTGAAGAATATTGTGAATGTATCAAGCATTGCTTGAGGAGTGTTATCCTTCCTTGAGGATTAATATATGGTGTTACCCTACCTCAAGGGTTTTCTCTATTTATTATGTTCAGTATTTGGATTATTCTTGTTGATATTCTTGGCTATTTTAAGATTTATCTTCAGATCTATTTAGCTACTTAAAAATTGGTATCAAAGCACTTTCCTTGGCCAAGGAAGGGGGATTTTGGCTGTTTTGGTAGATTTTTAATAATAATAAAAAATAGGGCGGCACACTTCAGGTTCATATATGAAGATTTTTTAGCTGAGTTTGGAAAAACAAATTGGCTATTTGAATTATTCTCTAAAAAATACCCAATTTCAAAAAAATAAGCAACTGAAATAGAGTCCGAGAAGTAAAGTTATGAGCATTTTAAATTCAACAGTTTTTTAGGGTTTTTCCAGAAAAAACCACGATTTTTTGTAATTAGTTATTTTTAACCCTAGTTTTTGTTGAAGAATTATCCCAAGCAATATGTCATTTATTGAAAAAGATGATGTCCCTAGTATTGAAGAATTTTTAAAAGCAAAGAAGTCAATTTGGAAAAATTGGAAAGGTATAGTCTTGATACACTTACAAGGTGATGTGACCCTTTGGTGGAGGTCACTTGACTATGACAAAATGATGGCTCTCTCTGATGAAGAATTTGAAAACGTGTTTTTAGACAAATGGTCTCATATTAAGTGTAAGAATAAAGACATCACCAAGGGTTTATTTTCATGTGGAAAATCTATATTACAAGTTTATGGATGTATTCATAAAGAAAATGTAATTGTTTCTATTAACCTTAGCTGCCAACAAAATTTTATCAATGTTCAGTTGGCTAATAGATTGAAAATTCCTGTAAAGAATATCCACATCACACAGTTTGAGGGTAAAAATGTTCAAATTTTTAAAGATTGAAGCTCAGTATGGATAAATATGTGTTGCATTCAGATTTGTATACTATGGATATAAATGAAGTGGATATTATTTTGGGATATCCTTGGATAGAATCAGTGGGTACCATTAATATTAATGTGCAAAATAATTTTTTGAAGTTGTGGTACAAGAAAAAGAAAATTACATTGCAGGATGTGTCTCTTAGTCAGAAAGATGGGCCCATGGAGGCTAGCAAAGAAGTTATGGCCGATTCTGAATTTGAATCTGAGGCAAAGTATAAAGACGGAGATGAAGCAAAACTATAGGAAGGACATAATTAGGAAGCTAAGGCGGTCATTGACTCAAAGGAAAAAAGTGTTGCAGATTTGAAGAAAAAAGAACAAATTCCTACAATTGTTATATATCGCCATACATATCATATAGAGAAACAGTAGTCATGAAGGCAAGGGTGTGTGCATCAACACATTTATTCACTAGCAAGACACTAGACAAGAAACCGATCAAGAGGTGCATAGAGGACTACCGGCACTATGAGAAAAGCTCAGGCTACAGAAACAATCCCATGGCAACCCCAACATGATGCAGAAAAAGATCAAGGTGACAGGGAAACATATGGACATCATGTTCAACTTCCATTGGGATGGATGGATGGTTGTACTTGGTACTAGCTGGATACATTGCTTAGCAGATCATATTTTATTGTTTCTTCTCATGTTTCGAGGACTAACCATGTGAAGGGGGATGGAATGTCGTATACCTAGGGAGGTAATCAATGGGAATGTGGGTATGTATCATTGGTGGAAGTCATTTAATATATGAGAATGTGGTCATTCAATGTAAGGTGGACTAGTTCCACTCTATTAATAAAGGCCCACTATGGTAGTTAGATGTAATAAATGTGAGAAGGCTCTATAAAAGGTTCATAGGAGATAGAGAGAGCTATACAAAGAAGTGTAAGCAATGTAATGAAACATAGTGAAGAATATTGTGAATGTATCAATCATTTCTTGAGGAGTGTTATCCTTCATTAAGGATTAATGTATGGTGTTACCGTACCTCAAGGGCTTTGTCTACATTCTTGTGTTCACGTTATGGTGAATGGTTTATGGTTTATTATTGGTCTTACACCACTTGTTAAGTACCTGAGTAGATATACAAATATAATCACCACAATAATGAAAACACATTAGATCCACATAGAAATATATAAGAAACCACACTTTTATTATAAGAAAACCCTTGAGGTAGGGTAACACCATACAATGGATCCTATTATGGAAGGGATCCTCTCTTGTTCACTTTCCTCTTCGAGGGGGCTTTCTCCTATTGAGCTACCACTCCAAATACAATACTTCTCTTCATATCCCATTACATTGCTTGAACTCATTTATATAGTGATATGATCACCTAAGAACATTCTAGAGGAGGAATATTCTAGAAGTAGAACCTTCTAAGAAGTTCTCTTACATTTATTATATCTAAATACCATAGTGGGCCTTATTTAATAATATAGTGGACCTAGTCCACCTTACATTGAATGGCCTCCACTATTATCACTATTGGCCCTTTTGCCCCCCCCCAACTACCTCTCTAGCTACCTAACACAAACACAAAGGTGTAAAGAAATGGTTGCATATATTATAGTGAGGGGCGGGGGGGGGGAGTGGGCTGGTGTTTGGGGTGGGGTAGAGGCCCCTCCCAATACCTCTCTATCTACCTAACACTTTATATGAATTCATTTTTTTTGCATCGACACCATGCATGACAGACAAGGTGTTATAAATAATAAAAAATATTGGAGACTGGTATCTAATGAAACATGGGACTTACATCAGAATATATGGAGCTACCAAAGCTCCCCATCTACTCTCAAGATTTTTCCCTGAAAAATTGGTGCTACAAGAGGTTGCTTATCAAATGGTTATCTATGGAGTCAGGGCGACGCTCTATCCCAACAAGAATGCTATTTGGCCCCTTCTCCCATTATGGATCAGATCATACTCTTTCAGGAGTATCAAGTAGGCTTAAGTTGAAATCGATACATTCCTATCATATGGATTTGGAGAAGAAAAATTTAGAAGGCATGCCCCCAAGAAGGTGGTTACAGAGTACTACATCCAGAACAATTATAATTGGAAATACATTTCAACTATTTGGGAGGACGAAGAAATCCACTGCAGGGCACAAACTTAAGATGAGGTGATTGCCAGAAGACAAGGAAAGCCATCCTACTTCAAACTACTCTTGCCCCATTCTTCTTAACCCTTAGGTGTATGGGCACGTTTATATACAATCATGAACTTGATGAACTCTAATACATGTATTATTATTGTTTAGATTACTCCATTCTGTAATGTATATACAACTTGAAGGTGCACTAACAACAACAAATGCATATTCAACATTATTCAATCATGTCTGTGGATTTTTTAACTCTCCTACAAGGCCATGTGCACTGATAAAATATGCAATAATTGATTATCTGGAAAAAAATAAAAAATAAAAAAATAAAATAAAAAAATCAACATTCCATATAAAATATAAATCCTGGCAAGGTATTCAATGTCAATAAGGAACGTTTTTTCATGTAAAATTGGTAGGTTTACAATGTATTAAAAAACTGTCAACATTTAAAATAAATAAATATTTTTTTCTTATTTCATATTTTGGAAACATAGGTGCAAATACAACTATGGATTCTTAAGGTAACCCCCCACTACGTGGATTTAGTATAGTTGCAATGCAAGTGAAAGAGACCCTTCTATGGATGGACCAATAAAATAAAGATTTGTGATCTAATGTGACATATCTTACTAGAAAACATATACATGCTGCTACACTACACATTTGCAAACTGTTGTTGCGCATTTGTCCAATAGTCCCAAGTTTGAAGAATGATATCATTAATTTTCTTAATCAAGGTCGAAACTCACATGTTAACATAGATGTATTACATTTTTAGAGGAAGAAGAAATCTAGTACAGGGTCAGGACTCATGATAAGATCATTGCTAGAAGACATGGCAAGCCATCCTTCTTCGAACTGCTCTTGCCCTGTTGTTCTTAAACCTTACATATATGGACGTATTTTTATATTCATGAACTTGATGAAATTTATACATGTATATATAATATTTATATTACTCTGTCCTATAATTTATGGATTTCAAAAATTTTGTTTCCCATTTGTCCAACAGACCCAAGTTCCAAGAATGATACCATTAATCTTCTTGATCAAGATCCAAACTCACATATTAATAGAGATGTCTTGCATTTCATCTATTAAAAAATCCACAATGTTGAGCCATTAAATGCTAAGATACAATTCAAGAGGCTCAACCACTTGAGATGTGAGGAAATTTGAATGATATACTGTCGATGTTCCTTCTCCTGGCAAGCTCATAAATAGATTGAATATTCTTTGTAGATTTAGATCTAAGGACCAGTTCAATTTTGGTTGCTCAACATGTAAACTATTAAAATTTGAGGTGCTAAATACTGAAACTTACAAAAATGAGCTTTCACACCTTTTGTAAACATAAAATGTTATATGCATACTATGAAATCACAAAAGAGATCATATCTAGCAATGTCAGTTTTACGTTTTTTTTTTAGTTTTATTTTGGGTGTTGAAGATTGCTCGAGTAATCTCTCTTTATTAATGTGGAACATGTTTATCACTTGTTGTATTATGTTATTTTCTTTGATTCATTTAATTTTGTTTTCTTACTAAATAAATTATAGTAGATGCAAATGAAAAATATTAAGTGATAGCTAAACTTGACTCAATGTCCAATGTCCATATCTTGCTTTTCGAGCGGCAAGTTATATGGATCAAAACCCTTTTCAAGAGAAATCTATACAATCAAAAACAAAAAACAAGGTTGGCATAACTAAATTAATATATGCTATTCTAAGATTGTGTTTTCCTTTTTATTCGTAGTTCTCTAATATCATAAACACAAGTTAGGGGCAATTTAAATACCATAAATTAAGAAATGTTGAAATCTATCAAGCTAAAGAGAAACACATTCCACATAGTAACATTGACCATGTACTGCATATCAATGGTCTCTTTTTTTTTTTTGTAAGCAAGTTTTTGTATTATATAAAAGTCCTTCTCAGAACCAGGTTCAGGAATACATTTACTAAGTCCAGCGGTTGTAGTTACTGAACTGCTCCATGAGGAGAAACCAGTTCAGCCAACCRTATATAAAAGTAACAAAATTTAACATAGCTACAGAAAACTAAGCTATTTGCTACCACTAGAACTGAAGTAAGGAACAAGCACTGTATAATCCGGAACATACTCGGGCATGGGGGCATGGGGCCCAGGTTCCTCTATGATAGGTGTCCCGCCGGCGGTCCAATGCATGTCTGTGGCTGTGYTTCTTTCATCTGCGTGTACCGGTGTGCCTAGTCTGCCACATCTGTCGCCTTCCTTCTCCTTAGCTGTAGTTGCCGAGACTGCTACGTCGTTTKCTCCCGCCGAGATTGYCGAAGGCTCCGTCSGAACGAGAACCAKCCTGGGCTCTGGAGAAGCTGCCGCACTGTCCATATGCTGACTTTGCTCACTGGAATTCTCAGGGGTGGCGCTGGAGAGGTCTGGTGTAGTGGAGTTCTCAGGAGTGTCGCTTGAAAGGTCTGGAGCAGCAGGAGGGGGAGGAGCTAGGAGCTGAAGAAGGAGAGAGAGTCTCCCTTCCATTTGCTGGACCCTGAACTGAAGATCATTTACACCGTCGCGGAGCTCAAAAACGAGGTCTTGTAGTATAACATAGTGCTCACGTGGCATGGAGGGTGTATTTGATTTGCGGCGAGGCGAGGGAGAGGAGGAATGCAAGTCGGACGGGGAGCGCCAAGCCTGAGGCCAAGGGGAAACAATTAAAGCTGCACAGCGTGAACCTGAGGAGGGAGAACCGGGAGGCGGAGAGGAGGAGCGGGGGCGTCTCGGGTGCCAAGGGGCACCCCTACGAGGGCGCATTCGAAGACGAAGTCGCGGCATATCCGAACTCGGCGTCTGCAGAGGAGCTGCAGAGCCAAGGCAAAGCATAAGAATCGACTGTAAAACCATGAAAATCGCCGGACCAGAGCCTAAGTCCTCCACCCGAGCGAGAATGCCAGAAGAAGAGTGCATGGTTCGGTGCATAGAGGGGATCAAGGGGAGTGGGATTAATGTCCCTCCCATCAACCTTGAATGCGTTTTAATGCACAGGGTTGGTAGCTGCCGCGGGCACAAGCCGAGCACATGGCTCCGTGCTCCGCTGGCCTCCTACCGCGCTCACAGGTCGCCAAGTGGACCGCATTACCACCCCGATCGGGGACATATCGACTGTAGCTGCCTTGCGAATGCAGTGCTGAAGTGTGGGGTGCTCCGGCTCCTGCTCAGAGATACAGAGGAGATCCTCTCCTGTCCAGGTGGTTCCTATATTAGCAAGCTCGTCTGCAACTTGGTTTGCCTGCCGTCGAACATGGGAAGGGATGATTGCTTGGGAGGGCATCAAAAGGTTGTTGAGCAGTTGTATACCATGTGAGAGCCTCCAGCTGGGCGTGAATTTGTCCTGGTTCGCTCCATTTAGGATGCACTGTAGGATATTAATGATGATCTGTGAGTCGCCTTCCACTATCAGGTTAAGAAACCCATGTTCTCTGGCTAATTGCAAGCCTCGAATCATTCCCCAGAGCTCTGCTGCATTATTAGTTGAGTGCCCCAGGTAGCCTGCCGATATTAAGAGAATTTGGCCTTGGTGGTCACGAAAGACTACTCCAAAGCCCGCTGCACCTGGATTACCTTTAGAAGCACCATCGAAGTTGAGCTTGATGAAAGGGAAAGAAGAAGGGGACCAGAACGAGCGGCTCGGGTCGAGGGGGGGGGAAGGGGAAGGAGGAGGGGGAGGAGAAGGCGGGAGGGGTTGCCAAAGTTGGAGGATAGAAAGTTCAGAGGGAGTGCCACCCTCTTTGTCAATAGTCCAGGGCTGCAGAGAGATATCAATGGTCTCTTTAGATTGGATGCATTTTCATATATTCTCAGGGATTGTTTATTTGATGCATTCCATGTGCTATTGCAGTTTCGTTACTCCTCCATTGAACTGTGAAATAGATTAATAGATCATTTCTTGGCTCGTTTACAAAATGGCAACCCATAGGCATTGGAGTCGTATAAGTATGAGCTAGCAACTGATTTTCTATACCAATTGCATGGAGTCCACGAGGTACAAACATATCTCTCCATAATGAGACTAACCGACTCTCCAAATGTAAATGGAAATGAGAAAGGACTATGGGGAGATACGTTCTACATACGATGGCTAGCAATATAATTGAACATATCAATTGTAGTTTGGTAAATAACAAGGAAAACAAGGTATCTACATTTCAAAAAAGATGTAGATATAGACCCATATTGCATCTTGTTCCATGATCCAAACCTTGTTAGTGGTCACTACAAACTATTTATTTACAAAAAACTATCATGTTAGGCACCAAATCTATTATAATAGCAGAAAATAGAAATATTGCAATGAATACCAGTGGGATAACACCAAAGAGAATAAATACAGTAGTGGAACAACAGAATATATGGAACCACAACACCAAAATAATACATTTGTTGATAGGGAACAATGTTCACTTGGCCCTTCAAGGGAGCAACCTCCATCAGAGAAAAACTCTATTACAATAATTCTCACGACAAGTCCCTCTCATACCTTCTACTTATCTTCTAAAGAACATTCTAGAGGAACATCTTTCTAGAAGCGAAAGCTTCTATTAGGTATTCTTACATTGACTTGTTCATATTTATTAAATAGGCCTTATTAACTAGTATCGACCTTTATTGCATGGAAATATATTATTCTAACTACATGAGAAGTTAGGGGTTTAGGTCCCTAACATGCCCTGCCCCTTGTAGAACAACCTTGTCCTCAAGGCTTGAGATAAGGAAATTCCTGGAGAATAGTGGTCGGCTCCCAGGTGGCATCTTCTGGAGTTGTATCTTTCCACTACACTATCACCTCCTTGATGGTGCACCGACGAAGACAACGTTCATGCTGGTCCAAGACTGACCTTGGTTGCAACCATATGGAACCTTCAACATCCAACTCTGAAAGATTGGTTTGAGTTTGGAACTCAGTTCCAATCACCTTCTGTAAGGATGAGACATGAAAAACAGGATGGATCTTAGAATTCCTAGGTTGAGCTAACTGATAGGCCACTGGTCCCTCGCGCTTGAGAATGGTATAATGACAATAAAATTTGGAAGAAAGATTCTGAAAATGTTCAACTTTGAGTGAAGTCTTCTTGTAAGGTTGTAGATGAAGAAACACCTGGTCTCCTATAGCAAATTGGCATTCTGAACATCCTTGATCTGCTTTTTGTTTCATACGATTCTGAGCCATGACCAAATTGTCTTTGAGAGCACGGAGAATGGCGGCACAAACTAAAAGAGTTTTGTCAACCTCCTGAACCTTCGAGACCCCTAGCATGTAGGAAAGAACTGATGGAGGATTTTGTCCATATACTTCTTCAAAAAGGTTCATGTGGCTAGCAGTATGGTAAGATGTGTTATACCACCATTTAGCTAGGGGTAACCATTGAGCCCATTGATGTTGTCAGTCAAATGCAAAACACCTAAAATATGTTTCCAAAATCCTATCAACAACTTTAGTTTGGCCATCAGTCTGTGGGTGATAAGAAATACTGAGATGTAATTATGTGTCCTAGTGTAACACCTTGTTTCCCCCAGTCTGTAAAAATAACTATGGCAAACTCAAAGATGTGAATTTGTGATTTGATGGACCTTAGTATAAAAGGTCGACGAATGTAAATAATGATATGAATATGTGTTGCAGTGCTGGTGGGAGGGGGATGTGCTGAAAAGAGACCATGATGGTTGATGAAAGGTGGTGGAAGGCACCTGGAATGGTGGCGTTAACTTCCACCGAACCAATACTGTATTTGGTCTTTATTGGAACAAAGACTAAGAGCGGCTTGCTGGCCCTGAAATGAATGACTCGCCAGGTTGGTAGGTGAGGAGGCTCCTCATGAGTTAATGAGGGATGGGGGGGGTGAACCGCCCATTCGTAGAAGCCTCAGGCCTGACCACCACAAGGAATTTTGTGCCACATGCAACCTCGTAGGAGGGAAATGCAGGAAAGAAGTGTGGAAGGGGGAAGACGTGACAAGAGATCGCTGGAGGGAAAATCAGAAGAACTCCGGGAAAACACGGAGTGAGTGATAAGCAGAGAAGAAGGAGAGTAACCTTCGTTCTCGACTTCTGACGAACAGAGACAGAGTCTCAAAGCATCGTGGTATAGCTCGGGGGTTGCTAGTGGTAAATCCATTCGGAGTCGCTGAGCCTACGGTTGGGTGGAAATGAGAACCCCTCTCAGTAGTTGCATCACACCTGGTGTTTTTTTTTATAATTGTTTATGTCTTGTATCTTGAATTGAATATCCTAGAATATATGCTCATGATTTGCATACTTATATATGGATTTTGTATAGTAATGTATGCATGGTGTTTTGATCGAAAATGGTGGTTGCATGTTTATATGGGAATGACCACATACGACTTACATATATATATTGAACAAGTCCATTCTCGGAAGATTTGTACCCTTTATTTGGCATGCCCTGGATGGATTTCCCCACAGGAAACTCACCCCCCCCTTCCAGGGAAAGTCCCCTCACATTCCAGAGACGTAGTAAGTTCATTGAATGAATGACCTCTTTAATGAACCCGTGAGTTTTCTTGATACCTGTCACAGAAGTTTATAGCCCAGGAACTTAGGAAGGGTTTTCAGTCGGGTCATCGAACCTGGTGAAGAATTCCCTGAGAATCCCGTTGAAGAATCTTATGGCCTAAGTTTTGAATCCTTGCAAGAGAGAGAGAGGGTCTCTTAGAGTTCGGTTTTCAAAGTTTCGGCACTCGGGGTACCTAAGGGCGAGTTCCTTGTACTCGCTAGTCCCGAAACCTCGACTTGCGAAACACCAAGATAATAGAGCATGGAGGAGTTATGATACTTCGGTGTTTTGACACCCAGGGTACCTAAGGGTGAGTTCCTTGTACTCGCTAGTCCTGAAACCCTGACTTGTGAAACCCCGAGATAATAGAGCATGGAGAAGTTATGATACTTCTATGTTTCGGCACCCGGGGTACCTAAGGGCGAGTTCCTTGTACTCGCTAGTCCCGAAACCCCGAATTACAAAACCCCGAGATAATAGAGCGTGGTGAAGTTATGATACTTTGGTGTTTCGGCACCCGGGGTACCTAAGGGTGATTTCTTTGTACTCGCTAGTCCCAAAACCCCGACTTGCAAAACCCCAAGATAATAGAGCATGGAGAAGATATGATAGTTCGGTGTTTTGGCACCCAGGATACTTAAAGGAAAGTTCTTTATACTCGACAGTCCCGACACCTTGACTTATGAAATCCTGAATTGATCTAGGGTGGATGAGATGTGATGTTTCAGAATTTCGGCTCCCAGGAAACCCAGATGCGAGACCTCCTGTTCTCGGATATTGCGAACTCCCGATAGGTGAAATCATGAGATGGCTTAGCACGTATAGATTTGGTGCTTCGGTGTTTCGGTACCCGAGATTCCCAAGGGCTATTTTTCCATGTATTCACCAAATGCGAAATCCCAATGGATGAAACCCTGAAATAGTTGAGCATGTTTAGAGTTTGGTGTTTCGGAGTTTCAGCTCCCGGGAAACCCAGGTGAGAGACTTCTTGTCTATGCACATCGTGAAATCTCGATTTGAAAAACCCCGAAATGAGCTTAGCGATGTATATGGGCTTTAGAGTTTCAGATCTCAGTAAACCTCGGTGCGAGATCTCCTATCTGCGCACATTGTGAAATCCTGATTCGCAAAACCCTGAATTGGTCTAGTGTATGATCAGTGTTAGAAAAAACAGGATTGCGGAGCAATAAAATAAAACAAATGCAGAAACAAAACATAGAAGACACACAATACAAGAGAGACACAGATTTACGTGGTTCACCCAGTGTGGGCTATGTCCACCAGAGAAATTTCCAGGTCCTTCCTTTATTATTATCCAGCAAATGAAGGGATACAACCTACAGCAAAACCTGTTGTAACTTCCTCTTCTTTCTCTCACAGTCTCCTCTCTCAGAATACAATATTCACCATCATCCATAGCCATGATACATTTCCCTCATAAAAGGGGGTTGCCTTCTAGGGAAAAAAACCCTAACATAATTTCTACCGTCAGATCTACGACCTTATAATGAACGGTTCAGATTTACAATGAAATTACAATATACTTTTACAAGGCAATTTTTGCTTTGGGGGCTTCACCCCC
>ML792640.1:485884-531029 GCA_009831015.1 Picea engelmannii | reverse complement strand
GCAGAGGGGGTACCCCCCCTCTGCACTCCCCCGCATGGAAGAGTGTACATACTTCTGGGGTGTAAATACTTCATGGGGTATAAACACGGCTGAAAGCAAGGACCTCTGAATTAGGAAGATAATCAGGCTCCACAACCAACAATGAGTGGGTGTCTCGGAGTTTCGGCACTTGGGATACCCAAGGGCCAGTCCCTTGTACCCGCCAGTCATGAAGTCCCAACCTGCGAAACCCCAAAGTGAGCATGGTGGATATAAGGGTTTCAAGTCTTCTCAGCACCTGGATAGTCGAAGAGTGTGAATCTTTGTCCTCTTATATCACGAAGCTTTGGTATGCGAAAGCCAGAAAGGTAGAGTGCCAGGAGTTAATTCGAGTTGTTAATAATTCGAATGAGATGTTAGAATCCTTTTCAGGTTTCGGCATTTTGGAATACAGCAATGGGGGAATGCTTGCATCGCAAGTCCCCATGCCATGATAGTAGAAGTGCCCTCTCAATAAGGACTATGGTCATAACCATGGTCACATGGGGGAGTTTAAAGGAAAGGAGGGTTTGTGCCAAGCCTCTTAGAATTTCAGGGGTGTTGTTTCTTGAGAAAGAGGAGAAAAAGCCGAAAATTCCTAGTCCCCGTAGTGGGTGTGTTACAAAGTGGTCTCAGAGCACAGTTACAACACTTGGCCTGCTTGGGCTCATGAATGAGTTGCGCAGGAGGTCCATTCGAAGCACTCCTAAAAGGAGTAAGCCTCTATCTTAACTCTCTTAATAAAAAGGTCAAAGTTACGAATGAAAACCCCTATTGTGTGTATTCATGTGAAAGAAATATGAATTATGCATGGGTTATGAATGTATATAAGTATTGACTAACAACCAATGTTTTTCTTTTGCACCCAAACAGACGATCAGCCGCAGGAAATTACAGACACATAAAATGGTGACTCACCAAGAGGTGGGGGAAGGCTCCCACAATAGAGATGAAGAGTCTGACGAAAGGAGGGCTATATGGACCCTTCCAGATCTAACTGAGTTTGTGAGGAGCCTCATGGTCGAATTACAGAGCTGCAAGGCTGACAATGAGAGGACGATGAAAGAACAGGAGAAGCAAATAGAAATTAACGCAGTTTTACTGTAAAGCTTATCCGACCTACAAAGACAAATGCAGCATGAACCTGAGATACAAAAACATGGTCATATCAGTGGCCACACTGAGAGGATCACCTCGAGAAAGGTCCACCCCAGAGGTAAAGGACAAGCGTCGGACGATTCCTCTAGTAAGGAAGCTGGTCGTTTGGAGGGATCTTCTAACAGTAGAACTAGTTCTTATTCCTAAAGAAAATAGAAGAAGCGAAAGCTTTCCAAGAGTCATAAATTCGAAGAATTCAAGAAGGCCAAACCACCCTCCTTCGATGGTGAAATAAAGAAGGGAGAGGAAGCAGAGGCCTGGCTGCTCAGACTAAAGAAGTATTTCAGAGTCCATGACTTCTCATAAAACTTGTAGGCCTGAGTGGCCACCTTCAACTTGAACGAAAAGGCTTCCATTTGGTGGGACGACCTTAAGAATGTGAAAGGGGTTTGCGAAGAGGACCTGTCTTGGGAACGGTTTGAGAAATACTTCCGAAAGAAGTATCTATCGGAAAAATATTTTGATGAAAAGACTAAATAATTCTATGAACTCAAACTGGGGCATTTCACTATAGAGGAATATGTCACCAGATTCCTCGAGTTGCTGAGGTATGTACTGTATATAAAAGTAGAAAAGGAAAAGGTGCAACGTTTCATCAGCGGACTACCTAAAGACTATCAGAACAGAATTGAATTTGATGAGCCAAAGACCCTAGAAGGCACTATCCGAAAGGCAAGATATTGTCATGAACAGTTTGGACATCGGATAGAACCTCGTGAAGGCTGGAAACAGAAGAATAGTTCGGGATTTCAGAAAAAGAGGATTAAATCCCCAAGATTTAAGAACTATAAGAAGAAATCAAGGATGAACTTCCCAGCCCAGAGTGTACGCCAGCAAAATTTTCCCTCCTTGGGGGGAAACAAAACTTCTGGATCCGTACCAGTGAAGACTGATAACCCAAAGAGAGAACCTTTGAAATGTTGGGGTTGTGGAGAAGAAAATCTACTGAGAGACTATCCACACTGACAACAGAATAGTCGGAGAATTTACGACATCCAGGAAGCTACCACCATCATTGACGTGGCCAGGAGTGTGCCGCAAATTTATGCAACCTTGAATAATAACCAAGTTGACCACCAAGCTTCAATGGTGGCAATAGAAGGTATGATTTCCAACCATCTAGTGTCTATTATGATTGACCCTGGTTCAAATTTGAGTTGTATAGTCCCTAAGGCTATTGATAAGTGTAAACTACAGCCACATAAGCATACCAAGCCATGGTTGGTACAGTTAGCCACTGGCACCAAAAGAAGGGTAGCAGAGGTCATACCAGCCTGCCAATTAATGTTGGGTGAATTCCCCACCCAAGCAACCCTTAACATATTACCCCTAGGATCGTATGATATGTTGATTGGTATGGAATGGCTAGCTACCCTAAAGCCATATTGGACTGTTACCATAAAACCTTAGAATGTGTAAGTAAAGAAGGGAAAAGGATAACCCTTCAAGGGATCCAAAAACTTGTCTCGGTGAGACAAATATCAGCTCTACAAATGAGAAAGTATTGCCGAAAAGGATGTCCCCTATATGCAATATAGGTGTTGAAAACAATTGAAGGTGACAAACCAAGCCTCGAAGACCACACCACCTTGAGAGAATACAAAGATGTATTTCCGGAAGAGGTACCGGGTCTACCTCCGAGAAGGGACATTGACTTCTCGATAGAACTTGCACTGGGAGCGGTGTCGGTGTCTAGGACACCCTACTGGATGAGCACACCTAAGCTAGTTGAACTCAAATTGCAATTGAGAGAAATGATGGATAAGGGCTATATCCATCCCAACATGTCTCCATGGGGAGCACCAGTCCTGTTTATGAAAAATAAGGATGGTAACCTTAGACTGCGTGTAGATTATAGACAACTCAATAAGGTAACCATAATTAACAAGTACCCCTTACCCAGGATCGATGACCTGTTTGATCAATTGGGAGGTGCGTCTATTTTCTCAAAGTTTGACTTGAGGTCGAGATACCATCAAGTCCGAATCAAGGGTGAATACATCCATAAAACTGCCTTCCAGACAAGGTATGGTCACTATGAGTTTGTGGTAGTGTCATTTGGGTTAACCAATGCCCCTGCCACTTTCATGTGCTTGATGAACAATGTACTCAACAAATTCCTAGACAAATTTGTGCTGGTTTTTATTGACGACATATTAATTTACTCCAAGAATAGAGAAAAACATGAAGAGCACCTTAGGTTTGTGCTGCAAGTGCTAAGAGAACATCAGCTCTATGCCAAATTCAACAAATGTGACTTCTTCCAGAAGCAAATACATTACTTAGGCCATGTCCTATCTTAACAAGGGGTAGTAGTAGACCTTGACAAGATCAGGTCCATCATGGAATGGCCTACCCCAAAGGATGTTTCAGATATCAGATCCTTTATGGGATTAGTAGGATACTATAGGATATTTATAAAAGGATTCTCCAAGATTGGTTGTCCAATTACTGCCCTCCAGAAGAAGGGGACTAAATTCATGTGGACACATAAATGTGAAGAAAGATTTCAAACCCTGAAACATCTACTGACCCATGCACCCATGTTGAAGATCGTTGATCCCGAAGTTTATTTCCTCGTGTGCACATATGCCTGGAAGGAAGGGCTTGGAGGAGTCCTTATGCAAGGAGGAAGTGTGGTTTGCTATGAATACCAAAAATTGAATGAGCACGAAGTCAACTATGTGACCCATGATCTAGAGCTGGCCACCATAGTGCACGCCTTTAAAATGTGGAGGCATTACCTCCTGGAAAGGAAATTTGTACTTATGATAGATCACTGTGGATTGTGATATTTGTTTGACCAACCAAATCTTAATGCTAGACAAGCTAGGTGGATGGCCCTCCTTAGCGATTTTGATTTCGAAATCAAACACATTAAAGGAAAAGAAAATAGGGTGGCCGATGCCCTTAGCAGAAGTATGAAAACAATTCACCTGGTAGCGGTGAGCACCTGTGAGACGGATGTCAAGGAAAGAGTAAAAAATGCACAAGAAACAGACCCCTTCATCTAGATCGTGACCTCGTACCTGTAGCAAGATCCCACAGGGATAAAGTATGGAGATTACTAGATGATGGAAGGAGGTCTACTCACTTACAGAAGCAGATTGTGCATTCCAGATTGTAACAACTTGAAGAGGTTCATACTGGATGAACTACATAAAAGACCCTATACTAGTCATCCAGGATACCAGAAGATGATCACGATCACCAGGAAAAAATTCTATTGGACTGGGTTTAAGAAATACATTTCCGAGTACTTAGACAAATGCATAGAGTGCCAACAGGTTAAAGCAGAACACCGACACCCAACAAGATTATTACAACCTTTACCAATCCCAAAATGGAAATGAGAAACCATCTCCATGGATTTCATCACTGGGTTACCAACCTCGACCAAACATAATGACGCCATTATGGTAGTGGTGGATAAATTGAGCAAGTCTTCTCATTTCATCTCCGTCAATTCGACTTGCAAGGCAATAGACATCGCCTAGGTATTCATGAAGGAGATATTCAGACTGCATGGTATGTCGAAAGAGATCGTGTCTGACAGAGAAACAAAATTTACTTCCAACTTTTGGAAATCACTGATGGCTGGTTTAGAGACCAAGTTGTTGTTTAGCACCGCCTATCACCCTCAAACCGATGGACAGATGGAGAGATTGAACCAAATATTAGAAGACATGCTAAGAATGCATTTAATGCATCAACCCAAGAAGTGGGAAGACTACCTGCCACTGGTGGAATTCACCTACAACAACGTCTACCAAGAATCCTTGAAGATGAGTCCCTTCGAAGTCCTCTATGGTAGGCCGTGCAACACTCCTGTTAGTTGGAGTAATCCCCTAAATAGAATTTCTTTCGGACCCGACTTGTTGAAAGAAATGGAACAACAAGTGACTCAGATAAAACAAAACCTGAAAATCGCTCAAAACTGACAGAAAAGTTACGCCGACCAAAATAGAACTCCAAGAGAGTTCAAGATGAGAGACCATGTATATCTTAGAGTTAGGCCCAGGAAGAGTTCCCTAAAAATGGGAGCTTGTGCCAAGTTGGCACCTCACTATTGTGGACCCTTTGAGGTTCTAGATAGAGTGGGACCTATAGCCTATAGGCTAGCACTTCCTCCCACAGTAAAAGAACATAATGTTTTCCATGTTTCATTATTGAAGAAATATGTACATGATTCTAATCATATAATTGACTGGTCTGTGATCCAGGTGGAGCCAGAGGGATAATTCCTACAAGAACCTCAATGCATACTGAACAGAAAGGAAACCCCGCTCCGGAACTGAACCATTGCATAGGTCAAGGTGCAGTGGAAACATTTTGGTCCAGATGAGGCTACATGGGAAATGGATGATGCCATGAAACATGCATATCCGATTTTGTTTACCTCAGTACATACATGTCATATTGATAGGTAGAACATCGAGGACAATGTTACTTTAAGGGGGAGGGAATTGTAACACCTTGTTTTCCCCAGTTTGTAAAAATAACTATACTGACCAAAAACTATGGCAAACTCAAAGATGTGAATGTGTGATTTGATGGACCTTAGTATAAAAGGTTGATGAATGTAAATAATGTTATGAATATGTGTTGTAGTGCTGCTAGGAGGGGGATGTGCTGAAAAGAGACCACGATGGCTGATGAAAGGTGGTGGAAGGCACTTGGAATGGTGGCGTTAACTTCCACCGAACTAATACCATATTTGGTCTTTACTGGCCCGAAGACTAAGAGCGGATTTCTGGCCCCGAAATGAATGACTCGCCAGGTTGGTAGGTGAGGAGGCTCCTCATGAATTAATGAGGGATGGGGGGGGTGAACCACCCATCCATAGAAGCCTCAAGCCTAACCACCGTGAGGAATTTCATGCCACACGCAACCTCGCAAGAGGGAAATGTAGGAAAGAAGTGTGGAAGGGGGCAGACACGACGAGGGATCACGGGAGGGAAAATCAGAAGAACTCCGAGAAAAAACAGAGTGAGTGATAAGCAGAGAAGAAGGAGAGTAACCTTTGTTCTTGACTTTTGATGAACAAAGACAGAGTCTCAAAGCATTGTGGTCTAGCTCGAGGGTGGCTAGTGGTAAATCCATTTAGAGTCACTGAGCCTACGGTTGGGTGGAAACGAGCACCCCTCTCAGCAGTTGCATCACACCTGGTGTTTTTTCTGATAAGTGTTTATATATTGTATCTTGAATTGAATATCCTGGAATATATGCTCATGATTTGCATACTTATAAATGGATTCTATATAGTAATGTCTGCATGGTGTTTTGATCAGAAATGGTGGTTGCATGTTTATATGGGAATGACCACATATGGATTATATATATATATATATATATTGAACAAGTCCATTCTCGGGAGATTTGTCCCCTTTATTTGGCTCACTTGATGCCCTGGATGGATTTCCCCACAGGAACCCCCCCCCCCTTCTGGGGAAAGTCCCCTCACATTCTAGAGCCGGAGTAAGTTTGTTGAATGAACGACCGCTTTAATGAACCCATGAGTTTTCTAGATTCCTGTCATAAAAGTTTATAGCCCAAGAACTTAGGAAGGGTTTTCAGTCGGGTCATCGAACCTGGTGAAGAATTCCCTGAGAATCCCATTGAATAATCTTATGGCATAAGTTTTGAAACCTTGCACGAGAGAGAGAGGGTATCTTAGAGTTCAGTTTTCGGAGTTTCGACACCTGGGGTACCTAAGGGAGAGTTCCTTGTACTCGCTAGTTCCGAAACCCCGACTTGTGAGACCCCGAGATAATAGAGCATGGAGGAGTTATGATACTTCGGTGTTTTGACACTCGGGGTACCTAAGGGCAATTTCCTTGTACTCGCTAGTCCCAAAACCTTGACTTGCGAAACCCTGAGATAATAGAGCATGGAGAAGTTACGATACTTCGGTGTTTGGCACCCGGGGTACCTAAGGGCGCGTTCCTTGTACTTAATAGTCCCGAAACCCTGACTTGCGAAACCCTGAGATAATAGAGCGTGGTGAAGTTATGATCAACACCCAGGGTACCTAAGGGCGAGTTCCTTGTACTCACTAGTCCCGAAACCCCGACTTGCGAGACCCCGAGTTAATAGAGCATGGAGAAGCTATGATAGTTCGGTGTTTTGACACCCAGGATACTTAAAGGTGATTTCTTTGTACTCGACAATACCGAAACCCTGACTTACAAAACCCTGAATTGATTTAGGGTGGATGAGATGTGATGTTTCAGAATTTTGGCTCCCGGGAAACCCAGATGTGAGACCGCCTGTTCTCGCATATCGCGAACTCCCGATAGGCGAAATCCCAAGATGGATTAGCACGTATACATTTGGTGCTTCAGCATTTCGGTACTGGGGATTCCCAAGGGTCAGTTTTCCTTGTATTTGCAAGATGTGAAATCCCGATGGATGAATCCCCAAAATAGTTGAGCATGTTTAGAGTTTGGTGTTTTGGAGTTTCAACTCCCAGGAAACCTAGGTGCGAGACTTCCTATCTGCGCACATCACAAAATCCTGATTTGTGAAACACAGAAACGAGTTTAGCAATGTATATGGGCTTCGAAGTTTCGGCTCCCAGAAAACCTTGGTGAGAGACCTCCTTTCTATGCACATCGCGAAATCCCGATTCACGAAACCCCGAATTGGTCTAGTGTATGATGAGAGGGTATCTTGGCATTTCGACACTTGGGATACCAAGAGGCCAGTCCCTTGTGCCCGCTAGTCTCAAAGTCCCGACCTGCGAAACCCCGAAGTGAGCATGGTGGATATAAGGGTTTCAAGTGTTCTCAACACCCGGATAGTCGAAGAGTGTGAATCTTCGTCCTCTTAGATCACGAAGCTCCGGTATGCGAATGCCCGAAAGGTAGAGTGCTAGGAGTTAATTTGAGTCATTGATAATTTGAATGAGATGTTAGAATCCTTTTCGGGTTTCGGCATTTCGAAAGACAACAACGAGGGAATGCTTGCATCACGACTCCCCGTATCGTGATAACATAAGTGCCCTCTCGGTAAGGACTATGGTCATAACCATGGTCACATGGGGTAGTTTAAAGGAAAGGAGGGTCTGTGCCAGCCTCTTAGAATTTTGGGGGTGTTGTTCCTCGAGAAAGAGGAGAAAAAGCCGAAAATTCCTAGTCCTCGTAGTGGGTGTGCTACACCTAGAACCTAAATAGTTCTTGCCAAAAATTGTTGGTGAAAGCGAGATATCTGTCAAATACAATAGAATGAGGCATGCCATGAAGCTTGAAAATATGATCCATGAAAATCTGAGCCACTATGGATGTTGTGAATGGGTGTTGAAGAGAAAAAAAATGAGCATTAATTGGAAAGGCGATCAACTACCACCATGATGACTGACTTATTGCCAGATTTAGGTAATCCCACAATGAAATCCATAGTAATGTCCCTCCAAATAGCTGGTGGAATAGAAAGTGGTTGTAGTGTTCCTAAATATTTGACAATTTCCCCCTTGTTGCATTGATAGACATCACATGATTCACCCAAAAAGGTGTAGACATCTTGTTTCATACCATCCCAGAAAAAAGAGCGTTTAACTCGTTCATAGGTTTTGCTAAACCCGAAATTCTTTGCTATGGTTGAAGCACAAAGCTCAGAAAGCACCATGGATTTAAGTTGCAAATGGTGGTTTAAATATACACGACCTTTGTAGCGAAGCTCTTCATTATGCCAAGAGTATGATGGAGAAACTGTAGAATTGTCTTGCAATTGTTAGATCAGTCGATAATTTTTTGGGTCTTGCAACCATTCCTGGCGAACAACTTGGAGCCAATCTGGGATAATGAAGGAGAGGGAAAAAAAGGGATCTATCTTCTTCATACTTTCTAGACAGAGCATCAGCCACTACATTTTCTTTTCCCTTCTTATAAATGATCTCATAATCATAGCCAAATATCTTGGTCACTCATTTCTGTTGCTCCTGGGATGAAATCCTTTATTCTAGGAAATAATTGAGGCTATGATGGTCGGTTTTAATTTGGAAGCATTGCCCCAAGAGATAAGGACACTAGAGATCCACAACATGAAAAATAGACAACATTTCCTTTTCATAGATTGATTGGCCAAGATGTCGCTCCGAGAGTTGTTTTCTAGTGAAGGCCAATGGTCTACCCTCTTGCATGAGTACTATGGAAATGCCTTTCCTAGAGTTATCACATTCGAGGAAAAAAGTCTTTGTGAAGTCAGGAAGGGAAAAGACATGAGTTGTGCACATGGCTTATTTCAATGCTTGAAATGATTGATCAACTGCTGGAGTCCACGTGAAAAAATTCTTTTTTAGGAGAGCAGTAAGAGGCGCTACAATTTTTCCATAATTATTAACAAAGTTGTGATAACATTCTATTAAACCCAGAAAACCATGCAATATCTTGAGATTTTTTGAGTGCGTCCAATACTGCATAGCTAATATTTTCTTAGGATCCACCCTTACACCATCCTTACCGACAATATGACCCAATTACTCCACTTATGAATCTTCAAAGGCACATTTAGATTTCTTGAGAAAAAATTGGTGCTGGGAGAGTAGATTGAGAACTTGATCCACATGGGTAAGATGGTATGCCCAGGTTTTACTATAGATGAGAATATCATCAAAGAAAACTAGGACAAAATGACAGAGAAAAGAATGGAAAACATGGTTCATGAGACTTTGGAAAGTGGAGGGAGTATTACATAGGCCAAAGGGAATGACCAAGAATTCATAGTGACCCTCATGAGTGCGAAAATCAGTCTTAGGAATGTCGTCCTCTTGTATATGTATCTGGTTGTAGCCAGAACAAAGATCAAGTTTAGTAAAATATTGAGCACCACTTAATTCATCCAAGAGATCATCAATGACAATAATGGTAAAATTTTCTTTGATGGTGAGTTTATTGAGGGCACGAAAGTATGGAAACATATGCCAAGTACCTTATTTTTTGAGTACCATGACCACATGTGAAGAATAGGGGCTGGTACTAGGGCGGATAACACATGCGACTAGCAATTCTTGAACAATTTTCTTAATTTCATTCTTTTGGGAAAAGGGATGCCGATAAGAGAAAACATTGGGAGGAATAATGTTGAGGATGAGAGGAATGGAATGATCATGAAAACCATGAGAAGGAGGAATTCCTTGGGGAGTGGAAAAAACATCTTGGTGTTTGGAGATGATACATTGGAGGTTGGGATGCACCACATGTGTCTCAATTGCTTGAATAGAATGGAGTTGGGAAATAATGTTGGAATGACCTCTTTTTAGGAGCTTTTCCTTTCGATTGGAATTGATGATCTCAGGGGAGCTTGTTGTGATTCCTTGGAATTTATGTTGTTGTCCCGCTTGTTGGAATTGCATGGTTAATTCCTTAAAATCCATGAGGATGGGACCAAGGGTGCATAACCATTCTGCACCAAGCACAATATCACAACCACCCATGTCAATAGAAAACATATAAGATTTCAGGTGGTACTACCGAATTTGGAGATGCACATTTTCAGAATGCCCCCCACATTTCATGGAACCACCATTGACAATCACGATTTGAAAGTTGTTGATTGCATGTATATATTAATGGGTTTCTTGGGCAATACGATAGTGAATAAAATTATGAGTGCTACGACTATCAATTAAGATGATGACCTTTTGATTCTTAATGTAGCCAATGGGCTTGATGGTTTGGGGATCAGGGAAGCCAATGAGAGAATTCAATGAAATGATCAGTTCTACTTCTAGTTGATCAGAGGGAAGAATAATATCAGTTGGCTCGGGTAACTTTGCCGCAGGAGGGGTCTCGGGCTCTTATTCAGAAACATTCTCAGAGATGGCCATAAAAAACTTTTTTTCCTTACACTTGTGCCCCCAAAAATATTTTTCATCATAATTATAACAAAGGCCCTTGAGTTGGCATTCCACCATTTCAGAATGAGTTAATTTCTGGATCTTGAGGGGAGTGGGAGGAGGGGTAGGGTTAGTAGGTCGAGTGCGAGGAACAAAGGAAGGTTTGCGGGTCTAAGAAGAGACAATTTGTTAGGATTCCTTATCATGTTGAGTAGCTTCCAACCAAGTGTGAGGGTGAGCCATGAGGACCCGGGCTCAGATTTTCTCTTTGAGACCATTGATAAAACATTCTCGAAAGAAGGAATCAGAAATGCCCTCCATTCTGAAAGCCAAGTGTTCAAAGACAGATATAAAGTCTTCCACTATGCCAGATTGCTTCAACTTGGTCAAATGACCAAGATAGTGGGTGCCAATGTCAAAGCGGTCATATAGCTATGCCACAAACCAAGTCCAAGAAACATACCCATGGCATTTCTTTCTACGCCATTTCCACCATTGTCAAAATTCTAGATCGAAATAGAGGACACCATAATGAAGTTTGGTCAGATCATTAGTAATTTCGTGCAAGGAGAAATAGTGTTCCATTTGAGTGACCCAACTAGTGGGATCAGATCTATCAAATTTGTTCACTTCAACTCAGGGAAGATGGGGGTCACGAGGAAGGGAATTGGAATGAAGGGCCATATTATGGGAAGAGTTTTCACCTTCAAAGTGGGAAGGTTGTTCAAGGGGGGGAGAGCCAAGGGACTATTTCAACAACTGGGTGAGGGAGGACAATTCACCCTTACCCTTTTCCAATTCACCTGTAACTTTGGCCTCAAAGGTGTCCAAGTGGGAATTATTGGAAGAAATTTCAGAATTTGTCTTTGGATGTCTACCTTTTGTTGTTTGGATTCATCTTGCAGGTGAAGGAATTCTTGGTTTCTAGTGGTGGCCATGGGTGGAGGGGAACGAAAGAGGGGAAGTGGGACCACAGAAAAAATAGTGAAAAATGATATATATGAGTGTGTTCAGTGTGAAAAGAGGAATCCAATGAGATAGGTCTCAAATAGGGGTGCAGGAAGGTTAAAAAAAGGTTAAAAATGATAGGTATCACAATGATCAGGGCGAAAAGGGGCATCCAATGAGATAGGTATAAAATAAGGGTCCGGGGAGGTAGAAAAAGTTAAAATGATAGGTGTCGCAACAATCCAGGTGAAAAGGGGAATTCAATGAGATATTTCTCAAATAAGGGTACTAGTAGGTCCCATACTCTTCGCTAGGTTTTTTTGCAGATATGAATAATATCATACTATTGAAATGCCCAAATTCTTAACAGAAAAATTGAAATAAATGTATAGTAATTTTCACAACCCGAACGCATGAGGAAAGGTTGTAGGGAAATAGATCTTCTCTGCTCCTTTTCTGTTTGTAATTTTTGCAACCAGAATGTCGGAGGAAAGGTTGCATGGAAATAGATCTTCTCTATCCCTTTTTTGTTTTGTTTCCTTCCCAATGGTTAGGGTTTTCAGGGTTCCTACAGACAAGGGTTTGCCCTATGCTATAGCTCTTTGATATATGTGTGGGGTCCAGCTGTAGTACTCGACCCAATATCTCAAGGCACCAACTAAGGAGGCTAGACTGTGCCCTTAGCCATATTATCTGACTACCCAAGTACTAGAGAGTATCTTCTCGAATGTTTTTCTCAGTGGCACTATAACATTCAGGCGGCCAATCAATTGATCTATGGTTGGTTTCAAGATAGCTAGGGGGTCTCTCAATATACCAGAGGTATGTGGAAGCAAAAGTCTATATACAAGTGTTTTCTGATGCTCTACCACTTGAAGGGGTACCAACATGGGTTACAAGGGTTTCCAACAATGTGAGATTAAGTACCTCTTGTATTTTCTGCATGTATGCTTCCCCGACCGTGGATGGACTAAACGATAGATCTTTGTAGCTTAAAGACACCATAACACGCCTCTACCCTGGAAAAAAATTAACCCACAAATCCTGCCAAGAAAAGTGCTCTGATACCACTTGTTAGGAACCCGATCTATTATAATAGCAGAAAATAGAAATATTGCAGTGAATACCAACAAAATAACAATATAGAAAAAAAATATAGCAACATAACAAAATAATATAAGGAACCACAACACAAAAATAATACCTTATTGATGGGGAAAAATGTTCACTTGCCTCATTGAGGGGGAAAACTACAACAGAGTAGAGCTCTATTACAATAATTCTCAAGACAAGTCCCTCTCATACCTTCTACTCTTATTTATATTGTTTCTATCTTCTAAAGAACATTCTAGAGGAAGATCTTTCTAGAATTAGAAGCTTCTATTAGGTCTTCTTACATTGACTTGTTCATATTTATTAAATAGGGCTTATTAACTATTATCGACCTTTATTACATGGAAATACATTATTCTACCTACATGAGAAGTTAGGGGTTTAGGTACCTAACATATCCACATAGCTTTGAAGAAACTAATAATTACTTGTCACTAATGTGCAAGTACCTCGAATAACATTGGAAGTGTATTATGCATAAGATGCATAGTCATGGATTAAGAAGAGCAATAACTAACACATCTAGTTCCGGGGATAGTCTGTTTGGAGAAATTTTCTATTTGATAGCAACAAACTTCAATGTAAAATCCTTGAGACCTTGTATTGTGCAATCATTCTACAATGCAATTACAAGTGGTGACCCCAATGCATTTCATTGTTTATGTCAACACTTGTCACACAATGTGATACACAATATGAAAATGATCAATGATTGGCAAGGGTATCTTTTCAAAATGGAAATCCCATATGAAAAGGGGAAGATAGAGGGTGGGCCATTCTATTTACAATGGATATCAATCATTTTCAATGTAAATATCTAAGTATGGTCCTCCCATTGCAACAACATTGTAACCCTCTACTCTTCTCTCTCGAGCTGTGATCGAATAGTGGATTTGTTGTCATTTGAAACAGATACATTTCAGGTTCACTACGAACCATTAATATGAGAAAGTGACAATAGCATATGCAATGCACATTGCATCCAACCTGCAGTGGGTCTAAACAATACAGATGGGATTGACCATCGTCTGGTTATAGATGTGCCAATTAAAACAAGTATCAACAATAATGCATTGCTTCTTGAACATGCCTTGGAAATACATCAACATATACATCATGTACATGAGAATGCTAACGTGTCTCTTCCAAATACTGCTTCCACCTCTGATATGGCTTGCCATAAAAGAAACACACATGCTACTAAGAAGCATACACTTTCTTGTCACAATGTTAAAAAAATGATTCGTGAAAACAAAAAATGTGATTACATATCCCCCATCAGACATGGACTAAAAAAACATGTAGATGAAAAACATACATATCCCATCAACCCAACAATGCCTCTTACTAAAAGAACATGATTAACATATACTATGCACACCTTCATGTACATAAATTGAACAAAAAGGAGCAACAAAGAATCAATCTACTACGCATGTCCATGTAAAAAAGAATATCGCACGAGAAAAATATATAAACCAGCTTCAAGAAATGCCTAAGAACATTTGTAATTTGTGAACAATTTCATTTTTCACACAACATTAGATGCTTCACCGAAGAATTTCAAGAAGAATATACGAGCTTAACAACAACTAAAAAAACACTTTGGTAAGAAGATATGTCTTCCTTGCAGGAGATCCCTCCAAAATGGAAAATTGCCACAATTTGCAACACCTGAACAAATAAGACATAACATGCCATTACCAATTGTAAAGACACTTTCGGAACTTGAAGAGATACTTGTATCACTCAGAATGGCATTTTCACAAATTAATAAATGGGGTTAGAAGCGATCCCAGATGGTCTTGAAAGGATCAATTATCAATGTCTTTGTCCACATGGACGTTGTGCAAAAATCCTTGCCATAATTCATGGATGAAATACTGACAATTGCAGTTTCATTAAAAAGACGATTGCAGTACAAGAATGCATACCAAATTGGAAAATTGTGTATAAACATTATCATGAGAGAACCGAAAGAATTATGTTTAGGATCTCTATACAAGGTTGAAAACATGATATGGATATTGAATTCGATAGTGAAAGTCCAACTGAAACATTAGTACATGGATTCATAGAGTCACAACACATTTATGATTTGCAAGACAAGATCATTGAAGTTGCACCTACTGAAGGGAAACGTCCACTTGGAATTTTCAAAGACAAATATGTAGAAGAAATGGAATTTCCAACCCTATTCTATGGAGATCTGGGTGACGATGACAATGTTAAGAGATTTAGTTACCTAAAAATAGTAAAATGCGCAATGCTACATGCTAGTGGTGATTTCTCATATCACACAACAAATTTGTTTTTCAAAACAATGTAAATAATAATTGACAAAGTACTCTCTTGCATCTGGATACAAATAAGAAAGGGACAACTAAGAGGAATAAAGTTATTAGCAAGAGATATAAAGTACAAACCAAACTTGGAGAAAATACTCAAATATGATATTGGATACATAGACTTCAAAAACATATGCATTTTTCTTGATTACCTACAACAGATACAAAAAAACATATTTGCAATGATATGACATTTGGAGCCTCCAACCTTTTTTTCCACATTCACAAGCATGGAGCATCAGTGGAATGCATTAGTCTCTACATTGACAGAGTTGTATAAGAACTTGGGAAAGGGAAATCACACTGAAACATTGAAGGTAAATGACATTAATTACCTCATAAGAAAGGATCTAGTGACATGTTGTCATTACTATAGACATAAAATAAATGATCTAAACCAATTGATATGTCACGACGAAACATTTTTTGGAAAAGTATCAGAATACTAATTTGTAACAAAGTTCCAAAATAGAAGAAGCGGGCATGAACATGGGCTATTATGGATAGAATATGCCCTGATATATGGAAGGGACAATAACTTAGAAATTAAAAATTTCTTAGAAAAATACATAACTTGCAACACATACCACTTGGATCTAGCTCTTACCAAATTGCATAAGCATTACCATACAAGAATTTATAAGAAATGAAAGAATTCCCACTGCAGATACAACTTCCCCATGCCACCAATGAAACCAAAAATAATGCTCGAACCAATAATCTCACCAGACAAATCCCTTGACGAGAAGTCAAGGTCCCTATTTGCATATCTAGAGCAAAAATACTATGACAATCAGATGACCTTCGAAGACTCCTTAGTGGAAATGGAGCTAGTATGATATCAATACATTCAACTAATACAATGTAAACTGAAACAACCGACAATATTCTTGAAACGAAAACCTTCACATATTTGGAGCAACAAATTTGCAAAGGACATGCCAAATTTATGGAATGAAAACACAGATGAACAGTACATGCTCAATGCATATGCTACATCATCATATTGTAGTTCATACATGACTAAATTTGACAAATCTATGACTGTTACACACCACAATTACTCACTTCGACAATGTCTACTTCGACAATGTCTCATTATCATTGTCGCAAGTGTCACACTTTTGTCACAAGTATTGCAAGTATCATAAAGTTATATGTTCACCTTGCATATGTCGCATCGTGGACAATATCATAATAACACTTGGGATATCCTTCTAGACTGGTTAGAAGAAGGAAATATATCATTTGGTGAAGAGTACAAACTTTTACCTTAATAAATTACCATCATAAAATGTGTTTTTGGATATCAGCGCTCCCCTGCCCACTTGCAAGGAGCGCTAGCACTCCTTTCCCTCTTAGCAGGGAGCGCTACAATGCTCTGTGTCCCACTGTGGGGGAGCGCCGCTATGTTGAGAAAATCTTGGGGACAAATCTCCATTATCTCTAAAGACAACTGACAAATATTCGAGTCAGTTTGGCTCGAATCCAAGTTCAAGGCTGGATCTAAGGGGAGTTCCACAATTGATGGAGTAATATCCTCAACTTATCCAAAGAATATCTAAGGTGGTTAAGCCTCTCAAATCCTATATAAGGAGGCATCCTCATGGTGAAAGGAAAGAAAAATTAGTGAAAAGTATTGTCATGTTGATTGTGGATCATTCGAGCAAGGGGTTGGACAAGGAGAGCTTGGTGAGGTTGCTACATCTACATATACACTCTGTAAGCACCTTATTTTGTTCTCATTAATACATGTGCTTGGCATGTGTCCTTCAATATTGTGTACATTTGCATGATCTTGTCTTTTGGATGAATCTAGATTTAAACTAATCATGGTAGATTAGTAAGTATGCTTTGTCTTCACTATTTATTGGATTGCACGATTCGTTAAAGGACTTGCAGATCAAGCTCAACTTGGACTGAGTGAGGAAAAACTTCGTAAAAAGGTGCTCATACTTTCTTCCTCTTGTCTATTGACTAGGTTAGATATGTTTAAAGGAAAGTCAGTGTTCAAAGTTATCAATTTTCTGTCTTGGTCATAGGGGTCTAAGATCCAAGAGGAAATTCACCTATTCACAGGGGAATTTTCCTACAACAGAAATTGGTGACTCCACTGGGGAGCAAAGATTTTAGTTTTGGTTTCCTTCCTTGGTCTTGTTTTAGTCTTTTCCCATCTTTAGATACTATTCACAGTGTTTTTCTGGTTTTTAGATGTGTTGTTAGTCTTGAAGTCATCCTACACACACTGATTTTTAAGTTTTCCCGAGTTGTTTGATTTCTGGGTCAACATTCGTCATTGTCAGAAACCAAAGCTCCCCTTATTTTACATCCAGAGCATTAGCGCTCCCATGCAGTGCTTTACAGAGCACTGCAACGCTCTGGTGCCTTTATCACCAGAGCGCCAATTTTATGCTCTGTTGAAAATTTTTGGGATATCTCTTTTAGGTGTAATTTTTGGTTTTTTATCCTACTCAGGACTGTTGCTATCAGTATGTGTATTCTGTAAAGCTTGCAACCATTTGATTTCCAATGGTTTTTGATGTTTTTTTTGGTTTTTAAAAGATATTGAAATCACTCTTCCTTGTTTTGGAATCACTCTTCCTCTTTGAGATCTGAAGTCGGTTTGATACTTTCTCATTTATTAGATTGTATGAAAGTTGTTACAAGGAGGTTCAGAGATCTGTGTATTGTTCCATTTGATCTTTGAGTTATCTTTCCAAGAAATTCCTCTTGTTTGAGTTTTGGTTTTATTTTTGAAAGTTTGTCTTTGTTTTTCTTCTTGTTTGATCATGATGAGGGTGTACTTTTTGTTTATATGATGTTTACTTCAAATTGCTTAAAACTTGCGAATGGTGAAATCTTGTTGGCATAAGAAGCTTTGAATCAAGTTGATTATAATTCATATTTAAACAAAGAGATATATTTTCATGATTGGTGTTTGGATATTAGGATCATTTCCTGAATAGTTTAGCATTGAATTGGATTCTTGATTGAGAACAATTGCATGAAGTTTCTGCATTTTTGTGATTGATAGTGAATTTTTTTTTTCTCCTTCCCATAAATAGAAATTCATTGAAAGAAAATATTTTTTATCATTTTTCTTATTCATTTTTGGGAATCGAGTCATAATATCATCAATTTCACTCTCATTCACCTCTGTATAAAGAACAGCCGCAAAAATCAACGCTAATTAAAATTGATCTAGAAATTTTTTCTATTTTAGATTCCTCCACCAACATTAGATTAGGATTAACACTTTGGATTAGGCTGTGAGTAGAAATCTCCAAAGAATTCAAAAAAAACATTAGCATCTTGCGATAGGGAGAGAAAATCCAATTTTCGTATAAGATTTCTGGGATCCCCCTCTCACACAGGGTTTACGCACGAGGTCGCGTTCAGGAGAATTACATATATTATCCCTCTATGGTTCAACCGTTCATAGTAGTCAAATCCTATATTGGGGGTTATTATTGAGGTTCCACTGTCTTTATTTGGTCTCGATGCTTCATCAATTCTGAATCTGTTTGGGGTCCTCTGGAGTTCTACCGATCCACTTGTCCTCAGTTCTCTTGAAGGATTTTAGACTTGTTATCCTGCCCATACGTTCGTACTGGACTGTCGACTGTACCCACCCAGGGGATGACTATGAGTTGGTATTCTTAGTAGCCATAATATTTAGGGTTTTTTACACAAGGTGACGGTGGAGGGAAGTCTTCACTGTACCTGGAATAGACGGTGGTCAAACTCACTCGAGCTCCTTGGAGGGTAAATCCACGATTACTATGTGGAAGCTTGCACCAAGGCATAAGTCCATTAAGTAGGTCACCATCATAACTGTTACACCCACCCATATCCTATCCCCTTCTTGACTTGATCATGCGATGTTGGAATTCATCACTAACTAGTATGGTCATCGAGAGAAGGTTTGTTTTCTTGTTGGTATTCCTAGATTTTTTAGTGTGTGTTGTTGTTTTAATATTTCTTCAAAATTGATACTGTAGATGATAAAGGTATTTGATGATCACGTAGTATGCAAGGGATGCCTCCAGACGAAGGCTTTCAACCCTTACCTCCTAACTCACCAGAAGACACCTACCGTGGAGAGGTAGAAAATCGTTCTGATGCTGGGAGTGTAGCTACTCCTCTATTAGAAAATTTGGAAAGAGATTTGGTTACAGTTAAAAATACCACTCCTCACACTACACCTGTGTCAACAGCTCCTATTGAACCACTCCTACATCGATTGGACTCACTCGGTAACGTTATAGAAGAAGAAGTCCCGGGTTTACCTTTGAGACCAATTACCATGACATATATGGGATCCACAAAACCAATTTTTGGTGATGACTATAGGACCCCCATTCATCCTACTACCGCAGTAGATACACATCACACACCTGCTCATTCTATATGGAGGACTCCATCGAGGTGTGATCTTTATGATCATTTTGAATACATTCGAAAACCTCTCAATCCTCATGACACTTTTGGTGTCGAGGCAGGACCATTAGGTCAAACTATTGATCACCCCATCGAACAATTCATTGATCCTATTGTTACATCAGCACAAGTCCATCTTAATGCTGGATTCATCACCTCTACTCATACCCAAGGAACTTCAATTGCTACTCCCACCTTTACACCTTTCCACTTTACAACCCCTCATGTTCCACAGGATCCTATTGGAACATCTTTACACCAGAGAATGCAGGCCCTTTCTAGATAGACACAATCAACTGTGGGACATATACCAACTGGGGGGAAACCACCATCTAGTGGATCGATCCCTCCTGGAGGAAAACCATCCTATAGTGGTCCTACTCCTTCTGGAGGACAACCTCCCTTTACTGGTCAAGCCCCGATTGTTAATCCACCTATGGCAGGGGGCCAACCTTATTTTGTTGGAAAACCTTCACAATCCTAGGGAGTATCTTTAGGAGGCATGTTTAATCAACCCTACACTGGGGGGAAATTATACCATAACCCACAAGGAGGAGTGTCAAATCCTGTTCCTTCCAGACTTTCTTATGGACAACCTTATCCGGGCATCCCAAATCCCACTTGGGGTCCTTAAGGACAACAACCTTATCCTCCACAAGGGTCTAATGTTTATCCTCCCCATGGGGATAATCTGTATCCTTCTCTAGGGAAAATTGTTTATCCCCCGCAACCAAATCAACCGACTTATACCCCTCATAATCCACCGGGTTTTCCCCCACTCATGAATGTTCCTCAACAATCATCGAATCCTATGCATCCTGGTCAACAACAACCGTATGTAGGAGGGACTACTAGATACAATTACCCATCTCAACCCATTTATGGCCCTATTGGTGTCCCTATGCCACACCAGTATCACCCTCAGGTTAACCGACAATTACCCTTCCTTGATACTCTAGATCTCCCAGAATTGTCTCGGTTGACCAATGATCCCATACAACACTCTCCTTTTTGGCCATTGATTCCTGCTAAATTACCTTCTGACATCCCAAATTTTGACGGTAAACCTGGAGAGGACCCAAATAACCATATGATGACATTCCATTTATGGTGTTCATCAAACGCATTAATGGATGATTCCATATGTTTACGCCTCTTCCAGTGCAGCTTTACAGGCTCAGCAGCCAAGTGGTACATTGAACTTAGACGTGGTTCTTTTCAAGATTTCAACACCCTTTCCATGTCCTTTCTCACGCACTTTCAACTACCCATCCGTTACGAGACAGGTACTAAAATCTTGACCTCCCTTCGTTAGACCAACTCCGTGCATATCTCTGATCACATTCATGAGTGGAGATGATGGCGAAGGTTGATCAAAGTGATCATTCCTAAAGGTTGATCAAAGAGATCAAAGCAATCATTCCTGAAGTTTGATCAAAGTGATCAAAGAGAGCATTCCTGCTCGTGACCTTTCCAGGGGCGGTGTAGTCACTGAGGAATAAGCCATTGCTAGGGCTCAGTACTTAGATTTTGTTTATTAACAATCTGGTACTTTGTACAAGCTGATTCCAAATGCTACCCATGCCACTATCAATCCATCCAAACCATCAAAACCCAATCTACATCGCAATCAACCAGAACAGTCAATCTCTCTATTTCAGCACCCGTTCCCAATTCAACCTCACTCTCCTCTACCTCACTCCCAACTCAAGTCTTTGAGGTGAATGCAGTTCAATATACCTCTTCACAACAATTCGAAGGTAAGAAGAAGACAAAGAACAAACCCAAAAAGAATAGTAATAATGAACAACCCAAAACCAAAACTCCATTGCCTGCTACTGAAAAGAAACCACAACGGAAACCAAAATTCCCTTGTCTTAATTTTGGTGATGATCATTACACCCAAGACTATCCACATCGCGATGAAGTTGCAAAAATTTTCAAAGGGAATTCCCAGCCCACCGCGTTAACACAACCTTTTCCTCAGTAGAAATACACGATTGCTCAAGGACTCGCCCCCCCCCCCCCCCCCCCACCACCACCACAGGGGGAAGTTCTAGTCACCCTCCTAATGATGAAGCCTCGATGAGTGCTCATATTTATATGTTCAATGGAATTGATTTAACCACTCGCACTACGACATACGACACACCAGCTAAACCTGACAAAGAAAATGTCACTAATGGTTCTTCACTGGATGCATCTCTAGTTTTCGTTAGTCCTCCATCTGGGCCACTTCAGATAGAGAAACCTACATTTGACTCTATATTAGGCCCCCCAAAAGCACCATCTGTAAATCTACTTTTAATCCTAATTCACGTGTCACCCAAAACTACAACATCATTGGAGATTTGGCTCAAGCACCATGTGCTATGTCTGCGTTGGAAGTTCTACAACACTGCCCAAGTCAATGTAGAATGCACTTGGCTGCCATTGGCGCCATTGATCCTGATTCTTTCAACAATATCATGTTAAACCTGGACAATTTTAAGTCACGACTTTCTCACCAGCTCACATTTCAAATTGATGTTGTTGTTCACAACCAACAGATTCACCACACTATTTTGGATGAGGGAGCTTCCACTTGTGTCATGTCGTTAGCTTGTTGGGAAGGATTAAAATAACATGCACTTAACCAATCCCCTACCATGTTGTGAGCATTTGATGGGCGAGGTTTCTATCCTCATGGACTCTTGCAATCCTTGTCATTCAGTTGGGCGGCAAAACTATCTCTATTGATGTCGAGGTAGTCGATGCTCCCCTTGATTACAAATTGTTATTAGGAATAAGTTGGTTTTATGCCATGACTGATGTCAATTCCTCGGTGTTTCGATGTGTACAATTCCCCCATCAAGGAAAAATTGTCACCATCGACCAGTTATATTACTGTACACCTGATGCTCACACCCACGCAACCAACAAAATTCCTTTCTTGGGAGATCACAAGATCATGTATGAAAGTGTTGGTGTAGGTATTTTAAAAGACTCTTCCTTGATGGGTACCTTCCCTACACCACTTCCTCCTACTACACAACATATTTCTACAATCAATATGATTTCGATTATGGCCTATCAATATTTAAAATCATTTGATACTTGGCTTGTGCCTAGTCTGTTAGAATTTGATGCACTAGGTGATGCTATGCCACTTAGTCTGATTGAGGATTCATACGTTGTTATTCAATTCTCCTCTCCCTCCATGGATGACCAACATCTATTGGCACCTGACACTTATTCGGTGCCATCTTGGTTGACCTCTTTGTCTTCTTCTTTTGAGTACATTTCCCAGATTTTTCCTTCAAACGAATCCATTATGGAAATGATTATCATTAACGACGTACCTTGGGATGATAACCATCATCGATCCTATTTTCTTTCACCTCTAGAAGAAATTCAGGAAGATATACACTTTATCTTCCCCCCCCGATGTTGTTGATTCTCCACAATCTTCTATACTCACTCAGGATACTATCTCTGAGGGGAATTTAGGCAACATCTTCTCTACGGTTGCTATTGATATTTCTATCAAGGAAGGTATTATGGAAAATATTAATCTCGGTGCTAATTGTTTGCCCAACAAAGTGGTTTCTTACACTGCTTTATTTAAATAAGTCTGCGATGTCTTCACTTGGAGCTACGAGGAAATGTGAGGGATCGATCCTTCGACCATTGTGCATGAAATAAAAACTTACCCAAACGTTAAACCTGTTCAACAAAAACTCTGCCAGGTTCATCCTAAGAAAACCGTGGCCATAAAGGCAGAAGTTGAGAAACTCTTAAAATCTGGATTTATCTATCATGTCCCCTTGATGGAATGGGTTTCTAACATTGTTTCGGTCACTAAGAAATAAGGGACCATTCATGTCTGTGTTGATTATAGGGACCTTAACAAGGCTTGTCCAAAAGACAATTACCCCACACCCTTCATCGACCAAATCATTGATAATTGCGCTAGCAACGTTATTTTCTCTTTCATGGATGGATTCTCAGGATACAACTAGATTGACATTCTACCCGCTGATTAACATAAGACAGTCTTCATCTTCCCGTGGAGAAATTTCGCCTATCGAAAACTACCGTTTGGTCTTAAAAATGATGGTGCTACTTTCCAATGGGCCATGTCATATGCTTTCCACGATATCAAACATAGTGTGGAACCTTACCTCGATGATTTACCTGCCCATTCATCTAGTCGATCAGGCCATATTGGTCATCTACGGTCTATTTTTCTTCGATGACGGTTCTATCGTATTCATTTGAACCCACACAGGTGCATCTTTGCTGTGAATCAGGTTGAATCCTCAGTTTATTTTTCTCCAAAGATGGGATTAGGGTGGATCCCTTAAATATTAAAGCTATCCTTGCTTTACCTCCACCTAATAATCTGACCCAACTACAAAGTTTGCAGGGGAAAGAAAACTTTCTTCACCGTTTTATACGTAACTATGCTGATATTACCAAAGGATTTATGCAATTGTTGTAGAAAGGCACTCCTTTCATCTGGGATGACACTTCTCAATGATCGATTGATGCTCTTAAGCATGCATTAACCAATACGCCTTTGTTGCATCCTCCGAATTATGCACGAGACTATATCCTTTACTTAACAGCCTCTACTTCGACTATCGTTATGGTGTTAGTTCAAGAGGACCCTAACGGTGAGGAAAATATAATATACTATCTGAGAATAAGTCTATCCGGTCCCAAGCTCCGATATTCGCATGTTGAAAAGTTGACTCTGGAAATCGTCATTGTTGTCCAGATATTTCACCATTACATATTGTTACACACCACCATGGTTATTGCGGACTCAAACCCCATGTATCATATTCTGACACGTCAAGTCCTTGGGGGAAAAATTCCAAGTGGATCATTCTTCTTCAAGAATTTGATCTCGATTTCTCCAAGTCCAAAGCTAAAACATCCTTGGTGTTTGCAAAAATTATTTGCAATCCTCCCCATGCTGATGAAGATACTGAGCCCAGATATTCCCTCCCCGATGAATCTATGTTCATCATTAGCACGTCCAATCCTTGGTATGGAGATATCCTTCTTTATGTTCAAACCCAACATTTTCAGCTTGATATCTCCCATGAAGAATGTCGTCGTATTCGTCACCATTCTAAACAATACCTTATCATCGGTGAAACTTTGTATCGTCGTGGTATTGACACTATCCTACAATGTTGTTTAACTCATGATGAGGTTGAACGTGTCCTTAATGGTTGTCATCTTGGAGCATGTGGCGATCACCTTTCTGGGATGGCCACAACTCAGAAAATTTTACGTGTCGGTTACTTTTGGCCCTCTATATTCAAAGATTGTATTGAGGATTTCAAAAAGTGCCCACCCTGCCAAGTTTTTCATAAAAAGGCATGCACCCACCCTGCTCCACTGCATCCTATTGTCACCATTGGCCCCTTTGCTAAATGGGGCATTGATTTTATGTAGTGTAAGCCTAGCTTAGTCGAGGGGCATGGTTATATCATCGTTGTTATTGATTACTTCACAAAATGGGCTAAGGCTATGCCTACCTTTCTTAATGATGTTCATACTGCAACTCTTTTCATCTTCAACCACATCATCACTCGCTTTGGTGTTCCACAAGCCATTGTCACTGATCACGGTTCACACTTTCAAAACCAGGTGATGAGTGAGTTACATGCCAAGTTAGGTTTTTTCCATGAGAACTCATCCCCTTACTATCCTCAAGAAAATGGACAAGTTGAAGCTATCAACAAGGTCCTTAAAACCATGATTCAACGCATGGTGGGGGAAAACAAAACATCTTGGAATCTACAAATTTTCTCCACTCTCTGGCCTTACCGCACCTTAGTGAAAACTACTACTGGATTCATTCCTTTCTAGTTAGTATATGGCATAGAAGCTATATTACCAATTGAGTGCAAAATTCCCTCGTTGAAAATCAAAGTAGAACTCCTACCTCACACTTCTGCTGAAGAGGAAGATTTCCTATATCTAACTAGGTTGGATGAAACACGTCGTGATGCCTCTCTTGTTAACGATACGCATCAAAAATGAATGAAGAGTCAATATGACAAATCTGTCCATCCTTGTATTTTCACATAAGGAGACCTAGTCCTCGTTTATGAACAGGCTCATGATAAGTTAGGAACAAGAAAGTTAGAACCTCTGTGGCATGGTCCTTACATCGTAAAGCGTGTATTACATAGAGGCACCTACGAGCTAGTTGAATACAACGAAATCTCTCTTGGTGAACTCTGAAATGGGCTTTACCTTAAAAAGTACTATGCATAGAACATCAAGCATGTGTGCTTTGTACACTATTGTACTATATTTTTGGTGTGTCTTTTTCTCTTACGTGTTCAAGTTTTTTCTTAGCCTCTTATACTTTGTCTTGTGATTGCATGCATAGATGACATCTTCCTTTCCTATGTTTATCAGGTTTGCGGATGGCACTAGTCGACACACCCAGAATATTTCTTCTACAGCTTGGGTCATTTACCACTTTGATGAATTAGTGAGTTCAGGAGGCGTTTTCCTAGAATCGATAACCAATAACATGGAAAAATCTTGTATAATCATTAACCTAGGCTCTCAACTCGTGGTCTGTCAACATAATCGGGTCTACGCAATTCACAATCCTATCCTATTGCGTCTCCACCTACAATTTCGTCGTCTTGAAAGAATGTTTGAATTTATAGAATACAGAAACATTCCAAGAGGACTCAACACAACTTCAGATTCGCTAGCAAATTATATTATGGATCGATATCTCGCACATAGATGATTTTCATGAGGAAAATGAATCATATAAAACACATCACATTTAAAATGAACGCATCACACAAATATTATTTGCAAACATTATTGGCACCACAAAAACTCAAATATGTATATATATATTGCATAATAGAAAAGTGTTTGGGTACATCAAAAAATGTACATAGAAGGGAAAAATTTGGGCCCTCATGCCCATGAAATCATCATACAGACTACACAAAACATCAGGAAGATCCTAATCCTCCCACACCACGTTGTTCTCTGAGTAGCACACAACCTCAAAAGCCACTCGTCTAAGAGGCAGTTCAGAGTCTCGGGAACCCCCACTATATGTCTCTGTAAATGAAGGGGTACATCTCACCTCCTGAGAGGAGGAACACCCATCGTAAGACCGCAAAGGTTCCTCTCAACCTCCATGAGACCCCCCATCGCTACCTCGTGCTCTACAACTAGTTGTGCATCTCTGCGATGCCCTAGTGCCAACATCTCTTCCGGACATGTTGCACCTCTGTCTGCATGATGAAACAATGCATCTATTAAAAAACCCCTCTAGGTACACATAAAAATAATATAAAATTTAAAATCAAAAAACACTTGACAAGGTCTTTGGTTTCATACCTTACGCATCCCAGTCTATTCCATTTGGAAATACCAGGTCCATGCTACCCCGAAAATCCACTCTGACATATGGAAAGTCCTTAATGACAATCAATTGACATCTTATCCAAGCAAAGAAGTCAGCTGTGAATTTAAATTCTGAGTCGGTTCCCAACCTTGGGGACAAACTCTTCCAGCGCTCCATGTGTGGTTCACCTATTGGTCAGACTGCTAGTGCAATCTGTTGTTGCATCTGTGGAATTCTCTCTAAGAAAAATGAAACCAAAAAGGAACCATACCCAAATTATTTATGTTTCCCCATCCTGCATCTTGAAGTTTGATCCTTCACATTGTGAACGAAAGCTGCGCTCCAGTTGAACAACCTTGGCTCCACACATTATAGAGCATAAGCCATTTGGGATCTCGAAGCCAAATATGCACTAGTGCTACCTACCAAATTGGTGATGGAAAACAAAATGGATCGAAGAGGCAAATCTCTAACCTCTTTGATCATGATTTGGCCTCCAACCAATCACGATCCCGAAATGCAATGATTTTCCACATACTCTTTGGCAAGTACTGGAACTTCCCGATGTCCAGATAAAATGATAGGGGCCCCTCTTTTCGAGAGGTCGGTAAAAAATTATACGTCCTCTAGCTCAATTTTGAGCAATTGTGACCCAATCTCAAATGCTTGTTTGACGTCATTCCACAACCCAATCATATACTCAAATAAAAGGACTTCTTTTTTCATCTTTTGCAGCTTAAAATAATTGAGGAGGCCACAATTTATCAAAGCATCCCTAGATTGGGGATTTTTTAATGTGGCTATGTCATTGAGATCGCTCTCACGCTCCTTCCACTCAATCATGGCTTTTATCAATACAAACTGCAAGCACAATCAATTAAGAGCCATTAATCATCTCATTTTAGCAATTTTTTTGGGTAATTATAGCTTAAAAATCATTTCATTTTTTCATTTTGCACTGACGCTCCCCTAATTGCATACACATAGCACTAGAGCTCCCCTAGATTGCACACCAAAGCACTGAAAACATGGTCGACGCTCCCCTCATCTCTTTGAGGGAGCGCCAATCTGTTTCGACACCTAGGGCTCTCTAGGGCATAAAAAATTAAACAAAAAAACTACCTAAAATGAATTTTTAAACTGTATAAAATGATTGGAAAGAGTCAAGATACAACCTAATCTGGATGGAAGTAGAAACGACTGACTGTAGGTCCAATGCCAATGACTTCAAAATTGCTCTCCAAAGTCAAATTTACCACTGCTATAAGATTTTGGCACAAATGAAATGGTAAAAACATTTTTAACCCTATTTCATTGATATAGACTTCATTTTTTACTAACCTATAGTCTATTTTGGGTTTTTAAAGTCATTTTGGAGATGTCATTAATACCTTGGAATGCATATTTTTCATCATTTGCAGGTTTTGAAGAAGTATTGTTCCATTTAACCTTGTCACACTGACGAGCATGGTCTTAGTTCCTTCTCACGCTCGAAAAAACATGAGAACGCAACCGAGTAGAATTTTATCTCTTTTTTGGACTTGGAAGGATATACAAAAAAGGAACCCCCTAGAGTCATCTTTAAGTTCTTTTGAGACTCTCTAAACATGAAAAACCACTGAGTTTTCCTTCTCTGGACTCGTTAAAAATTACACATTGAAGGGCCCATATGGAACTAAACCCTTACTTCTTCTGGTTCGTTAAAAAAAAGAAGAGGAACTTACCGAAGGTGAGTTATATCGAACATGTGTTATCCTCCTCAAGCTTGTAAAAGTAAAAATAGGCACTCGTCTATCTGGATGGGGCAAAAAATAGAAGGAATCAAGCCAAGCCACTTTTTGGGAAACATCACAGGTCACTCTTGCAGTCGCGCTTGAACACGACACATTGTATTTGCATACATTTTAATCCAATGAACCTCTGCACTGAACCAATCCTCTAAGTTTCTTTACTCCTTTGGGTCACCCGACAAAATTCATAGTATCCACTGCATCATGTTTTGGTCCATGTCATGTTTCTATTGTTTGTGCCCTAGTGTTCAAGGGAAGTACCCGCCTTGAGAGTCAACCATCACAAATTTTCAGTTTGATTACCCATGTCAGTCCATACTCATTTGATTCACCATCTTACATCTCTGTGTCAGTTTCGTGTCGTTGATGGGGGATACATCAAGGCCCTCCTTTGATGAGACTTTTCCTATCAGCCTAAACACATCATCCAGGAATTAGACTTAGAAACCAGTTATACCTTGGGACCTACATGCCTCAATGGTAGGCCTCCTCGCTTCCGACAGCGGGTTTACATAATTGACCTTTGATCGAATGATTCCATGAATGTTTGACTTCAACTCATCTATTCACGTTCGCTGGATTGTACTAAGGTACCTTGGGAGTCATTGACATCACTGGTGATTTCCCTCGCTCTTGTTAACGGTTTACCACATTGACTAGTAATCAAGTCGTCTCTACCATGTTCGACATCAAAACATCTATTCACATGGTTAGATTTGTGCCACATCGGGATCGGTAAGAAGACCATGGGTTGAGTTTTTACTCTGACATCTACTTTACCTAGGTTGTGAAAGAAGATCATTTGAGAATATTTATATATATACTATCACATAGATCCACTTTGTATTGGTTCGTGCTATGTTTTGTCATCTAGTAGATCCATTGTGTAATTCTCATGGCTACAATCAATTCATGTCATGGAAGTATAGATCCACATTGTATCTTTGGTGTCTATACCCTTCAGTCAATATGATTATGGATCCATAGTGTATTTTATGGCAACCATACCTTGAAAGTCCTTTATTACTCAAGCATAGGTATGCCTGCCTTGGGTTTGAAACATGTCATAACATTTGTCTGATGGTTTTTTGCAGCTTCTACCAGGTTCTTTGACTCCATAACCTTGCTTCAAAAAGTCTACAAAGTACTTCAGTCATCATTTTCCATCTTCTGACCTCGCACTTTGGGGGGAAATCTGTTACACACCAAAATTACTCACTTCGACAATGTTTCATTATCATCGTTGCAAGTTTCACAAGTGTCGCACTTTTGTCACAAGTATCGCAAGTGTCGTAAAGTTATATGTTCGCCTCGCATATGTCACATCATGGAAAATATCATAAGAACACTTGGGATATCCTTCTAGACTAGTTAAAAGAAGAAAATATATCTTTTGGCGAAGAGTACAAACTTTTACCTTAAGAAATTACCATCATAAAAATTGTTTTTGGAGATCAACGCTCCCCTGCCAACTTGCAAGGAGTGCTAGCGCTACTTTTACTCTTAGCAAGGAGCACTGCAATGCTTTATGGCCCACTGTGGGGGAGAATCGATCTGTTGAGAAAATATTGGGGACAAATCCCCCTTATCTCTAAAGACAACTGAGAAATATCCGAGTCAGTTTGGCTCAAATCCAAGTTCAAGGATGGATCTAAGGGGAGTTACACAACTGATGGAGTAATATCCTCAAATTATCCCAAGAATATCTAAGGTGGTTAATCCTCTCAAATCCTATATAAGGAGGCATCCTCATGGTGAAAGGGGAGAATAATCAGTGAAAAGCATTGTCATTTTGATTGTGGATCATTCGAGCAAGGGGTTGGACAAGGAGACCTTGGCGAGGCTGCTACACATCTACACTCTGTAAGAACCTAATTTTGTTCTCATTAATACATGTGCTTGGAATGTTTCCTTGAATATTGTGTACATTTGCATGAGCTTGTCTTTTGGATGAATCTAGCTTTAAACTAATCATGGTATATTAGGAAGTATGCTTTGTCTTCGCTATTTATTGGATTGCCAGACTTGTTAAAGGACTTGGAGAACAAGCTCAACTTGGACTGAGCGAGGACAAACTTCATAAAAAGGTACTCATATTTTCTTCCTCTTCTCTATTGAAAAGATTAGCTATGTTTAAAGAAAAGTCAGTGTTCAAAGTTAGCACTTTTCTGTCTTGGTCATAGGGATCTAAGATCCAAGAGGGAATTCACCTGTCCACAGGGGAATTTTCCTACAAGAATGAAAAATGTATTTCAGAGAATACACAAATAACATGAAAGGAGTGAAATCAATGCTATGAAAATGATATGCACACTTGGAAATACATTACTTAATCTTCAAAAAATGTCCGTTCAAAAAGTGGTTCACATAGCATTCTCTCTACCACTAAATTGTAGTTCAAGAGAGTGTATATTTATAAAAACATATCCAATAGATCAGTGCACATTTATGCTTAAGCCACCCTTCCTATTAAAACAAGAATCTGATCATTCAGAAGATATGATGTGCCGATTTATTATTGATTACTTCATTGAGCGGCCACATACTATTAATAATATATGCCTTGCTTAATTTGTAATATGGTTCGTCAAATATAAAAAAACGCATTGATGATAAAAAATATTGTAGAGAGAAACTATTGCTATATGTGCCATTCAAGAAGCATGAGGATACATTAAAACATGAACTGCCTACATGGAAGATTGCTTATAGTTTCCATGCAAACACAATACAAATCAATGAAGATAAATTTACATACAACATCAATCCAACATGGGGCGACCTCGAAAATGAAATTGAGAAATTGGATAATAACCCTATGGATATTGATGGTACATTCATAGAACAAGCACCGACTAAAGTCCATTGTGAACACTACAACTTGCAAGGAGACTTGCAATGCCCTCGAGAATCAAATATGAAAAAATCAATTAACCTGGGGTTTCAAGTCACAGACCACCCCTTTTTCCTCGACAATGAAGAATATTATAAACTTAGAAGATTGTTAAATAAAGAACAACAAGAAATTGTCAAAGATATCTCCCTAAAGAAATCAATGGACATCCTCGGGCCATTGTATTTGTTCCTCACAGGTGGGGTAGGTACAAGAAAAACATTTACAGTAAAAGTGTTATTCCAAATGCTCATAGGAATATATGATGCACACAATACAATTAACCCTTTGAAACCAAATGGATTGATACTGGAATACATAGGTAAAGTTGCTTACAATGCAGGTGGAACAACAATCCACTCCATATTTCTAATGTATTTCAACAAGTCTGATTTCCTTCCACTTAGCAAAGAAATCCTAGACACCTTGTCTAAGCTTTATCATGAACTACAACTTGTCTTCATTGATGAAGCTTCTCTAATTGGAAGTTGATTCCTATTCAACATTGACAATAGACTAAGAAAAATAAAATACATACATATAGAGTACTTTAGAAACATAGATATGGATTTTGTGGTGATCTCAATCAAGCGCAACCCATACAAGATTCCCTCATATTCGAACAACCTACCATGAACATGCAAAAAATAGCATATGAATTTTGGAAAGATAATCTGAAGTGATATGAACTGCATACTACAATGTGCCAAACAAATAGAAATTTATTGCAATTCTGAATAGGATGCACACAAATATCCAAACTAGCAATGATTTCGAATATACCAATATGAACTGCATACGACCTGCCCCAAATGATCCAACATTCCCTTATCTAGTCTACAAAAAAAAATTGTTGCACTGCATAACAAATATATGCTATCGTTGATTCCTGGAAATGAGCTTCTAATCAATGCAATTGATGAGGAGGAAGAAAACCATGGAAATGTACCATACCATCAACATACAACAACGTTTCCTTCCCAAATTGTCATAAAATTAAATATGTTTGTTGAAATATATGCATGTACCTATGATTCACAAGATGGTCTAGTCAATGGTGTAGATGGAATAGTCAAAGCCTATACCAAAACATACAAATTTGATGTCCTTTGGATCAAGTTCTATGATCCACACATTGGTCATCACCAAGCTAACAAGATAGGTTACTTATATAGCATGGACATGTCCAAAGAGTGAATACCCATATTGTGCATAGCAAAAAATATATCAACAATAACAAAGACATTCCATTTGAAGATATGAAAACAATTCCCCATCAAACTTGCCTGTGCACGTACAATACACATGTCACAGGGTTTAACACTTGACAATGTTTCATTTAACCCTATTGTAATACAAATACATGAATTGGTATATACAACATTATCTCATGTAAGAAACATAGAATCTTTGTATTTGTTAAATGCTCTCAAGATGGATAACTTCAAGGTGAAGCAAAAAATCGATACTGAGATGCAGTGCCTCCGAGGCATTGCAAAATGGAACTTGGCATATTATTTCCAGTCCATAAAGTCAAGCTCATCCATCTCAATTCTTACGCTAAACACACAGCCTGCATGCACATATGAATGACATACTCAATGACTACTATACAATGCAATCTAATATTTTATCTTTCCAAGAAACATACATGACATTATCTATGAAAAATCAACAATTTCAAAAAGCTTCAATTTCATATCAAATTGGAATAAACATGGGGTCATGACACTAGAAAAAAGACATCTTCCAATACTGGAATATATGCATTACGAATACCAAGATGTAGAGTTCCTTATAACTAAAGTACCAGTCCATGGATCCCATATTGCAATAGTCAAAATTTATGTTGCACCACATGCAACCTTCTCCAACGTATTCAATACCATCACAAAATAATTATGTCATTTTCACCAAAATGAAATCCTAGTCATTCTAGGATACTTCAATATTGACATGTCATAGTGTAATGAAAAGACCAAAAAAAATGGAAAACTACATGTGCAATTACAATGCTCATCTTCTCCTAGACAAAACAAATCATGCACATAAAACGCTCATTGATCATATTTGTTCAAATACAAATAATGAAAACTTCAAAATTTATACATTAAATACATTTTTGATTGATCATGATACAATTTGTCTCCTACCTGAAGCCTAGAATACACATAAATCATAATGCATTTTGGCATATGTGATCTAGATTTTATCAGAAGAACGAAATGAAAAAAGAGTATTATTATTATTAACACAGAGACACAAGGAACAATAACATAGATACAATAAAAATGGGTTCTATTCGATAAGGAAAATACGATGAAACTATAAAATGCAGACTGAAAACAAGCTTTGCTAGAATGGTGGTGTCTTATCTCTGAGAAGAGATGTGACGGCTGCACTCATTCGCAAGAAGATGATTACAATGAGACTCTAAAATCCTTTTTATAATTGACATGAATTCCAAAACCCCTAGACATCCAAAAACCTAACCCTAGGAGATGAAGTGCCAAAAGTCATGTGGGCCCCATTGGGGTAAGTTAGTACACTTCCCAAGGTCATAAATTTTGCATACGATCTTCATTTTAGGTGCATGATAGTCCATTGGAAAGGTATATCTGAGGAATACACATTATTTCATATAAAACTAAATCTATTTATAGTTTTACCGTGGTAATCCCTAAAAATGTTGTTGAGGGCCTCAAAACGACCTCAAAAGTTCAGGACCCAAAAACTAGGAAAAAATTTCCAAGATGAGCTAGTTGAAATAGGTGGGTGGCCACCAATATCCACCTGGATCAATCCCCCCNCTCCATTGCATTGATTTCCCCCATCAGATGAGGAATTTTCTATTGAATTTGGTCCCAAGTGAGCCACTTTCCTTGATGCAAGAGTTGTCCTGCTTTGACAACCTGCTAAAGCTGGATCCTCTGCTAGTGATTTCCCTTGACCTGTGTGTTCATGATATGATCAATGAATTCTTATTCCATGTAGTCAGGGTTGATATCTCTTAGTGTCAATTGTTCTATGATCTATGAGGTGGCCAATAATGGTGGAAAATATGGTCGAAGGAGATCCACATTGAACACTGGGTGCAAGCCAAGGAAGGGGGGAATGTTGAGCTAAAAATAATTGTCACCCACATCCTTGGTGATGGTGTAAGGCCCATAATGGAGTGGAAAAATATTTTGATGGGGCTCTATAAGGAGTTCTTTCTGTAGGTGCAACCAAATTTTGTCTCCCACCTGAAACTTGTGTGGCACCTAGTGTTGATCATGGCACTGCTTGTACTTGGCATTGGACTTCTGTAAAATATCTTGAACCTGTTAGCGGATGTGCTGGATCTTCTCAATGAATTGGGTGGCTTTGTCAGCTTTAGTTGGAGCATGGGATGAGTCTACCTGGGTGGTCTCAAGGGGTAGTGCAACCTCCATGGGACCCAATAGTCGAAATCCCAACCCCACTTGAAAGGGGTTGTGGCTGGTTGAGCTATGTATGGCTCTATTGTAGCTATGTTGAACATAGGGAAGACTCTCATCCCATGTGAGGGGGTGCTTAAAATTGTACATGTGGTGCTTGCAATTGTACATGCATAGGATATGCATGATAAGCTAGTTGATGACCTTAGTTTAGGCAAATATCTGGGGGTGGAAGGTAGTGTCTTTGGTGAGCTTGGTGTCCAACAATGACCAGAGGCTCGACTAGAATGTGTTGAAGAAATGACTATCCTGATCTGAGATAATGGTTTTTGGGATCCCAAAATGTACCCACACTTGTTCAAAGAAGATCTTGGTAGTGGCATCCATTGTGATGCTCCTCTTGTAGACAGTCAGAATCTCCATTCTGGAAAAGTGATCAACAACCACAAAAAAATAGTCATTTCCCTACTTGGTGGATGGAAGGCTCGACATGTAGTCCATGGAGATGGATTCCTAGGGCCCGTCAAGAGTAGGAAAAGGGGTGTACATGCCTTGTTTCTTAGTGGCTAGTTTGGCAATAGAGTAGGCAGTGAATGACCTAATATACTTGCTGGCATCCTGTCAAAGTTTCGACTAGTAGAAATGTTATTGCAACACTGCCACTATCTTTTCTACGCCGAAGTGTCCTGCCACTCGATTGTAGTGGGCTTCCCAAATCAACTTCACTTTCTCACTTGATGGAATGCAAAGATGGCCCAGATGGCACTTCATCCTGTCCTGAAGATGGAAATTAGTGACAGTTATGTTTGCGCCCAACATCTGGTAGGTGGTGGCAAAGTCAGGATGTTTCTCATAGAGGTGGGTCCATCTAGAGGTCTCGTGGTCACAAGAGTCTAGCACCATGGTGAGTGCCGCAACTAGAGGTTGGCTGAGGAAATAAATGATCAGTTTGGTACTTCTTGTCTTATACTTGATGTTGAGGTGGAACTTCTGCAATTATGTCGACCACTTATGATGGCGGTCATTCTGCAATTTGCCTTGTGTCTGCATGAACTACAACAACTTATGATCAATGTGGATGATTGTCTCCTTTCTGAGAATACAATGCCTCCATCGGTGGCAGGCTTGCACAATGGAGTACATTTCTTTATCATAAGTAGGGTACTTACATATGACATTTGATAGCGTCTCACTATGATAGGCCATGGGGTGGCCATGCTGAGAGAGAAATGCATCCACATGATAGTCTGAAACATCTGTCTCGATCTAAAAGGGTTGTTGCAAGTCAGGTAATGAAAGCACTGGGGATGAGCACAAGAAATTCTTCAAATAATCAAACGCTTGTTGTTGGGACATGCCCCACACAAACTTTGTCTTACCACCACCCCTGGTTACTTAATTGAGGGCCCATGAAATATGGGAGAATCCCAACATGAACCTGCAATAGAAATTGGCAAGGCCTAAGAAGCTCTGAAGCTCACTGAGCGTGGTTGGAGTTGGCCAGTCATGGATGACCTATATATTGGTTGGATCCACATGCCCACCATGCTCATCAACAATGTAGCCTAGGTACTCGACCTTGTCCATGTTGAAGGAGCATTTTTCCAAGTTGGCATATAGCTTGTGCTGTCGCAGAGTGTGCAAAACCTGTTGAATATGCTGCAAGTGTTCTGCTCAAGTCTTGATGTAAATGAGGATGTCATCCAAATACACTACTACAAAATAATTGGTGAAAGGCAACAAGATATCGTCCATCATCCTCATGAAAGTTTTTGGGGAATTTTTCAAACCAAAAGGCATGGCCAACCATTCAAAAAGCCCTTTTTTTGACTTGAAGGCAGTCTTCCATACATCTCTTTTCTTTGTTGAGACCTAATGGTAGCTATAATACAGATCAATATTACTGAAGTATTTGGCCCCCTTGAGATGATCAAGGAGATCATTGATTCGGGGAATTGGGTACTGGTTCCTAACTGTGATTTTATTTAGGGCTTGGTAATCAATGCAGAGTCGCCAAGTCATATATTTCTTTTGCACCAGCACAATTGGGCTTCCACAAGGTGATGATATGGGTCGGATGTGCCCCTTGTGGAGAAGTTCTTGGATTTGACGCTTGATCTCCTCATTTTCTAACAGAGAGAGATGATAGACTAGCCCGTTGGGTAGCAGTGCGTCAGGGATGATATCAATGGAATGTTTGACTTGATAGTGCAAAGGTACCCTAGTAGGTGAGGAGAATATGTATTTTTATTCTTCCACGACCTTATCCACTTTTTTCTGTTGCATGGAGAGGTCGGTCATGAAGGCTATGGATGTGGCTGCAATATTTCTCTCACTTTGAGAGTGAATCACAAAGAAGACAAACTTCCTGGTCTGAGAGATGACCTTCGTGCATTGCTTAGTAGAGATCAAGGAAATTGCACTAGGTGGGACTACCTCGGGTATCCTGTACAATTTCTTATTCAAAGTAATAATAACACTGCGAGGCCTAGACTCATATACACCATGATGTTTCCATAAATAAGGTTGGACCAAAAGAAAATTAAAAACTTCAAGGGGAGCAACAACACACAATACCTCATATTTGAAGGGCTTGATGTCATACAAGAGGCGACACTATTGGCTGACATGAAGATCTCTTCCTTGTCGAAGCCATCCGATGGTGTAGGGCTATGGTTGCAACATTGTCAGCAGGGATAGCCACTTGGCGACCTCTGCTGAGATGAGGTTCTTCTGGAGACCACTATCAACAATGAAGTGCATTGGGGTGACTTTCACCCACATCTGTGAATGAAAGAGGTTCTCACCTTCCTTTGGATCATCAGGTTCACCATGATGGATCTTGGTGGTAGCAATGGTGGAACTCAGTTCCACATCAATGATCTATCTCCCATTTTATGGTTCTAACTCAGAGTCGAAATCTGCATCTGATTCAGAGGCTTTCACCTCATCCACCAATGACTTCTTTGAGAGACAATAAATAGTGTTATGCCAGGAGCTCTTATGGAAGTCACACCACTTCCCAGTTTCTTTCTTCATATTTCCATTATCCTTCTTTACTTATGACTTAGACTAGTTGTCCTGAGGCTGTCCATATTTGATCTGTTCTTTATTCTGTGGGTTGGGGCTACCCTTTCCCTACTTCTACTGTGAGGGGTTCCCAGACCCAAATTGTTGTGTCTTTTGTTTAAGCTTCTGCTAAATTTTGACGGCGTATCGATAGGCCTCTCCCAAGGAGGAGATGTCCAGAAACTCCATTTCTTTCTGGATGTATCTATGCAGACCACCGTGATACTTGATCACTAGATGTCACTCAAAATATTTGATACCCAACTTGGTGCGCACAGTATGGAAGATATTTGTGAACTATGGCACTGCTTGGTCCATTTCTTGCCGCAGTATGGTCCATTTAGTATACAAGTCATTGTAACTTCCAATAGGGTAGTATTGTTCCTTAATAGCATCCCTGAAGGACTCCCAAGTGAGTGCGACTGTAAATAATAAGGGTTCATCTATTGCCTTTTTCTCACAGAAAGTTTCCCACCAATATTTGACATGGGAACGACTTTGAGGAGTGCAAAAGTAATATTTTCTCTATTCGAAAAGTTATGGAAGCAAAAGTGCCCGTCTAGCAGATTCAACCATTTGTCTACAACGTTTGCATCTATGTTTCCTTCAAATATAGGAATATCAAATATGATATGTACCTTGAAGGGGGAGGTTCCTCCGCTCAAGGAATATACGTCACCAAAGGATTTGCGCAAAATTATCCATCATCTCCTTCCTATGTTGCGCAAGGGCTTCCTTGAGAAATAGTTTGAAAGGATCTCCTTTCCTGTTGTCTTTATTTTCTCCTACCATGGAAGGTTTCTTGGCCATGCGAGAGATTTTGTACTCAAGAGAAACAAGCTCGAGACCCAACTCTTTGTACCCCGACCTCGTCAGGGATATGCACTAAGAATTATAAGGAACATACCGCTCTGATACCACTGATCCATATTTTATGAGCATAACGAAATGAACAAGGAGTATTATTATGATTAAAATAGAGACACAAGGAACAATAATAGAGATACAGTAAAACTAACTTCTATTCAATAAGGAAAATATGGTGAAACTATAAAATGCAGACTAAAAATAAGCTTTCTAGAATGGTGGTAGCTTATCTCTAAGAAGAGATGTGATGGCTGCACTCATTCGCAAGAAGATGATTACAATGAGACTCTAAAATCGTTTTTACAATAAACATGAATGCCAAAACCCTAGACATCCAAAAACCTAACCCTAGGAGATGAAGCGTCAAAATTCATGTGGGCCACGTTGGGGTAAGTTAGTACATCAACTTCCTGATGTCGTAACTTTTGTATACGATATTTGTTTTAGGCACACGATATCCCATTGGAAAGGTCTATCCGAGGACTACACATTATGTTGTTAATATCCAACTCTATCCACAATTTGACTGTGGTGAGCCCTAAAAATGTTGTTTAGGGCCTCAAAATGACCCCAGATGTTTAGGACCTGAAAACTACGAAAAAAAATGCTAAACTGAAAAACTGCCAAGATGAGCCAGTTGGAATAAGTAGGTGTCCACCGATATCCACCTGGATCAATATGCATGTACATCATATTACATATTCACATATTTCCATATTCTTATTACATATTAACAAACTTTTATTTCATTCATAGTGAGCCAAAGCATATTTCCATATCTTTGTTACATATTTACAAACCCCTTACCTTTGTATTGAATAAAAAAATCATGTCATATATGAAAAAGGGTTGGTATAATATCAATGTTAGATGTTTATAATATAAAAATAATACATCAACAACTTTCAATGCATTTGCATCTTACTAAAATCTATTTTCATAACTATACACTTTCATTGATTGCTTTGTTCAATGTATAATACATCAAACCAACCATATGTGCTTAAAAAGATAATAAGGATGATAAAAAACATGGACGGAAAAAAAAAAAAAAGAGTACATATTTCCAACCTTCTCAGTATTTTAGTAATTTGCATTTCAATTTTCATTTGTTATTTTCTATATTTCATATTGTTATATTCTATATTGCATTTTATACATCACCTTTACATCAAAAGAAATAGAACAAGTGATGAGAAAGAAGAAACTATAAGCAACATTGGAGAATAAATCCAAGAACAATATTCAAAGAGAAGGTATGATCATAATGGTAACCCATCCAATATCTTCTTCCTTGTAAATTATATGCATATGTATATTCACAATGCATATATAAACCAAATTGTCTTATGTATGTCAAACTACTTCTTCTATCTTATATGTCTCATACACGATGTTTGAAAGTTCAATACAGAAGAACCTGGACAAGACAAGGAAGTATTATCAGTCAAGCATCAGAAACACCACAACAACAACAATCGCCTAGGTAAATATTCATAAATTATCTTCCTTTCGACATTCATAAACTCTCTTTGTTTTGTACTTGAAAAAACATTGAACAACATCTACTAATTCCATTCACAAATTATTATGTTTAGTACAAACAAAATACCATTACCTATAACTGATGCAACCAACATTGCAAACTCAAGCGAAACAACCACCGTTATGCAATAGGAACAAATTGAAAGGTATGTACATAAACATGTAAATTCTCAATTTATGCAAAAAAAAAAAAAAACATTGAAGATGTTTTTCATATCATTTATTTCCTACAATCTCCTTTTACTAGCCCAGGTTTACACCTCCAAATATTGTATTGATAGAGGACTTGAATAGCCGCAGGACTAGGGAAGTGTTCGTTGGAGATGTAATGGTTGTGTACATCACATATTTGGACAAAGAGAATAGATCACATAAAACCCTTCGTGTTGATATGACATATGAACAAGGCATGATGACAGTTACATTAATTGTCCTTGCACACCTTATACAAAGGAATGAGCAAAAGATTTTACCTGGAAATGGAATATCTATTACAAATTTTAAAATTCTACCAAAAACCAACTATGACTGTGGTGATTTCGATCGAATTATATTGCTAGATGAATCCAATCTCGTAGAAAAATTGTCTCCAATTTGTAAAGAATACACTTTCATACCGGACACAACAATTAGACGATTTGCAGATAATACAAACATGTACCCAATTGGAACCATTGGTGTTGTCTTCACCCTCGCTTAAAAATTCAGATTGTAGTACACGTTGCACATAAAAAATGGGAACACAAAAAATGACAAGGCAATGGTACGATCTCCAATGCTCATTCCTCTATATTTAAATTTGTAATATATATTAAATTCAACTAAATAAAAACTATAATATTCTATGTAACGGTTTCAATTGTTCGAAACATATGAACATTTATTTACTTCAATGGAACAACAATTGCAAATAGGAAAATTCCCCATGATGTTATTTAAAAACATAACCAATAGGAGAGACATAAAAGAAAAGGTGTTTCGCACAATGCGATCAACATTCATAGTAGAACTCGGAACATAAGCAGTAGAATATTTGAAAAAGATAACAAATTCAACAAATGTTGTAAGTATACATGTACAACTTCATTTACAAACTTCATACACAAGAGTATTTAAACTTTTATACATTTATATATAATGTTTAGATTACTGTGTTCTATAATGTATATACAGGTTGAAGGTGCACTAACAGCAACAAACGCATATTTGACACCATTCGAGCATGTCTGTGCATTTTGTAGCTCTCCTACAGGGGCATCTGCACTAATAAAAGATGCAATGATTGATTGTCTTAAATGTAATAAAAAATTCCCTTTCACATATAAACATTGCCTCAATGCTATTATCCGCAACATTGACAACAATATTGTACAACGCACTGTCAGAAAGCCTCTTCTACACAATATATTGTCTAGCCTAACAAACATGCCATATGAGACATATCTACAAAAAAAACAGCTACTGTCTATATGTTGCGTGACCTTCGAGTTCATAGTAAATTCACAATGAACGAAGACAACAGTCTTACATATCAAATTAAAAAAATAAAAAAAGGTATCACTAAAACTTAAACCCGAAATTGACTTATTAAATCAATTGATTGGTTTATTTTCAATCTTACATGTTTTCTATTCATGACATGAACATATATAGGAAAAAATCCAATTTAATTCAGGCATAACAATAGTCCCTCTTCAACCTCTTATTCAGTTAGAAATTCAAAATGTTGATGTCACTTCAATGAAGGCCAAAGGGCAACATTATACCATAATATTTGTTTTCCACTATCTTGAAGACATAGCGTATATGATAATTACACAATGTATATATATGGGAGATTTCATACGCTTTGATTATCATAAAATAAAATATTTCGAAGAATTTTTTTAACTTATGACTAATCCTGCATTAAATTGCATTTCATTGTCTTTATATTTTGTTATTTATAATGTCAACATCCCAAATAAAATCGAAGACAAAGTTTCTGTCTTTTTATTTTAAATAAAATTAGCAAGACTGAATGTAATCATATTAATGGTACAATATTATTTTTAAATTAAATTTCATTCTTTTTTAATTATTTTAACCAATGAAAAATGCATCAAAATTCAAATGGAAACATTGTATTATAATTTTCAAAGTTATAAAGAAATTTTCTGACTTAGGACCAATCCTGCATTAAATTGCCTTGCACCGTATTTCCAATTTCAAACTAATTCGGCAAGGACTATGTTGCTTTGTTGCCCTTGTTTATAAGTGGGATTGAGGTGTATATAACCTACCTCTTCTAATTTAAATTTGTAATCCCACTCTTAGCTATTGGATTCGCTCAAATTTAATAAAAAAAAAATGTAATTTATATTTTTATTATGATTTTTTTTTTTTATTAATAATAAAATGCATTATAAAATTAACAATACAATTCACAATTTAGAAAAGGATAATACAATACATAATTAAAAAAAGGATAATAAGTTTATAATATTGAGAGCATAAGGATCATGCGTTTATAATATTTAGACCATTTGAACTAATAGAAAATGGTGTATACATTATAAATTCATTTTAATAAAATATGAAAAATATCTATCAATTATATATATCAAAATTAAATATTATTTAAAAATATATTTAATATAATTTATTTAAAATAAATATTTTATAATATTTTTAATTTAAAATTAGTAAATGTTAATATATATTTTTATAAAATATCTTAATAATTGTAAGTTAATCATCTCATACTTAGTGTAAAACATTAACATCTTGGGAATCACCTTTTTAACATTTCGTAGAGGAACCATTACAAAATTTTAATGTAATGTCGTATTCTAAATAATCATTCCACGTGATTGATGTAATAGCCTAAGTGATTCCCATAGGCTATAGTCATTGGAAAAATGAGATTGATTAATTATTTGATGTCATTGTGGCAAAAAAATATTTTTTTTTTTTAATGTGACATTGAGTAATTAAACAAAAAAAGTGTTTTAAGTGACTTTGAGTTTATAAAGTCATTTTATTTTATTAAAAATGTAAAAGGGTGAACGGGGAAATAAAAGAGGAATGAGGATGTCCTCTCTCATTATGCATTGTTAATTTATATAAAAAAAAAAAAAAAAAACGAATTTGAGGAGCTCATGTGGCTTTTGGCTTTTTGGCTTTTGGGACAAAAACCCTAGAGAGAAATATTGGTTTTAGTGGTGAGACCATCCATCCATCCTATCTTATCGTGGAGAGAAGATCGCTTAGATCTTTTCACTGTGCTTCATTGTGACATAGTTTATCATTTGGCGGATGATTTTTATTGTTGTGGCAGAGTTCTTTTGCTTGTATGTGGGTCGAATGTTGTTGATGAGGTCAATTTCTTAATGAGGAGACTCAAGCTAAGTTGTGGTTACGTTTTCTTGAGTTTGGAGGTTGAGTTTACTCATCTAGAGGTTGATTTTTCTGAAGTGTGGTCGCATCTTTGAAGGGGAAGCATTTATCTCTTGGTTGGGTTGTTTCCTAGCTGTAGGAGGGTTGATTTATGGATATAGGTGGGTTGACTTTACTTGTTGGGCAGGTCTTGGAGCTATTGGGGCCGAGATATATTGTTGGAGGCCGATTCCTTGACTGTTGGAGGTCGATTTCCTTGCTTGGGACTGAGTTCTATTTGTTGGAGACATTTCTCTTTGGAGAGGGTTGATTTTGATGTGTGTTAGAGATGCATATTCAGTGGGAGCTAGTCTGATCCATACTAGGTGTTATCTCTTGTAAACAGGTTAGCAACATATTAATAAATCAACTCTATTTTTTAGTATTATGGTTGTCATTGGTTAAGATATTGTTGTAGTATTATTGTTGTTATGAAACCTTTTATTGATACATATTTATTTGGCACCAATCATATGTTTACACATTGATATCCCATCGATAAAACCCCAAACAACAAACCATGAACTAACAACAATGAACCTAGAGGTTTTCATTGACTTTTGAGGGTGTACTCAAAGTGTTTGACGGAAGCCTTGTATTAGAAATATATTACATCAAAGGGATGAGGGTTATAAAATGGGAAAATTACACAACTACATTTGAACCCAAAATCCAATGGCATCCTCCGACTCCACCCAAACAATTGGCCTTTTTTCGTCGGATTTTACCTTTAAAAATTGTAATTTTCTTATTTATTTTTTTTCGAATTGTCCTCAACAGTCGTCAGATATTCGACTAATAAGGCATTGTCGTCGGTTTTTCTATGTATAGGTGTCGGATATTCTATGGAAATGGATGACATAGATGTGGACTTGAAGTGTATGAGGTATGCCTA
>ML792640.1:464674-485753 GCA_009831015.1 Picea engelmannii | reverse complement strand
TATATATATATATATTGATATAATTATTGACTTGTATTGGTATATTATTGTATAAATTAGTGTTAAGTTTAATTATGTCATTTCTAGTCTGTCTATATATGTTGTAGGTGGCGTTTCTTAATTATGACAAAAAACACATTCATTTATTTTCTAGTACATAGATTTTGTCGAGTTTTGTGGAATTGAGAGTGACATGAGAGAGGAGGAAGGGGAGGGCGGGGGGAGGGGAGGGAGGGAGATGAGCTCCCACCTTCACGTGGTTGGCCCCGTTCAATAGAGAATGTTAAACAATTCTAAAAAAAAAAAAAACTTGGTAAGGTTAATGCACAACTATGCTTATGTCACCTAGTTCGTTATTATATAATATTTAATAACTAAAAAATAAGGCGTGCATGCTCATATACTTGAAACCGACACATATAAATGACATGTGAATGGGGCCAGCATTGAAATTTTTTCAATTTGTGCTTGTATGGACTGAAATTTGACATGGTTAGACTAGACGCATGCATTGATAGTATGTGAGGGTTTTCAGACTCAAACATGACTCACATAAACAATTTGACAATCAAACAACAAGCCTATAGAATAATTAATGTGAATGAGGCCAATGTTGAAATTTTTTCAAGTTGTGATTATATGGACTGAAATTTGACATGGTTAGACTAGATGCATGCATTGATAGTATGGGAGGGTTTTTGGACTCAAACATGACTCACACAAACAATTCGATGATTAAACAACAATCCCATAGAATAATTAATGTGAATGGGGCCAATGTTGAATTCAATTTGTGCTTGTGTGGACTGAAATTTGACATGCTAAGACAACACACATGCATTGTTCATATGGGAGGGTTTCCTAACTCAAACATGACTCAAACAAACAATTAGACCTTCAAATATTCTTTGGTTATTCTATCAAAACCCAAAAATAAGGTGCCCCTGCTCATGTACTTGACCTCGCTCATATGTGACATGTGAATGGGGCCAACATTGAAATTTTTTCAATTTGTGCTTGTATGGACTGAAATTTTACATGGTTAGACTAGAAACATACAACGATGGTATGGGAGGGTTTCTAGAATCAAACATGACTCACACAAACAATTTGACAATCAAACAACAAGCCTATAGAATAATTAATGTGAAGGACTAGATGAATTAATACATAAATCTGACATCAAATTTCGATATGAATATTCATGAATCCTCTATGAATATACAGGATCAAATCCTATTTCATCAAATATGTGGTTATTTTATCATAACCCAAAAATAAGGCGTGCCTGCTCATGTACTTGAAACTAGCACATATAAGTGACATGTGAATGGGACCCATGTTGAAATTTTTTCAATTTGTGCTTGTATGGACTGAAATTTGACATGGTTAGACTAGACGCATGCATTGGCTGTATGGGAGGGTTTCTAGAATCAAACATGATTCACACAAACAATTGGACAATCAAACAACAAGCCTATAGAATAATTAATGTGAATGGAGCCAACATTGATTTTTTTTCAATTTGTGCTTGTATGGGATGAAATTTGACATGGTTAGACTAGATGCATGCATTGACGGTATGGGAGGGTTTGTGGACTCAAACAAACAATTCAGCAATGAAATATTCTTTGGTTATTCTATCAAAGCCCAAAAATAAGGTGTGCCTACTCATGTACTTGACCCCGCTTATAAGTGACATGTGAATGGGGGCAAAGTTGAAATTTTTTCAATTTGTGCTTGTATGGACTATAATTTGACATGGTTAGACTAGACACATGAAATGATGGTATGGGAGGGTCCAATTCGAGAAAAAAAAACAAGAAAATTACAATTTTTAAAGGTAAAATCCGACAACAATGCCAATTTTTTGGGTGGCGTTGGAAGATGTCGTCGGATTTTGGGTTCAAATGTAGTTGTGAAGGATTCTTAGTTGGGAAAGTTCTTTAAGAACTACCATCAAACTCATGCCCGTAGGCATCCATTCCCACCTGGAATGACCAGTAAATGTCATCATCATAAATGTCATCATTGTTGTCATAGTATTGCAACAACTAAGTTTTGATGAACATGATGTTCACCATTGTTATAGCATCTTCGTCGAAACTATTCAAAAACATGGGAATTTGGCCCATGAGTTTGGTGGAAAGAAGAATATGTTAGATGACATTTTGTATTCAAATAATGATTTTGTACTAATATTCTTTATGGAGCAAAAAAGTACTTAGATGAGAGAAAAAACAAAGACAAGACATAACTAATGAAGCTTGTGCAATTTTGGCACAGACCCCCCTTCTCTCCTAAGGGCTGATCGACCTCCCGGTCTTGGATATTCAAACTTCTAAGCCGAATCGACTCTTTGGGTCCCTGCGGGTACCCAAAATTACTATACACAGGCCCCTTTTCTCCTAAGTTACCACAGGCTATGACCATGGATCAATCCCTTTGCGATTTCAGGATTTGGGGATATCATGATCTTTGGCTTCGACACTTTCTGAAGTGTTCTCCTCCGAACTCCGGACCTCGTGCCACTTGTATTCTTGGATTTTAATGGCCCAACTATATTTCAAGTTTCACGACTTCGCGAAACTCCTACTCACCTCACACACAAACCTCCATACTTCTGACTTTAGGACCTCTTAATCCACTACCACGTGCCTTCTCCGCAACCAACGGTTGATATTCCTCCACGACTTCGGACTTCGTGACTCTGCTCCAAACTTCCTGAACCATGAAGTGCCAAAACAATTTATGATTAACCTTCATGTAGTTTTTCCAGATATGATGGTCTGGAATAATTCACCTCCCTCCGGAATGGATCTCATTCGTGGATTTTATGAAACCTTAAGGATTCTCCCCCTTGAAGATTTCTCATCACTCTCCCCCCTGAGCTTGTCTTCCTCGACTTTCCTTGTTCCTCCTAATGCTTTCTTTGACACTTAGTCGAAATTTTAGCTTGTGCACACCTTGCAACATGTCCTTGTCCCCAACTCAAATTCTCTGTGGGTGATTTCACACACTTTGCGACTGTTCTCCAACCACTTCTCCGCGACTAAGGTTATGCTACTCCTCTTGAGCTTTCGAGTCTAAGACTATGCAACACACCCCTTGCGGACGAACTTCCTTCAATATTGACCACTGAAGGATGACCTTGCACTCCTTGCAACAGTCCTTTTACACTCGATTGCTCCTCCTAAACAATATGAATTTGAGCATAATTCCTCCTATACGCAAACTTCAACTATTCCAACTGAACCTCTGAGTCAAAATAGGCTCGCTCACGCACTCCTTGCAGACACATATGCACTCTTTTCATATATAAGTTTCACGTTACCTCTTCTGAGCTTCAAATTGAAATAGACTCGGTCACGCACACCTTGCAGACATTATGCACACCTTGCACTCGATCATAGAAGAGAAACGATTTAAAATTATTAAATATTCACAACAACTCATACATTCAACCATGTAAATGCATTTATAAACCAAAAGAACCATAAATAATAGAGAAGTTCAAATAAGCAGAAAGTCTACCATTCATTCATTCATTTAGATAGACACATCAACAACATACATTTGGGACAATACTCCTCTGTTATATTCATTCAACAATCGTATACATGGGTTCAATAGTTCATCAACTATCATCTATCATCAACTCATCAACAACTAGAGAGCCAAAACAATGAAAACTACAATGGAAACCTACACAATAGATTCAACAGCCTCCTCTCGACAACATTACACAACTTTTATACAAGATCTGCTCTTCGAGCCTTTCCCTCCAACTACTCTATGCTATCCTATCGAAATAAAAACTTTCAACTACTTAATATTTATTACAATAAATATTTGAGTCAGATAGATAAGAGCGAAAGCTCTAGATCTGTACTGCAATCCTTCACATTAAAGAAAAATACATTCCCTCATCGATCTTATGCAATGGCTCAGCCGCCAAGCATTAAAGATGTTCATAAATCTAAATCTTTTTCAATTATTACATTAATACGCCAACTTTGGAATTCAAAATATATCAAAATACACGCTAATGTGCCCAGTTGTCCTCCACACACGCTTTGTTGGCGATGCTTCTGCATCATACTCCTCTGGCTAAAAAATTCATGGACTCCTATCCATGAGCTCATGCATCGACCTTCTATGCTTCTGGATATCCACTTCACTTACTCAATTGGAATCCTCTATCGGGTGTCCTTTCCACTTTACCAAATACTCAAAATACGTCTTCCTTCGGGTCTTCTTTCCAATCCGTCGATCCACAATCTTATCCATCTGCGGATTCTCTGCTACAGGCATCTGTGTTTCCCACTGAATCTTCTCTCAATATTTTGACCCTTCGGATCCATATTCCTTGTAAGGATACAGGTCTGCAATATTGAATATGGGTGATATTCCCACATTCTCTGGCAGTTCTATTTCATAAGCATTCTGACCAAATCTTCTCAGGATTTTGCACGGTCCTATCTTCTTCAACTTCGTCTTGTTGTATGTTCCCATTGGAAACCTCTCCTTCCTTAGATGTGCTAGAACTTGATCTCCAACTTCAAAATTAAGTCACCTCCTATGTTGATCAACTCTATGCTTATACTTATTTTTGCTCTTCTCCAACTGTTGCTTAATCTGATCATGGAGTTTCTACATTTCTGCAGCGAAGTCTTCGGCTCCAGTGCTCCTAAACTCATTCTGATCCAGGTCTTTGAACTCTGACACTCCCCTCGGATTCATTCCATACACTATCTGAAATGGACTCTTCCTAGTTCTTCTATTCATTGAGTCATTTTATGCAAACTCCGCCTGTGCTAGAATCTGATCCCACTGACTACAGTGTTTAGTGACCAAACTCCTTAGCAAGTATCATATACTTTGATTCACCACTTCAGTATGTCCATTTGTTTGAGGGTGATACACAGAGATAAATGATAGTGTTGTCCCTATCTTCTTCCATAACATTCTCCAAAAATGACCAAAAAATTTGGTGTCCCTGTTTGAAGCTATACTCCTGGGAAGTCCATGGAGTCTCACAATCTATTTGAAAAACAAATTTGCAACGTGTGTTGCGTCACTAGTCTTATGGCATGGGATAAAGTGTGCAATATTCGAAAATTTGTCAAGTACCACAAATATGGAATCACTTCCTCTTTGTGTTCTGGGAAATCCTAACACGAAATCCATGCTTATTGCATCCCAAGGCCTCTCTAGAATAGGCAATGACTGATACAATCCAATGTTCTATCTCTTCCCTTTTGCATACTGACAAATCTTACATTTGTTCATGAACTTGTTTACTTCTGCCCTCATACCTAGCCAATAATACCAACCATTTAACTATGCAAACATCTTGTCATGACCGAAATGTCCGGCTAGACCTCCGCTATGTTTCTCTTTCAACAGGTTTTCCCTCATCGAGAATTTTGGTATGCATAGTTGGAAACCTTTGAACAACAATCCATCTTGAATCAAATATTTGTCCCATTGACTTCTGTCTCTGAGCACAGTGTTTTCACATGCTTCATATGCTTCTTTGAAATCTATGTCATCACAATACATATCCTTAAGGTGTTCAAACCCTAAGGTCTTGACCTGAAATTCCTGCAGAATCAAACTTCTCCTGCTTAATGCATCAACAACCTTGTTAGCATTACCAGAAATATGTTTAATAAAAAAAGTGAAATTTTGCATAAACTCTATCCACTTAGCATGTCTCTGGTTTAATTTATCCTGTCTGGTTATGCATTGCAAAGCTTTATTATCGCTATACAAAACAAACTCCTTCGGTACAAGATAGTGCCTCCATTTCTTCAAGGCTTGAATTATGGCATAGAACTCTTTGTCATATGTGGAGAACTTCTTCTTCGCATCATTAAGCTTCTCGCTGAAATATGCAGCAATTCTATTATCTTGGCTCAAGACTGCCCCAATTGCAACTCCACTCGCGTCACATCTTACTTGAAATGTCTTCCGTAAATCCAGTAAAACCATAATCGGTTGTTTTGTTATCTTCTCCTTCAATATATTGAAGCTCTTCTCAGCCTCCTCTATCCATTTGAAAGACTTGTGTCTCTTCTTCACTGTATTCATCATTTGATAACTAATCCTTCTAAAATTTCTAATGAACTTCCAATAGAAACTTGCTAATCCATGGAATCTTCTTACCTAAAATATACTCCTTGGTGATGGTCATTCTCTGATTTCTTTCACCTTTTCGGGATCCATCTTCAATTCATTTGAATAAATCACAAAACCAAAATATATGAGTTATGTTTCCATGAAAGAGGAATTTTTCAAATTAATCATCAACTTCACTTGCTGCAACCTCCTCATCACCAATGCCAAATGTCTCAAATGATCCTCTTTAGTCTTGCTAAAGACCAATATATCATCCAAACATACAATCACAAACTTGCCAATGAAATCTTTCAACACTTCATTCATCAACCCCATAAAATTACTCGGGGAATTTGTTAAGCCAAACAACATAACAAGCCATTGATACAATCCCTCATTTGTATTGAAAGTTGTTTTCCACTCATCACCTTCTCCCATCCTTATCTTGTGATATCCACTTTTCAAATTTGTCTTTGAAAAATAGTTCGCTCCACTTAGCAAATCCATCAAGTCATCCATCCTTGGTAATGGAAATTTGTACCTAATGGTGATCTTGTTTATGGCCCTTGAGTCTGTACACATTCTCCATCCTCCATCCTTCTGCAGACTCAATACAGTTGGTACTACACATGGACTCAATCTTTCTCTAACCAATCCTTTGTCTAACAGATCATGAACCTGTCTTTTCACCTCCTCATTCTCTTGAGGTGTCAATCTGTATGTTGCTTTATTCGGCAGGCTTTCTCCCGGTATCAAATCAATGTGATGGGTGATAATTCTGATAGGTGGCAACGATCTTGAAAACTCATCCACAACTACGTCAGCAAAATTCTCTAACAGTTATTGAATTTCCTAAAGAAAATCTTCCACATAAGTATTTGTAAGGATAAATATTGGCTTCCTAACTACAACAAAATACATCTCTTGTTCCTTCTTGACTTCGTTGATGAGTTCCTTCCCACTCATGATAAGTATGCTCGTGTTGGCTTCATCCTTTACTCTCTTCTCTTCAATTGGCAACAACATGTGCATCCTACCATTCTTCTCCAAGGTGTAAGTATTTTTTCTCCCATGATGGATGACATTTCTATCATACTGCCATGGCCTTCCCAACAAAACATGACATACATCCATGGGAATCACATCACACATTATTTCATCTCTATATCCACCTATTTTAAGTTCTACAAGGCATTGTTTAGTTACTGTTACCCGGTGACCTTTTTGCAACCATGAGACTTTGTACAATGTCAGATGTGTAGTCATCTCCAGCTCCAATTTCTCTACCATCTTTGTGGATACTAAGTTTTCAGTGCTCCCACTGTCAATTATTACCTTGAAAACTCTATCCTTCATCTTGCAAGCTCTCCAGAACAAATTGTTCCTCTGCAATGGCTTTTCAATCTCTGGCTCTTGCTTCAAAATAACCTTCTTCATCATCAAGGACTTCCCATCCTTTGCACCTTCTACGTCAATATCTCACTTATGCACTTATGAAATGTGAGCTTCACCTCCTTCTTTATTTCTCTAGGGGCATTCCCAATACATGTGCCTTGTTTTTCCATGGGCATAACATCTTACTTATCCTCCTCTTCCTCTTCCTCTAGGAAAATAATTTCTACCACCACTTTGCCTTTCTCGGGAGCTTCCTCCTCTCTCTGAGTGACTATGTGGCTTCTCCGTCTCACCTTTGGGATTTTGTGTCTTGTCATGGGAAACTCCTTTGCCTCTGTTTAAGATTCTACCTCTATTTTTTTACTCTGTTTCCTGGCCAACTTCTCTTCCACTTTTAGCGCAATCTGATATGCATCCTCTACTGTTCTAACTGTCACCATGTTGATTTCGTCCTGGATTTTATATCTTAGGCTGTTGATGTACCTGACAACTTTTTCTTTGTCTCTCTCTCTCTGTCCAGCCCTAATGTTCAATCTATAGAATTCCTCTATGTACTCCTTCACAGTCATTCCTTTCTCTCTTAGGTTCTTCATCCTCCTAAATAGATTTATCTGGTAATATTTGGGTATGAATTTAGCCTTTATCTTCACTACCATTCTATCCCGGCGCTTGATCTTTTGTTTTCTCTTGCTCCTCCTGTCAGCCTGCAGTTCATCCCACAACAGTGATGCAAGTCCTTTAAACCTAGTGACAACATGTCTCACCTTTTTCTCCTCCTCAACATCTTCATATTCGAAATACTTGTCCATTGATCGTATCCAATCAAGAAACTCTTCAGTTTCTAAATTACCTTCATACATTGGGATGTCGATCTTCGCTCTAGCTTCCAACTTGACAAATGATTTTAGCAAGTGTTCTTCCACAACATCCTCGGCTACAACTTCTTCAACTTCCACTTCTTCATTTTCTTCATCGTTGACGTCTCCAGCATCAGGTGCTCTTTGTTATGATATTTCCATGGCATCCATCCTTGCTCTAAGTTATCACATCTCCCTTTTCATAGCTCTATTTCCAATGGGTGGCTCTGTACGTCTTCTAGGCGGCATTGTGTTGACGTATCTGATACTGCTCGTTGATATCAGTCTACTTCTCCTTCTATGGAAATCAATTATGTACTCACTCTGATACCACTCTGGCGCAAACCCCCCTTCTCTCCTAAGGGATGCTTGACCTCCCGATCTTGGATCTTCAAACTTCTAAGTCGAATCAACTTTTCGGGTACCCAAAATTACTATACACATGCCCCTTTTCTCCTAAGTGACCACGGTCTATGACCATCGATCAATCCCTTTGCGATTTTGGGCTTCGAGGATATCCTGATATCTGGCTTAAAAACTTTCCAAAGTGTTCTCCTCCAAACTCTAGACCTCATGCCACGTGTCTTCTTGGATTTTAATGACCCCACTATATTCTGGGTTTCACGACTTCGTGAAACTCCTACTCACCTCACACACAAACCTCCGGAATTCCGACTTCCAGACCTCCTAATCCACTACCACGTTCCTTCTCTACAGCCAATGGTTGAGATTCCTCCGCAACTTTGGACTTCACGACTATGCTCCTACAACACCTCCAAACTTCCTGAAGTGCCGAAACACTTTACGACTAACCTCCGCATATTTTTCCTAGATCTGACGGTCTAGAATAATTCACCTCCCTCCAGAACGGATCTCGTTCATAGATTTTATGAAACCTTAAGGATTCTCCCCCTTGAATATTTCTCGTTGTTCTCCCTCCTGAGCTTGTCTTCCTTAGCTTTCCTTGTTCCTCCTAACGCTTTCTTCGACACTTAGTCAAAATTTCAGCCTGTGCACACCTTGCAACAGATTCTCCTTCCAAACTCAAATTATCTTTGGGTTATTTCGCACACTTTGGGACTATTCTCCAACCACTTCTCTGTGACTAAGGTTACGCTACTCCTCCTAAGCTTTCGAGTCTGAGACTCTGCCACACACCCCTTGCAGATGAACTTCCTTCAATCTTGGCCACTGAAGGATGACCTTGCACTCCTTGCAACAATCCTTTTACACTCGACTGTTCCTCTTGAACAATATGAATCTGAGCGTAATTCCTCCTATATGCAAACTTCAACTATTCCAACTGAACCTCTGATATCACTTTAAACGGGTGATCATTCTCGTACTCTAACCACTTGATGAACAACTCATTGCAGGTGTTGGCGTATGGGAATTGATGTTGTTCCATCATGGCTACGTAAATTTGTCTTATATTGATCGCATGTGCCTGATACTTAACTAGACTGGCCCTCAACTATTTCAGCATAGCCCAAGCCTTGATCGAGTGTTCCATAAATCATTAAACCTGACCTGGCATTGTGCCTATCACCTTTGCTATTTGTTCAGCACATAATGAATCTTGCTTGGTGTGCAATTCGACTATGTCGTGCAAGTTGAAAAAGTCTTCAGGCATGTCGAACTCGGGGAGTCTGATGTCTTTCATCACCCGATTGATCTTATCCTAGTGTTTCTCTCACTTGGCCCACTTCTCTTGAATTTCTCAGTGTGGTTCCTGAGACATTTTCGCCCAGTATTTGGCCGATTTCTTTATGCGATCAACACTGCTTTCATTCAACACCCAGATTCCATGTTCTTCTTTATCTTGGCCTTGTTGGAATGAATTGATGTAGTCGACTCTCTCCACAGCCTGTTGTGCCTTTTCGTACCACCACTCCATATCCTTGCACGTCGCTAGTACCATGAGAGTATCTTCCTAGAGATCAACTATCTTCACAGTGAAAAGGTGTCACTCATTTGTGAGATTGCTAAAGGCCTCTTCAAACTCACTCCTTAGGTACACCGTGACCTGTGTAGTGTCCTGATAGTACTTAGCCAGGTGGCACAAATGTTCTAGTTCCTTTAGGGTGGCGATCAACTCCTTTTCATCTCATTTAGCTATGTCCAGGATGGCATCCGTGATTGCCATCCTTGCGTTGATGAGCTCAAATGTTCTAGCATATTCGGTGTTGATTAGAGGTTCCTCTGTAGTAATGAGGACGGAGAGATCTAAAGTGATCTTCCTCTTTTTAAGGGTTCTTTGGACAATGGCCATCCTCTTCCGATCATAAGCTATAGTGTGTATATCGGCTACCTCGTCCACAGGTTCGAGAATCTGTTGATCCCCCCATGTGAGTGTGTTTCCCAAACTCTCGGTGGTATACACTTGTTCATGATCGGGTTCTTGAACTTCCTTGTTATGCTCCGACGGCCCGACTTATGTCTGGGTCTCATTGGGGTCTTGAGCACCGATTGAAATAGAGGCGTATGGAATAGACTTGACACTTACTTGTTCATTGGCTGCTGAAATGTCGATATCCTGCTGCGATGCTCCAGTATTTGGCTCGATAGGCATTTTTATGTCTTGTAACACCCTGTTTCCCCCAGTCTGTAAAAATAACTATATTGGCCAAGAACTATGGCAAACTCAAAGATGTGAATGTTTGATTTTACGAACCTTTGTATAAAAGGTCTATGAATGTAAATTTATGTTATGAATATGTGTTGCATGATTGTTGGGAGGGGGATGTGCTGAAAGAGACCATGATAGCTAATGAGAGGTGGTGGAAGGGACCTGGAATGGTGACGTTAACTTCCACCGAACCAATACCGTACTGGTTTTTACTTGCTCAAAGACCAAAGCAACTCTCTGACCCTTGAATGAATTACCCACTAGGATGGTAGGTGGGGAGGCTCCTCAAGAGTTAATGAGGGGATGGGGGTGAACCGCCCATCCGTAGAAGCTCTCAAACCTAACCATAGATAGGGGAATTTGCGCCACACACAATCTTGCAGAAAAAGGAAAGAAAGGAAGCATGTGGGAGGAGGAGAGAATGCGCACGACAGGGATCGCGGAAGAGAAACCAAAGGAACTATGGAAATACAGAGAGTTATGAACAGAGGACAAGGGGAGTAACCTTCGTTCTTGACTTCCGTTGAGCTGCAAGTAGGAGACTGAATCTCAAAGCATTGTGGTCTAGCTCGAGGGTGGCTAGTGATAAATCTATTTGGAGTCACTAGCCTACGGTTTTGTGGAAACAAGCACCCCTCTGAGCAGTCGCATCACGTCTGGTGTTTCTGATAAGTGTTATGTCTTGTATTTTGAATTGAATATCACAAACGCATGCTCATGTTTATACGCTCATAAATGGTTTTTGTATGGAAGTGTTTGCTTGTGTTTTGATTTGAAATAATGGATGCATGGTTATACTTATATGACCGTAATTGGTTTATGTATAGAATGAATAAATTCAGGATACGAGTCCGTTCCCTTGAGAATTGTCCCATTTACTTGACTCATGCTATGTCCTGGTTTTATTTCCCAAAGGCATCTTCTCCCAGGGAGTTTCCTCGCATTCCAGAGTTGAAGTGAGTTCCTTGAACAAACTACCATTATAGTAAACCCACGATTTTACTTTACCCCTGTCACAGATTTCATAGCTCGACGAATTAGGAAGGATTTTCAGTCAGGTCACCAAGCCTAGGGATAACTACCCAAGAACCCTCTGAAGGATCTGTCGGAGCTCTATTGACCATTGATATAACCTTTGCATAGGGAGGAGAGTGGACTTCACAATGTCATGAAAGTCTCGAAGTATTTGGAACCGTCCATCGGCATAGGACACGTCGTAGTCGGGTAGCATTTCACTGACTCACGACTTGGAGTGGTCAAAGCGTAGGAATGCACGAACTCACGATTCACAAAATCACGACGTCATCGTGGTCGTTGATCCAGGAGTGATCTGGACCATTAATTTAGTGTGAATAGGTTTTGGCATTTCGGCATTTCGACACCAGGGAAACCAAAGGGCAAGACCCCTCGTCTTCGCAAGTCACGAAATCCCGATATTGCAAAACTCCAAATTAGTTTAGCATGAATAGGTTTCGGCATTTCAAGTTTTTGGCACCCGGGAAACCAAAGGGTGAGACCCCTCGCCTTCGCAAGTCGTGAAATCTCAGTATGCAAAACTCTGAATCAGTTTAGCGTGAATAGGTTTTGGCATTTCAGTGTTTTGGCACCCGAGAAACCAAAGGGCAAGACCCTTCGTCTTTGCAAGACACGAAATCCTGGTATGCGAAATTCTGAATCAATTTAGCGTGAATAGGTTTCGGCATTTCGGTGTTTCGACACCTAAGAAACCAAAGGGTGAGACCCCTCATCTTTGCAAGTCATGAAATCCTGGTATGCGAAACTCTGAATCAGTTTAGTGTGAATAGGTTTCAGCATTTCGGTGTTTCGGCACCCCGGAAACCAAAGGGAAAGACCCCTCATATTCGCAAGTCATGAAGTCCCAGTACGTGAAACCTCGACACTCTTTGTGGATGAGCCTTAGGTCACCGGACAGGGTCATGTGGTAGAAAGGAGGAGTCTCGAAAGGATCTGGGTCGTCCATCAGGGGAGACGCATGGTGAACGGTCAGATTTCAGGGAAAGCTCCAAAATCCCGTGAGCCATTAGATCTCATAGAACAACGAAGGGATTAGGAATCAATGTCTTTCAACACCTTTAAGCTCAGGGGGGATATTGACGGACAGATCCAGATCAATGAGGGTCGTTGATATCCTACACGAATTCCCATATCGAAATTCGGGGATTGGAGTGACAAGAGTTTTCGAGTCGTTGCATCGTGAACTCCCGGTTCACGAAACTCCAAAGAGATCTGGACCATTGGATCTAAATCATCGAGGGTCATTGGATCTCGTACAAGAACTCATGTATCAGGTTTCAGGGTTTGAAGAGTCGAAAGACTTGACTCTCTTGCATTTCTAACTCTGGGTTATCGAAATCCCGATACGGCCAGGACCATCAGATCAGGGGGAGATTCGCAGCTGCCGATCTCATCAAAGGTAAGATTTCAGGTTTCGAGCTTTGAAGAGTCGAAAGACTTGACTCTCTTGCATTTCGAAGTCCTGGTTACTGAAATCCCGATATGGCCAGGACCGTCGGATCAAGGGGAGATTCGCAGCCGTCGATCTCATCGAAGGTTAGATTTCAGGTTTCGGGGTTTGAAGAGTCGAAAGACTTGACTCTCTTGCTTCGCCGAGTCATGAAATGCGAAAGGCGCCTCTTGGCTTGGCCTACGGTCATAACCAACAATCACATGGAGGTGGATAAGGGAAGAGCTAGCCTACGCTAGGCTCCCGTAGGAATTCGGGGATTCTATCCCTTGAGGAAAAGAGAAAATTTTATTTTTTCCGTAGTGGGTATGTTACATGTCTAGGATACCTTCAGCTTCTTTTTCTTTCTACAAAACCTCCAGAATTTGGACTTCAGGGACAGGAGAAGATGTCTTCTCGGGTCCCTTTTCTTCTTCGATGTGCATAGAAGTCCCGAGAGATGTTGTTGGGCTCTCATCAACGTCATAGATTTGACTTATCTTGTGGAGGGGGTCTACTTGTTTCTACTGATGCCCTGACTATTTATGGCTGAGTCACCACACCTGCAGGTGACCTGGATGGTGGTATTGTGAATTCAAGGTCATCCAACCCGTCAATCTCATCAATATCTATAAACTCAGGGCAGTTTGTACCCACCTAGCTTCTATCTGGGTTATCGGTAGGGGATCCTGTCGTTTCTAATAGGTCTGGGTCATCTTGTAGATGATCAAGCACCAGTTGTGCCCGTTCCAACATGAGAAGTCCTCTTTCCCATGCATATTCAGTACCAAATGGATATTTCTGCCTTGCATTGGGGCTATCAAGGGGGCTTATGTTGCTTTGGCTGCTTCAGACGCTATCCTTTCTTCTCTGGCCCTGAAGGACTCTTGAGTCGATTGTTCTATAGTATCCTCTTGTTCATCCAAGCTCATGGCTCTAAACCTGGTTATTCTAGGATCAACCATCCTTGTCACCACTTCATTCCAGTCTTGGGAATTTTGAGTGAAGACCTCATATTCAAACTTATCATGGGCGTATGGCCAACAGGATGACACTTGCGAAGCATGCTTCAATACTAGACCCTTCGATTCATGTTTGCAAAAGTAGGCAGTTCGGAATCGGAACTCTAATTGACTCAGTCCTTCCTTCTTGGCTTGAGCGGTGTCTTTTACCATGTAGAAACCTATATGAAATCCATAGGGTATGAAGTCCCACTTCTTATCTTTAACCATAGTAGCATTGTAACCTTGCAGGATGGTTTGGTAGCAGATTTCCCCTACAACTAGTCGATCAAGAACATACACAGGTAGAAGGTGTGGTACCTCAGTGGCTCCGAAAACACTAATGTAGGTATCATTCTCATCCAGGTACCAGTGGCCAACCTTTGATATCATCTTTTTGGTGGCAGCCGACGGTCTTGGGCATTCTTTCTTGAAAAGAAAAAAATGAATGTGTGCGATGAATTGATCACAGATGAGGGAATAGGATTTCTTGTACATGTTTTCCTATAGGATGTTGAAATACACATTGACCGGGAGTTCTAAGGTGTGCCATCTCAAGTTCATTCCCTTGAATACATTTCTGGCACAGATGATGTCCAATAAGTAAGAAGCCATGTAGAAGGATGGAGTGTCTCCTTCTTTCAACGTTTGAGCCTGTTGAATGCAAATGCTCAGTTGCTTGGAAATAATGGCAGCCTAGTTAAAACTTATCCCCGAAATGGCCACAATGTAAGCCAGAGGCATCCATGCCTCTAAAAATATGTAACAATCTTTTTCTCAATACAGTCGGCAGATGAGAGCCATTAGGTAGATATACGGTTCTCTCAAATTGGCCATCGGGTACCAGCCGAAGGTCTGATTTGTATATTTTTTATCCTCTCTCCACCACAAATCCATCACCTTTCTAGTGTCGTGCTTCTCATAAAACTTTATAACAAAATTGATGTTCAGCCTCTCCTTCGGGTCTCTAAGATTGTAGTAATTATGCACCTCTATTGGGAGGAAAACCCCGACACACTCACCATTGTTGTCATTGATTAAGAACCTATGCACATCTATGTGATCGATGAGCCATTGTAGCAGTTCAATACAGGAGAATACTGGAGTTCTTCTCACCACCATGTGCAGGTACAACCTTTGGATGTTTTGGAAAACTTCATTGTCGAGTTTTCTTACATTGGGGTCGTTGTGTGGGGCGTATTCGAAGAATTCTTTCTGGCTAATCTTCTTGAAAAGTTCTCCCCAGTGTGGGATTACTTCCTTGGTCCCTATGCTTGCCTCTATGTCTCCAAAAGCTGGGGGCTGAGTGAAAGTCTTCTTGGTGGATGTCTTGATGACTGGTTCTGACCTGGGGGCATATTCCAATTGCTTTGTTGGCCCTGGGGATGAGCCTTCTCCTACTTTTGGTTCTTTTAGCTTGGGTGCCCTCGGCGATAGCCTAGTACTTGGTTTCTTTGGAGGCATTGTTCCTGCAACCAAAATCAATCCTTTAGGCATGCGTATAGAGTAACACCAAATAAAAAATTGTATGAAATGAAGCATACGAAATCCACAGACCGGTACATACCTGTAACGCTTGCTAAACCTATTGTTTAATACTCACGGGATCTTGAAAGATTTTGAATTGCTCGTCTCGCTCCTCTGAATGCTCTGAACTCATTTGCACACAGAATGGTCCTGCTTACGAATAGCTCTAAATAATCTAAACAGGGAATAACCTATCGTGTAGCTTCAACCCATTAATTCGGGTTATGAGTGAAAATCAAACAAAATCTGTCGTCGAATATCTATAGTTCAAATCATCATGGGTTGACAGCGAAGGCGCGGAGGATGAATGCATTCTACCAGTAATTTCAAACAGTTGATTTGATTCACACATGAAATAAAAACTAACGCGATATTTGTAATAAATTAGTCCCTTAAATGTGTTGAAGCTAAACGTATCTAGCATTAAAATTTCCCATCGTGCCGATTTTCTAGTGGGCGGATCGGGGATCGGCAATGTGCGGTGGATGTTTCAGCTAATACCATTCTATAAAAATTCTTCGATGCCAATTGGTTTCATCGTACGGTGTTGACGTGGAAAAAATTGATTCAGGGTGCAACTTGGGCCTCAGGAAACAATAAGGGCTTAAGGGAAAACTAAATCGTATGTTTAACCAATCTGGCCAAGACACGTGGCTGATGAGGACAGACGGTTTGATCATGTATAACAATCGGAGTCGGGGTTTCAAAAAGAAACGTGTTTCAAAAAATAAACCTAGAATTGTCGATGCTAAAAGGTATTGGGGGTCGACGATCGGGGATAAACTATTGTGTTTTTGACAGACTTACTTTCTCACAAATCCGTCGATGCTAAAATTCTTAAGGGATCAGTCATTGACGATTCTTTTCTTCCTTTGTTAACATTTTATTCCCTTTGCCTCTTACCGATGCCGAACAAGATCGGCTATCGGAAATATCCTTGTGGCATGTTTGTCGCAACCGAACACTTCCTTCTGCCGATGCCGATGAAGATCGGTGCTCGGAAACTTCAGTTGTCTGAGTGATTCTTTTACTAATCTTAATTCATTCCAATGTCAAATTGGGAACATCGGGTAAAAGGTTTTCTAGTTGTTTAATTCCTTATTTAAATGTTGAGCTTCTTCAATTCTTGGAGCTTTTTAGAAGTTAGACAAACTTGAATAGCTAGTGGAACATTTCTCAAAAGAAAAATATGAATTCAGACAGTGAAAATATTAAGTGGTACCCAAAAAGTGAAAAATTGACAAAGACTTTTTAGGGTGTGTTGAGTGCTCAACAAATGGCGACTTACTGGGTGAAAGCAGAATATTCATTCCTTCTTCAGGCTCGGCTGATGCAAAAGCTGGTGGAGAACTTAACTGGTTTTAAATCAGAGCCTCTTTTACCCTTGCATTTGAAATTCTCTGGTTGATACCTCTGGGTCTGTCTGTGGGGTTTTCAACCTTATTCCTCCTTCGTTTCTTGTAACCCTGACTCATGCCCTTTTTTTGACAAAAATCTAGTAAATCATTCACTGGCATGGAGCCTTTAGTTACCTTTACTCACTTTCTACGGTGTTGCTCTGCTACCAGCGACCATCCATAGCCCCGACGAAGTCACCCCGACATCATAGACCTTGTTTCACTGTCAGCGAGCATCCATATCCCCGACGGAGATATCTTCATTCCCTCTCCTACTGTTCACTCTTTTGATATAATCAATTTTGTTTTGGCAAAATGCCCTGAGCGAGTGGGAGAGGATGACGTCTGTTTATTTTGCAAAATGAGATGGTTAAGGTGAATCCTTTGCTAGCTTTTCCTTCAGGGTTCATGTAGTCCTTATCAGCTTACCAACTTTCCCTTAAGGTTTCACCAGACCACTGGTCAGACACTTCAACATTTCTCCAAAGTTGTTCATTTGTGCAGGTTAGATAGAGGACCCCTCAAAGCAACCACAGGTTCCCTGGTGCTTCTTGTGTTGTATGTGAGCGGTGAGTTAGGAATAGAGTTCGCCATGTCGCATGATTTTTGGTTAACCATTTTCTTGCTAAACACAAGCTTCAAAAGTATGAAAAATCAAACAGCAAAAACAAGACAAAAATGCATTCCGCAATCGATCTAGCTAAAACCAAAAAAATCATGAAAACACGCACACAAAACATAGAATTATTTTATTTTATTTTTTTAATGGAAATATTGTTTTAGGGCTTGTCCATTTATTGGGAGGGCGTCAGGTTCCCCCCTCAGATTCTGTAATCGATAAGTTCCTGCCCCAATCTTATCATCCCCCTGGAAAGGTCCAAGCCATAGAATCTGAAACTTAGAATGTTTACCTTTAGGCTCGTTTTCTCTGTCCCATTTTAGGACTAAGTCTCCCACTTCAAAGTTCTTCTCCTTAGCCTTGTTCTTATCAAACCACCTTTTAACTATCTCTTGATGAGCTATGAACTTTGATTTAGCCTTTTCCCTTTTTTGCTTCTAGCATGAGCAAAGTGTCAATTATTTGTTTGTATGACTGATGAAGACTATCCTCTAGAATCTTGGGCAAGTTGAAGAGATGGAAGATAAAGCCCACTTGGGAGAATGGCTTCCTATCTGTATACCAAAAAGTATGGAGAATTTCCTATAGCTTCTTTGGGTGTGACCCTATCGTCCCATAAAGTGTTATGGAGTAGATTATGCCAATTCCTCCGATTGTTTGCAACCGTTTTCTTCAGTATCCTCACTAGGTTCTTATTAGTTGATTCTGCCACTCCGTTTCCTTGTGGACAATAATTTGTAGAGTATCTAATTATGATTCCTTTGTCTAGAGAAAACTCCATCAATAGGGTGGAGGAAAAGTAAGCTGCATTATCAAAAACCAATACAGAAGGGACACCAAACCTTGTGATTAGTTGTTTTTCTATGAATTGGATTACCACCTTCTTGTTTACATGAGTCAGAGGGATGGCCTCTGCCCATTTCATGAAATAATAGGTGGCAGTAAGTATGTAGTTATGCTATTTTGAAGAACTTGGTGTAATTTCTCCTATGATATCTAACCCCCATTGCTTGAAAGGCCTCGACATAGTCACCGGTTGGAGTCGAACTGCTGCTCTCTTCTCCCTCCCAGTGCTTATTTGACAAGTTTTACATTTTCTAGCGTATGTGTGAGCGTAGTTGAACAAAGTGGGCCAATAATAACCATCTCTCAGTATTTTATGAGCAGTGGTTTTTCCTGAGAAAAGTCCATCGGCGGGGCCATCATGGAGTTCTTTTAGAACTTTGTCTACATCTTCCCATTCGAGACACCTTAAAAGTACCCCATCATAATTAATCAGAAAGAGTACCAAATTTATGAGGTGATATTGTGCGGATTTTAACCTGAGAGCTCTCCTTTCCCTAGGGTTGAGATTTTCTGGGCAAGTCCCATGGTGAAAAATATAATTCAAATTATCATACCAAGACTCTCTCCCTAGGGAAATGTATGAAGCTTCACCACAACATAATTCCATTTAATTCTCCCATCTAGAGTCTTCATTTACTTGGTCCTGGGCTTCAGATGCAAGTTTTCATAACCTTTGCCCTTTAACTAGTTTGGCAGGTTTTATTTCTAGATCAAATTCTTGGACTACTGCCATCCAATTCCCTCCTCTTTCCCCCATCTCTTGTTGAGTGAAAAAGGATTGGACTGCAGGGTAAGGCATGATCACCTTGGTGTGGTTCTTGAGTATGTAAGATCTGAAGTGTTTTACTGCCTTATAAACTGCATAAGTGATCCAGGGGATCAAATTTTGCTCAAAATTCGAAGTGCTCGGAATCACTTCAAATTGAACAAGTGTGTAGGCCTTGATGTTACAAACCCAACGCAACTCGAATGGGTTCAAACGGACGTCATATGAGTGAGATATCGTGTTTTGTTCAAATTTTCAAACATGCAAAAAAAAATTGCTGACTGTACAGTCCGTACAGTTGCTGATGTGGCAGGGTCGTACGTTGATGTGGCAGGGCCGTACACTGACATGGCAGGGCTGAGTTGGTGGACAGTTGGCAGTTGGGAGGTTGAATCATTTCTTGACACGTGGCACGTCTTTGGCAAGTGGGATGGTGCCACGTGGCCCAGACATGGGTTGCCACGTGGCACCATTTTTGGTTGGTTGTTCAAAATTATATGGAATCTGTGGGGATCGAACCCCGGGCCTCCCACCAAGGTGGAGTGCCTTCACATGGTATGGGCTAACAATATCCCACACATTAGTTCTTATTATATATATGGGCTTTAATATATTTAAGTTTGACTATTGTATAGTTTGGCGTGGGGGTTGGGTTGGGGCTTAGCCCCAGCCCGCGGTTGTGTTAACAATGCATATGACCGACAGACAACACAATGCATATGACCGACGAAAAAATGCACGAGTTTTTTTTTTGAATTTTCAACTGGTTAAAACCACGTACCGACACTTGGCGCTTAACCATTCGATTTGGGCCTTAGCTCTTTTATGTGCAGAGGTGCGGTCATATGACCCATATGCCCAACGGTTTGGTGGTTAGGGGCTAGGTTCCCTAACCATTCTATAGTTGTGTGGTTTTTCAGATATGTGCCCGGTGCTATGTTTTAGCATGAAAAAACGTGCGGGGGCTAGGTTGGACACAAAGAGGTGCAATTTGGCGATCCAGAGACAACAAGTTTGAAGGGGAACTTCCAGGAAGCCTATCTTCTTCAATTTTTGGCCAAATCAGGTGCCGAAAAAGCCCAGCTAGGGGTTTTTGGATGTTCTGAAGCCATTGGAGCCATCTATTTGTCATTTTAAGCATTGTAAAGCACATATTTTATCACTTTGAGAAAATAATATAAAAGATCCATTGGAAGCTGGACTAGGAGATGTAGCCCAAGAGAGGGGTGAACTCCTTTATCATTTGTTGTTTTATGTGTGTACTGTTCATTGTATTTTGCTGGTTATTATTGCATCTTTAATGTGTAATTTATATAAAATTTGTGTTTGCAAATTGATCCTTTTGCATAAGAACACTTAAATAAAAACTTGCAAATATTTTCAAGAATACAAGCCTTTATCATTTTCAGATCAAGTTGGTATCAGAGCTTAGGTTTTTGAAGGCTTGATTATTTG
>ML792640.1:436414-461242 GCA_009831015.1 Picea engelmannii | reverse complement strand
TGATTATCTTTATGTTGTGGTTGATCGATTTAGCAAAATGTGTATTTTGATGCCTTGTAAGAAGCAGGTTACAGTTGAGCAAACGACACAAATGTTCTTTCAGCATGTTTGGGTACATTTTGGATTGCCTAAATCCATTATTTCTGATCGAGATTCTTGATTTATTGGGAACTTTTGGTTAAGTTTATCCGCAAACAGATGGTTAGACAGAAGTGGTCAATAGAATAGTGGTGCATCTTCTTCATGGTTATTGCAGCAAGCATCCTAAACTTTGGGATGAGCATTTACACTACATTCAACATGCTTACAATTGAGCTAAGCACTCTTCCACTCAAACATCGCCATTTGAAGCATGTTTTGGCTATTTGCCCAAATCTCCTTTAGATTTTATCATTGGGAAAGATATTGCTATTGATGGTCAATATGACATTGATAGGGCAGAAAAGTTCATTGAACAAAATTCAGTGGATACATCAAATGGTACAAGAACAGTTAGAAAGGAGTCAAGCCAAGTACAAGACAAGACATGACAAGCATCGTGTTGATCACAGTTTCCAAGTTGGAGATGAAGTTTGGCTTTACATTAGTAATGAGAGGCTTAGAGGAGAAGGTAAAAAACTGAAACCAATTAGATATGGTCCTTTCAAGATTGGTAATAATGCCTTCCATTTGGATTTGCCTCCTTATATGAAAATGTATGCAGTTGTTAATGTTGAGAATTTGAAATTGTATGAGCCTCCTTTGATTGATGATCAAGGAGAACATGTTCAGATTCCTTCTATAGATGATTTCTCCCCAGAATATCTTACAGAACTGCATGAAGACACAATCCTTGACAGGAGAATGAGAACTTCAAAACGGGGAAATGTGGAATATCTTCAAATTGGTATTAAAGGCACAAATCCAAGCAAATCCAAGTGTATTGAGGTTGGAAAGGTGAGGGAACTATACCTTCATCTTCAGATAGATTGAAAATAAACTTTTGGAGGTCCAAAAGCTTTCCAATGGGGAGGTGTGATCCAGGGGATCAAATTTTGCTCAAAATTCAAAGTGCTCAGAATCACTTCAAATCAAACAGGTGCGTAGGCCTCGATGTCACGAACCCAACGCAACTTGAACAGGTTTAAACGGACGTTGGATGAGTGAGATATCACGTTCTGTTCAAATTGTCAAACAGGGAAAAAACATTTGTTGACTGTACAGTCTATATAGTCCGTACAGTTGCTGACGTGGCAGGGCTATACGATAACATGGCAGGGCCATATGTTGATGTGGCAGGGCTAAGTTGGTGGACAGTTGGCATTTGGGCAGTCGAATCATTTCTTGACACGTGGCATGTCTTTGGCAAGTGGAATGGTGCCACGTGGCCCAAACATGGGCTGCCACGTGGCAGCGTTTTTGGTTGGTTGTTCAAAATTATATGGAGTTCATGGGGATCGAACCCTAGACCTCTCGCCAAGGTGGAGCGGCTTCACACTGCGTGGGCTACTAATATCCCAAACATTAGTTCTTATTATATATATGGGCTTTAATATATTTAAGTTTGACTATTGTATAGTTTGGCATGGGGGTCGGGCTAGGGCTTAGATCCAGCCCGCGGTTATGTTAACAATGCATATGACCGATGGACAACACAATGCATATGACTGACGAAACAATGTGTGGGAGTTTGTTTTCTGAATTGTCAACGGGTTAAAACCACGCGCCGACACTTGGCGCTTAACCATTCGATTTGGGCCTTAGCCCTTTTATGTGCAGAGGTGCGGTCATATGACCCATATGCCAACCGGTTTGGCGGTTAGGGGCTAGGTTCCCTAATTGTTCTACAGTTACGTGATTTTTCAGTTATGTGCCCGGTGCTAGGTTTTAGCACGGAAAAACACGTGGGGGCTAGGTTGGACACACAGAGGTGCAATTTGGCGATCCAGAGACAACAAGTTTGAAGGGCAACTTCCAAGAAGCCTATCTTCTTCAATTTTTGGCCAAATCAGGTGTCGAAAAAGCCCAGCTAGGGTTTTTTGGACGTTCTGAATCCATTGGAGCCATCTATTTGGAATTTTGAGCATTGTAAAGCACATATTTTAGCACTTTGAGAAAATAATATAAAAGATCCATTGGAAGTTGGACCAGGAGATGTAGCCCAAGAGAGGGGTGAACTCCTTTATCATTTGTTGTGTTATGTGTTTATTGTTCACTATATTTTGTTGGTTATTATTGCATCTTGAATGTGTAATTTCTATAAAATTTGTGTTTGCAAATTGATCATTTTGCATAAGAACACTTAAATAAAAACTTGCAAATATTTTCAAGAATACAAGCCTTTACCATTTTCAGATCAATAATCTTGTTTGTATATAACAGGATAATTAAGTTTGGATCCTTGGAGGTTATTACTCATGAATGACACTGGAGCCTCATTGTTTTCATCATCCTTCTGAATCAATATTGCGGCTATCGATTGGTTGGAGGTGAAAGTATAGAGGAAAAAATATCTACAAAAATCAAGGCTTCTCAGCATCGGAGTCTGAGATATCACAGTCTTAATATTGTTGAAAGCATCCTTTCGTTCATCGTCTCACTTAATTTTAGCATCTTTGCGGATAATTTTTTGTAATGGTCTAACAGTCTCGGCAAAATCGGGGGTGAATTTCTTACAAAATTAATTTTCTCAAAGAAAGATTGCATTGTATTTTTGTTGTGAGGTAACGAGAGCTAAGTTATAGCTTTGACTCACTCTGGGTTTATGCAAATGCCTGCTTGGGATATAATATTCCCTAATAACTTTCCTTCTTCCACACTAAAGATAGTTTTCTTAGGGTTTAAAGATATACCGTATTTTCTACACCTTTCGAAAATTTGGGTTAAGTGTTGGATATGTTCCTCTCTGTTCTTCAAGTAGACATTCACATCGTCCAAATACATTACTACACATCTATTAACCAATCCTCGAAATTCTACGTCCATTTCCCTTTGGAAGGTTTCCCATTCATTGATTAGCCTGAAGGGCATGCGTTTGTAAGCGAAAGTTCCCCACTTGGTTCGGAAGGTATTTTTAAAACAGTCTTCCTCTGAAACCAGAACTTGGTTGTAACCTGAGAAACCATCCAGTAGAGAGAAAATCTCAGAGCCGGAAACGGTCTGCAGGAGTTGTTCCATTGGTGGGACTAGGTAGTTGTCCTTTTCTGAAGCTCTGTTAAGGTTCCTAAAATCTATGCATAGGCGAATCTCTCCAGACTTTTTCCTCACAAGAACTAGATTTGCTACCCATGCGGAGTGCCTAACCTGGAAGATGATCTTGGAATCTAATAGTTTCTTTAACTCCTAACACATGAGAGGTTCCAGGGATGGGTGATATTTTCGGAGCTTCTATTGGAAGGGCCTCAGTTCAGGTTTTAATGGTATAGTGTGTTGAATGATACGAGTATCATAAGTTTTCAGATCTCGGTAGGACCAAGCGAAGACATATTGATATTGTCTGAACAGTTTGAGATAAGCTTTCCTTTCTTCTTTAGATATAGTCCTGCAGAGATTTACATTCTTTGGGTTTTTTGGGGTTTCGAGATTTATAGTTTCATGCATGGGACAGGAACTACCGGTCTTAGCATTTTTTGGTCCCTTAAATCGTTCTTTTAATTCAAAAAGGTTTTCTAAATTAGCTATCCCCTTCAGGATTGTGTGATACTTTGATTTGTCAATTGGTTGACCTGTCTGACGATCAATTTATGTTGCTTGTTTTCGGAACAATTCATCATCAATAGCCAAATCCTTGAAATTTTCTTGGTTAGTCAGAAAGTTTATGATTTGTTCATCCCCTTCAAAGACCTTCCAATTAGAAATGATATTGGGCACTGATGGTTTGTAGAGAAGCTCCACAGTGAACCGGGAGGCTTCATAATCCTCTAGAGGTGATAGCCTTGAGGCAACTGTGGCCAAGAAATCAGCATGGATATTCTTTTCTCTCGGGATTGTTGTAATATTAAAAGCTTCAAAATGCTCTATTAACCTACGCACTTCATGTTGGTAATTCTTTAGGTGCGGGGAATTGCAATGTATAGTATTCCTTACTTGTCTAACAATAATCTCAGAATCTCCGAAAACCTTCAATTCTTTGACATTTATATCTATGGATTTCTTTAACCCCTGTACTAGAGCTTCGTACTCGGAGGTGTTGTTTTTGCATTTGAGCTCAAGTCTACAGGATAGGAAATGGCGTTTACCTTTTGGGTCAATGAGGATGCACCCCTCCCCAGACCCTTCTTGTGATTTAGATCTGTCGAAGTATATGGTCCAAATTTTTGAGGGAAAGCTATCCACTTCTTCTTTCTTGTTACTTTCTTTCTTTCCTCCTTTTTGTTTGGTGATCTCTAGCACAGGTTCTGAACATGAAAGGGTTTCCTCTATTGGTATCCGTGATTTCTCTTGAAAGACCATTTTAGATTTTTGAGTGAGGGGGACATCAGATGAGAGAGGGGAGAAATTCTTGAAGTAGGAATCACGGGAATAATTGCCTTGCATAGGGAACTCTGTAGATGAGAGTTCATTTAGGGTTTCGAGATCAGTGACTGTATGTTTCAAATATCTCTCCCTATCAATAATGATCATATTTTTGTGCCCTTTTAAAGGTAACCAAAGATGTACCCAGTCTGTGCTAAAGTATTCGTTTAACTTCTCGGACCAATCTAGAATTAATAACAATCCATAAGCTTCTGGGATGTCTACTATGATAATTTCAATTACTTACACAAAATTAGGGTGTGTCGCCATTCTAATCATCACGTATTTGATTTCTCCCATGACTCTCACCTGGGTTCTGTCTAGTTATATCACCTGCTTATCACTTTTGAAAGGAACCACGTTTATTTTTTTGCAAATAGAAAAAGGCATAACATTAGAAGACGTTCCCAAGTCAACCAGACAATTATGGAGGTTTCTGTTGAAGACTTCAGATGTCAAAAGAAAAGGTGGAACAAAAGGTATTCCCTTCTTATCTTCAGAACAAGTGTTCACATTTGGTTTATTCCCTAGGTCTGTGGGGATTAGATTTCTTTCTGGGTTAGTGCTCGTCGTAGGATTTTATACTGATTTCAAAGCCTGTAATAGGAAGTCCTTTTGTGGAGGAATTCTACAAATGTCCATAACTGATATATTAGCCTTCAACTTCTTTAAATCTTCAATTATGTTGTAATCTAGCTTGGATGATTCTCGTGTATGGATATTTATAGGGTTTTTTCGGGGAGAAAAAGGTGCTTTCGGGTTATCAGGGGTTGGCTTTCCCAATGAAGTTTGGATAGTAGTAAGATATTTTGAGACAAGGGGACCCTTACTTCGTGTTTTCACAACCGAGACCTCTGTGGGTGGTTCTTGAACCTGAAATAGATCATCGGAAGGCATAATTAGGCCAAGATCCCATATCATCATGGTTGTATCTTCTGGTGGATCAATCTCTTCCTGATCATCAACATTCATAACTGAACCGCTTGGTTGTTTGGTTAGGGAAAACTCATATAGAAAACAATTGGCTAACAAATTCATGGCATGGACCCATTGAGGGTAGTCTCTTTCAGAGTGGTTCTCTTGATGATAGGTACAAAAAGAGTCATATGCTACATTTCCAAGATCGATGTTTAAGTTAGCTAGGGGAGGTTTAATTGCTTTGAACGGTGGGTTCCTTTTAAAGAAAGGCTTATATGGCCTTTGACCTTGGTTTCCTTCCCCTGTGTTTCTCTTCATGTCTATGATCTCATTGGATAACTCATTGACCATGCATTGTAGGTCTTCTATGTCCCCACTTCCCTTTTCAGGAACTTGTTTTGCTTGTTTCCCTGGTGGTCTAGCTAACAAGAGTCCTCTTCTGGGAGAAGGTTGAACTTATTTCTTAACTAATGAGACCTGAAATTATTTACATCCCTTCATTTGGAACTCTATCGTCTTGGCTTCTTCAAAATTCTTAGTAAGGGTTTGTTTAGCAACCCTCTTCACAAACATGGAAATAGAAGCTAGGAGCACATTAGCATATACTTCAATTTCCAAATCCTAAGTTGGTTTAGCTTAGGGATGGAATTTGTTTAAGATGGTTTTGAATATTTGATTGAAATATTTAACCTTCTACCTTGATCCCATGGTGGTGGCGAACAATTCAGCCATCAAAGATCTTGTAGTGGTTTCTTCGGCAAATTTATCTAGGAAATCATTTTGAAATTTCGTCCAACTAGTTATGGATCCTATAGGCAAGTTGAAGTACCATGTGGAGGCTGAGTTCTCGAAAGTATAAGGGAAAATCCTGCATACTACATATTCATGTTGGACATTCATAAGCCTGATTGCTAGTATGAATTTATTTATATGGTCTTTAGGCAAACCTAAGGTTTCAGGGTTGAATTTAGGGAGTAGCTTCTCAGGATGTCAGGGAAGGTTATGTACTCGACCAGGGATGGCCAGATCATCTTCAGCCAACCAAGGTTGATTGTTTGGTGGTGGGTTTCCCCTCTCTTCGTTATGGTCATCATGATCTTCCATATCTTCGGATCCTAAGCCCAAGTGTCCTGAGTTATATTCTTCTTCTGAAAAATCGTTTGGTTCAGAGACATTGTCAGTTGTCGTCTCAGGGATTAGGTTAAGAGGATGTTCGATTTCGGTGAGAGAAAAATCTATTAGGTCTTCTATTGTATGTATGAAAACCTGGTCGGGGGTATCAACCATTGGTCTTCTTACTTGTTTTCTTCAAGGAAGTATCATAGCTAAAGACAACACATCGATCTGTCGGGCGTATGCTCTTGTGATTCTTATAAATTGATTTAATTCCTCATGAGAGAGAGCGTAAGGTATGTCTGGGTACAAGAATTCTTCCTTGGGCTGGGGTGAGTTACTTACTTTGGGAGTACTCAGTGTGTGTGGGATGTCTTGGGAATGACTAGCCATGCATGTGGGCTATTTTGAATCTACAGGCTACGTAAAAGATCAAGTGAATAATATTTTCATCCATTCATTCTTCAGGCCCTCCTTCTAGTGCCAATTCTATTGATGGGTCCTAGATCCCTTTTTTCAACAGCAGGAACCAAACCTACCACCAAGGCCCATTTAGACTCTGCATTGTTTAATAGTGGAATGGTTCTCCAGATCTTGCGATCCGGCCAATTAATCGATGGGCTTTACGTTTTCTTACGAAGGCATCTCCTTCAGTTTGGACTTTCTTTTTGTACTTTCTCTTAGGTGGGACCGATATAAGAAGGAAGCCGGTATAAACTAACTTGGTAACAAAACGGGAAAAGTTCTAACTATTGGAGAAGAGGTTGAGCTTGGGATAACCCATTACTCAAGCATGCAGACAACGATCAATTACCATAGGCCTAGTACTAATACGTTAACCGTGTCAGTATTTCAATTTCTGGTTGAGATACTAATTAGAAAAAGAAAACAAACATGCGATAAGATAATGGCAAGTAAAATAATTCACCTACTATAATCATCCATCACATAATAACACAACGATTCATCTTCATCATTAAATAAAATAACTTTAAATAACATTGCAATCAGATAACTTATCAATGGATTTAATAGCTCTTACTTGTTACAGCATACATTCATGAGACGAGATAGGAAATAATTCTTCTCCATAATATAGAATACAGAATCCAGAAGGAATTCTCAATTCAAGGTAGCTCCAAAATAATTCTTAACAAAACCAAAAATGAGAGTTTCTTGCAACAACCATCGACCCTTAACTAATCAGTCAATGCTCTTATTTATAACATAAAATGTAACTAAAAATAACGGCTAAAGTGTAGTTAAGAAAAACAGAATTCGCCAGGTGGCATTCTCTCCTAACAGTAATATCAAGATATCACTTTAAACGGGTGATCCTTCTCATACTCTAACCACTTGATGAACAACTCTTCGCAGGTGTTGGCGTATGGGAATCGATGTTGTTCCATTGGGGCTGCGTAAATTTCTCTTATCTCGATCACATGTGCCTGATACTTAACTAGATTGGAACTCAATTGTTGCAGCATAGCCTGAGCCTTGATCAGGTGTTCCATAAATCGTTGTACCTAACCTGGCATTGTGTCTGTCACCTTTGATAGTTCTTTGGCCCATAATGAATCTTGCTTGGTGTGCGATTCGACTATGTCACACAATTCGACAAAGTCTTCAGGCATGCCGAACTTGGGGAGTCCGATGTCTTTCATCGCCCGATTGATCTTATCCCATTGTTTCTCACACTTGGCCCACTTCTCTTGAATTTATCGGTGTGGTTCCCAAGAAATTTTTTCCCAATATTCGACCGATTTCTTTATGTGATCAATACTATTTTCGTTCAACATCCGAATGCCAGGTTCTTATTTATCTTGGCTCTGTTGCACTGCACTGATGTAATCGATTCTCTCCACATCTTGTTTCACCTTTTCATACCACTGCTCCATATCCTTGCACGTTGTGAGTGCCATGAGAGTATCTTCATGGAGCTCGACTATCTTTGCAGTGAAAAGGTGTCGCTCATTTGTGAACTTGCTATAGGCCTCTTCGAACTCACTCCTCAAGTACACCACGATCTGTGTAGTGTCCTGATAGTACTTAGCCAGGTGGAAAAAATGTTTTAGTTCCTTCAGGGTGGTGGCCAACTCCTTTTTATCCTGTTTATCTCTATCCAGGGTGACATCCGTGATTTCCATCCCTGCGTCCATGAGCTCATATGTTCTAGCATATTCGGTGTTGATCAGAGTTTCCTCTGTAGTAATGAGGATGGAAAGATCTAAAGTGATCTTCCTCTTCTTAGTGGTTCTTTGGACAATGGCCTTCCTCTTCCGATCATAAGATATAGCGTGTATATCAACTACCTCTTCCACAGGTTCAAGAATATGTTGATCCCCCCATGTGAGTGTGTTTCCCAAGATCTCGGTGGTATACACTTGTTCATGATCGAGTTCTTGAACTTCCTCATTATGCTCCAACAACCCGACTTCTGTCTAGGTCTCATCGGGATCTTGAGCATCAATTGAAATAGAGGCATCTGGAATAGACTTGACACTTACTTGTTCATTAGCCACTGAAACGTCGATCTCCTGCTACGGTGCTCCAGTATCTGGCTCGTCGGGCATTTTTGTGTCTAAGATACCTTCAACTTCCTTTTCTTTCTGTGAAACCTCTGGGATTTGGACTTCGGGGATAGGAGAAGATGTCTTCTTGGGTCCCTTTTCTTCTTCGATGTGCATAGAAGTCCTGAGAGATGCTTTCGGGCTCTCATCAACGTCATAGATTTGACTTATCTTGCAGAGGGGGTCTGATGCACTTGTTTCTACTGACACCCTGATTGTTTCTAGATGAGTCTCCACACCTTTCAGTGACCCGGCTGGTGGCATTGTGAATTCAAGGTCATCCAACCTGTCAATTTCATCAATATCTATAAACTCAGGGCCGCTTGTACCCACCTATCTTCTATCTTGGTTATCGGCAAGGGATCTTGTCGTTTCTGATAGGTCTGGGTCATATTATAGTTGATCAAGCACCCGTTATGCCCATTCCAACATGAGCAGTCCTCTTTCCCATGCATCCTATACCAAATGGATATTTCTACCTTGTGTTGGGGCTATCAAGGGGGCTTTTGCTACTTCGGTTGCTTCAAACGCTATCCTTTCTTCTCTGGCCCTGAGGGCCTCCTATGTCGATTGTTCTATAGTATCCGCTTGTTCATCCAGGCTCATGGCTCTGAACTTGGTTGTTCTGGGATCGACCATCCTTGTCACCACTTCATTCCAGTCTTGGGAATTTTAAGTGAAGACCTCATCTTCAAACTTATCATGGGCATATGGCCAACAGGATGACACTTGTGAAGCATGCTTCAATACCAGACCCTTTGGTCATGTTTGCGAAAATGACCAGTTTGGAATCGAAACTCTAATTGACTTAGTCCTTCCTGCTTGGCTTGAGCAGTGTCTTTTACCATGTAGAAACCTATATGAAATCCATAGGGTATGAAGGCCCACTTCTTATCTTTAACCAGAGTAGCATTGTAACCTTGTAGGATGGTTTGGTAGCGTATTTCCCCTACAACTAGTCGATCAGGAACATACACAGGTAGAAGGTGTGGTGCCCCGATGGCTCTGAAAACCATGATGTAGGTATCGTGCTCATCCAGGTACCAGTGTCCAACCTTTGATATCATCTTTTTGGCAGCAACCGACAGTCCTGGGCATTCTTTCTTGAAAAGAAAAAAATGAATGTGTGCGATGAATTAATCGCAGATGAGGGAATATGATTTCTTGTACCTGTTTTCCCATAGGATGCTGAAATACACATGGACCGGGAGTTCTAAGGCGTGCCAGCTCAAGTTCATTTCGGTGAATACATTTCCGGCACAGATGACGTCCAATAAGTAAGAATCCATGTAGAAGGATGGAGTTTCTCCTTCTTTTGACGTTTGAGCCTGTTGAATGCAAATGCTCAATTGCTTGGAAATAATGGTAGCCCAGTTAAAAATTATCCCTGAAATGGCCATAGTATAAGAAAAAGGCATCCATGCCTCTGAAAATCTGGAACAATCTTTTTCTCCATACAGTCAACAGATGAGAGCCATTAGGTAGATATACGGTTCTCTCAAATTGGTCATCGAGTACCAACCGGAGTTCCGATTTGTATACATTTTATCCTCTCTCCACCATGAAGCCATCACCTTGCTAGTGTCTTACTTCTCATATAAATTTATAACAAAATCGGTGTTCAACCTCTCCTCCGGGTCTCTGAGCTTGTAGTAATTATGCACCTCCACTGGGAGGAAAACCCCGACGCACTCGCTATTGTTGTCGCTGATTAAGCACCTCTGCACATCTATGTGATCGATGAGCCATTGTAGCAGTTCGATACAGTGGAATACTGGATTTTTTCTCGCCACCATGTGCAAGTAGGACCTTCAGATGTTCAGGAAAAATTCATCGTCGAGTTTTCTTACATCAGGGTCACTGTGCGGGGCATATTCGGGGAATTCTTCCCAGTTGATCTTCTTGAAAAGTTCTCCCTAATTTGCGAGTATTGCCTTGGTCCCTATACTTGCCTCTGTATCTCCAAAGGCCGGGGGCTAAGTAAAAATCTTCTTGGTGGATGTCTTGATGACTAATTCCGGCCTGGGGCCATATTCCAATTGCTTTGTTGGCCCTGGGGACGAGCCTTCTCCTACTTCTGGTTCTTTTATCTTGGGTTCCCTCGGCGATCGCCTAGTACTTGGTTTCTTTGGAGGCATTGTTCTTGCAACCGAAATCAATCCTTTAGGCATGTGTGTAGAGTAACACCGGATAAAAAATTGTATGAAATGAAGCATAAGAAATCCACAGACTGGCACATACATGTAACGCTTGCTAAACCTGTTGTTTAATACTCACAGGATCTTGAGAGCTTTTGAATTGCTCGTCTCGCTCCTCTAAATGCTCTAAACTCCTTTGCACACAGAATGGTCCTGCTTATGAATAGTTCTAAAGAATTTAAACGGGGAAGAACTTATCGTGTAGCTTCAACCCATTAATTCGGGTTATGAGTGAAATCAAACGAACTCTATTGCCAAATATTTGTAGTTCAAATCATCGTGGGTTGACGGCAGAGGCGCGGAGGGCGAATAAGTTCTACTGGTAATTTCAAATAGTATATTTTATTTGCACATGCAATAGAAACTAATGCGAGATTTGGAATTAATTAGTCCCTTAAATGCGTCAAATCTAAACGTATCTAGCGTTAAAATGTCCCATCGTCGATTTTATAGTGGGCGGATCAGGGATCGGCGGTGTGCGATGGATGTTTCCGCTAATACCATTCTATAAAAAACCTCCGACGCCGATCAATTTCATCGTACAGCGTTGACGTGGAAAAAATTGATTTGTGGCGCAACTTGGGCCTCGGGAAACAATAACAACTCAAGGGAAAACTAAATCGTATGTTTAACCAATCTGGCCAAGACACGTGGTCTATGAGGACAGGCGGTTTGATCATGTATAACAATCGGAGTCGAGGTTTCAACAAGAAATGCGTTTCAAAAAATAAACCCAGAATCGTCGATGCCAAAAGGTATCAGGGGTCAGCGATCAGGGATAAACTATTGCATTTTTTATGGACTTACTTTCTCACAAATCCGTTGATGCCGAAATGCTTCGGGGATCGGTCGTCGGTGATTCTTTTCTTCCTTTGTTAACGTTTTACTCCCTTTGCCTCTTACCGGTGTTGAACGAGATTGGCTATCAGCGATATCCTTTTGGCATGTTTATCACGACCGAACACTTCCTTCTGTCGATGCCGATGAAGATCGGTGCTCGACAACTTCAGTTGTCTGAGTGAATTTTTTACCAATCTTAATTCCTTTTGATGTTGAATTGGTCGCATAGGGTAAAAGGTTTTTTAGCTGTTTGATTCCTTATTTAAATGTTGAGCTTATTCAATTCTTGGAGTTGTTTAGAAGTTAGACAAACTTGAATAGCTAGCGGAACATTTCTCATAAGTAAAAGATGAATTCAGACAGTGCAAAGATGAAGTGGTACCCAAAAAGTGAAAAATTGACAAATACTTTTTAGGGTGTGTTGAGTGCTCAACGGGTCGCAGATATGAAGGTAGAAATTATGTTAGGATTTCTTTCCCTAGAAGGCAGCCCTCTTTTATGAGGGAAATGTATTGCGGCGATGCATCATTGTGAATATTGTATTCTGAGTGAGGAGACTGTGAGAGAAAGAAGAGGAAGTTACAACGAGTGTGCTATACATTGTATCCCTTCATTTGCTAGATAATAATAAAGGAAGGATCTGGCGATTTCTCTAGTGGACGTAGCCCACACTGAGTGAACCACGTATCTCTGTGTCTCTATTGTATTGTGTATCTTATGTGTTTTATTTCTGCATTTGTTTTATTTTATACTCCACGATCCTGTTTTTCTAACAGGTTTTCTACATTTCATAAAATTAATGCATTATTGATCACAGTGTACAGGCCCTTACGTACGTGATGCATTATTGATCACAGTGTACAAGCCCTTACGTGTGTCTTTGATTACAGATTCAATGAGGATAACACTCAAAAAATGTTGAGAAAATGCATGAATTCAACTCCACCAACACTAAATCAATTATCTTTAGTAGTACAATTCAACTCTTTACCCCTCCTACCCCTCAATACAACAGAACATGGGAGCTACAATATAGTGTCAAGCCATGGTGAAGGATTTTCAACACCATTGGATAACGATATAATAACTAGGATATGGACCATGCAGATCTAGCATAATGCAATCCCCAATGATAAGCAATGATGAATAACAATTTGAACCATGAGTGTTGGGTAGAGTACACCATGCAGTTTGGTTATCCTTTTTGTTTGCATCGATGTTGGGTTCGTGTAGGAAAAAATGCTATAAAATGCTTGTGCATATAGCATAACACATGACATCCCTTCTAATATTGAAATACATAGAACATTGAACACGTGTTTAGGGTAGAGGGTGAGAAAGCATGACTGGGTCTCATTTTCCTTACATTGTGATTTCTTTAACTATGTGCCTTCTTCTAGTCAAACATACATGTGTCGAGTCCCCTTGTAGAGGGGATGCAGGCCACTAAGGGTTGGGAATTTGTGGGAGAAGCTCAAGGAGTAAACTACGGATGTGGAAACTTGCCTTATATGATCTAGACCCCAAAACAAATTAGTTCTTATTGCTATACAATTACGTTGATCTTGGTTGTGAATTTAAATATCCCCATGATATTTTGCAACCAAATTCAAAGCAAAGGACTACTCATACAATGCAATAGGGGTGCATGAAATGATCAAAATGATATTTCCAACATGAAAGCAAAGAAAAGATTGCAAAATAACATTTTTGTACATGAAAATATATTTTTTCATACAAAATACCAGGAGAGACACACTTGAGAATATACAAACTCCAAAAGTACTTTTGCTTGAGATTCCTTGATATTACAAATCATATATTTTTCTATAGTGAAAGTGGAATAGTGGAGGAACTACAAAACATATGAATTGTCTAATCAAGTTCAGGATGTGCGCCTACCATTTTGATTCTGATAATATACATGGACTTGATATCAACACATAGTCATATTTATTGGTCTGATTTCATCACAATGAGTAATACCATATCTTATAGATACTTCCATGCATTCGCTTTTACAACTTACATAGTTCATGACACTTAACAATCTTTTTCTTTGAAACAAGAATAAAATGTTAAGGCTCAATAAAAGCAACAAAATTCTATAGCTTAAACATCAAATACCATAACTAGTCTAAAACAAAAGAAAAGGTATAAGCGCAAAAAAACTACCTGAAAAACCCAAGGCAAGGACTTGCTGCTACACAACTCTTCCTTCTTTTTTTTCAATAACCGAATGGGGACAACGTTTTGGAAACGCTAAGAATAGTACAATAATTAAAGGCTATTTATTTACCTATGTTGGCAGTAGTGTAATAATTAAAGGCCATCAACCTAGATTTTTTCTCTTCTTATATTTAATTATATCATCAATTCACATGCATTTCACACTTTCACCTACTCCCTAGTAGGCCTTAAATACTCTCCTGAAGACCCAAATACCTTCATAATTGCACTATTAGGAGAATCTTGCAAAGGATGCTACTATGTTGATAAATTAAAGTTTTAAATAGAAGCAAGGTTATTAGAGAAAATGAAAAGGGGAAATTAATTATTTCTTTTTTCTTTTCAAAAAAGATAAATGATAACCTCATGTTATTTAATAACTTTAACTTGTGTTTTAGTTAAAAATTAAGTTATTAGAGAAAAAAAAAAAAAAGGAAAGAGGAAATTTGGATTTTGATTTTTCCTCTTTCCAATAAACATGGATTGGCCTAGTGTTAGCATCGTGCCTATAAGATATGATAAGGGAAGCACGTATGTTATTTTCCTTCCTTTCAGTGCCAAGAGAAAGACATGAGATAGGGTAAAATTCCCTTCTTCATTTACAAAGACAAGAGAGAAAGACAAGAAGGTAAGGCTACTGACTTTTGACAGGGGGGTCCAAGGTAGTCAAAAACCACAAGAAAGAAAATATAAGATAGGCAATTTAGTTAAGGGTTAATATAGCTTATTATCATTTTAACTTGTGATTTTTTAATATTTATTTTAAACCCTACCTTTAATAGCAAGTGTCCATGATTCTTCTTGGGCATGACAATAAACTACTATCAGATTCTAGAATTCATGCTTCATGTATGGCATTGAAGACAAGGTGCTTTTGGATACCACATGACCCCTCATTGGTAGCCTCAATGATCATTAGATGGGACACTGAGTATCTAGTGGTTATTAGTCATTGGCCGAAATTGTGTTTTAAGTCCTTGAGTATGACCTAAAACTATGTCTTATTTGCTAAGAGCTTATCTTCCTTGGATGTAAGGAAACAGGTTAAAGACCAAATACTTTGAGGCATTCAACAAGAGTGGAAGTTTGCCCCCTACATATCACTGATGGGTTATTTTAAGTAGTCAGGGTTTGTTTGCACATGATGATATAATTGCACATCGATATCTTGAGATTATATCAATAAAACCAATAACCCTATATTTTGTAGACATTTTCCTACGTATTATTATTATTTTATTTGATACAAAATAAAATCTTTAACCATGCCAATAAGTGAACCTTGAATGTTTAAATTTTCACTATTTAAATAATTAAATAAACTTCTTCTCAAAGGTTAAATCTGTACTATAATTAATTTAAAACCTACTCTGTGATTGGTTGGAATAAAGTTTTTTATAAAGAAGGGTTGGACACACGCACTAAAGCTTACAGAGCAATGCTACAATAATTAAAGTTGATGGAAAACAATATCCACCCTGCTACACATTATTCAATATTGAGTAAGGTGGTGTATATGTTGTTGAATTTTAAAGCAATTCAAATCCAACATCCTATACTTCACCCCTGCAACATTACATAGCAAGGTGGATATTAACGGCCATGCTACCACTACTTTTTATAAAAGTTACATGAGTACAATAATTAAAAAAAAAATTGGATCCACGCACTAAAACTTACAAAGTTGACACCACTACCATAATTAATAAGGAATAGAATAATTATGTTTTAAATAGATTTAAAAATTAGTCAAATTGACCAAATTTAAAGAGTAGTTTGAATTTCACATAATTTAAATGTTATGCCTTGCAAAATTTAGTTTATAAGAGTTTTATTTCTTTTTAAATTCATTCACATATTTAAAAAGTTCATTAAAATTTTAACTTAATAAATTGCCTTTCAAAAAAAAATAATTATTACAAATTTAATCTACTCCAATATAATAATAATAATTATTACAAATTTAATCTACTCCAATATAATAATAATAATTATTACAAATTTAATCTACTCCAATATAATAATAATAATTATTACAAATTTAATCTACTTCAATATAATAATAATAATAACAAGCAAATAACCATAATGTCATAGCTATGTTGCACAAACTTTTTCTAAAGTTTAGATATAAGTGACAAAGTATTATTCTTGTCCCATAACTTATTGGGAAAAACGTTTCCAAATTTATATTCCCCATCAAATCTCTCCTACCCACCACTTGTATGACAAATCTTAAATCTTATCAATTACTATTATGATTGCTTTTTCAGAAAGTTGGTCTAATTTTTGTCCGATCAAAGTTTCATTTATCCCTTTGTTATATCAATGTTAAAAAAAAACACTAAAACTAATGACACTTATATTATTTTTCTTGGAAAAATATACAAAAATATATTTTTTAAAGTTGTAGACTTAACGTTTTATGTTTTAGTTTTTGGGGGGGGTTTTTTATGGGGATATTTGCTTGAAATTTGACCAGAAATTGTTGAGTCTACATATTCGAGAGGTTAATTTTGTGTAATCTGAGTACCCCGAAAATTTTTCAACACACTGAATCCATTTCTACATTTAAAAATGCGATTTAAATAACATAAAATTGTGATTTCCTACAAATTTATATCGTCGAATTTCAATTAAAAAAATAAAAACATAAAATAATTAAACGATACCTATTTTCCAATACATTTCTAACATTGCAACATTATATAATAGGGCTCTTCTTAAACACATCCAAATTAAAATAATTGAATGTGTCATTATTTCAATTGGTAAAAAATGATAGCATCAACTTTTTCTGAAGATGAAACACAATGATGCTCTAATTCAAACTTTTTCTAAAAGTAAAACCCACTAGTGCAATTAATCAAACTCTTTCTAAAGTGTAAACAAATTAGAGCCCACTCACATTGTTATTTTTAGAATAACTTAGTGGGATGAACATTTTCTAAAAGCTGAAAGAATACAATAGTTAAAGAAATAACTTAAATCCGTACAATAATTAAAGAAATGACGGACACACGATGAATTAACGGCAGCGTGCATAAGGTTTTCGTACTTCAATAGTTAAATCAATTTTTCATAAATCATATACAGTGGTACTACAATATTTAAATCAGTCGGTGGCAACCGACACTAAAGCATTGTGGTATTTTGCAAAAAAACTAGAGTGGGTTTGAAACATTTTATAAAAATAATGTATTTTTTATCACATTGTACAGGGCCTTACATGATTCTTTGATTATAGATTCAATGAAAATAACGCTAAACAAATGTAGAGAAAATGCATGAATTCAACTCCACCAACATTAAATCAATTAGTGATTCAATGAAAATAACGCTAAACAAATGTAGAGAAAATGCATGAATTCAACTCCACCAACATTAAATCAATTAGTGTTAGTAGTATAGTTCAAATCTTTATCCTTCTCACCCATTAATCCAATGTTAATCCAATAAAACATGGGAGTTAGAATATAGTGCCGGCTATGGAGAAGGCTTATTAGTATAGGTGGAGAATGATATAATAATTAGGACATGAATCATGCAAATTTAGTACAATGCAATGAACATCGATAAGCAATGATGAACAATAGTTTGAACGATGAATGTTGGGCAAAATATACCATGATGTTTGGTTGTCCATTTTGTTTTCATCGATGTTAGGTTCGTGTGGTAAACAAAGCTAACAAACACTTGTTCATATAGCATAATGCATGGCGTCCCTTCTAAGATTCGAATGCATATAACATGGAACACGTGTTCATAGCAAAGGGTGAGAGAGTGCGAATGCATCTCATTTTCCTTGCATCATGATTTCTCTGACTACATGCCTTTCACTAGTCAAACGTGCATGTGTCCAATCCCCCTGTAGAGGGGATGCAAGCCACTAAGGGATGGGAATTTGTTGGGGAGGCTCAAGGAGTAAACTACGGATTTGGACACTTGCCTTATATCTAGACCCCAAAACAAATTAGTTCTTACTTCTATTCAATTACCTTATGCTGACCTTGGTTGTGAATTTAAATATCCCCGTGATATTTTGCAACCAAAGCCAAAGCAATGGAATACTCATACAATGCAACTAGGGTACATGAAAATATTGAAATGATATTTTCAACATGAAAACGGAACAAAGATTGCAAAACAACATATTTTATGCATGAAAATAGGTTTTTTTCATACAAAATACCACGGGAGACAAACTGAAAAACATACAAACTGCAAAAGTACTTTTTCTTGAGATGCCTTGATATTTCAAATCATATATTTTTCTACAGTGAAAGCGGAATAGTGGAGGAACTACAAAACATATGAATTATCTTATCAACATTAGGATGTGCACTTGCCATTTTGATTCCGATAATATACATGGACTTCATATCAACACATAGTCAAATTCATTGCACTGATTTCCTCATAGTGAGTAACACTATATCTTATTGATACTTCCATGAATTTGCTTTTACAACTTACATAGTTTTTGACACTTAACAATCCTTTTCTTTGAAACAAGAATAAAATGTTAAAGCTCGTTGGAAGTAACAAAACACTATAGCTTAAACATCAAATACTGTAACTAGTCTAAAACAAAAGAAAATGTATAAACGCAAAAAACTTACCTAAGGACTTGCTGCTACACAACTCTTCCTTCTATTTTTCCAATAATCGAATGGAAACAACATTTTGGAAAAGCTACTTCAATAGTACAATAATTAAAGGCTATCTATTGACTTTTGTTTAGAGTAGTGTAATAATTAAATTCCATCAACCTATCTCTCTTCTCTTCTTGTATTTAATGATATCATCAATTCACATGCATTCCTCGCTTTCGCCTACTCCCTAGCAGGTCTTAACCACTACCTTGAAGACCCAAATTCCTTCATAATCGCACTATTAGGAGAATCCTACAAAAGATGATGCTATGTTGAAAATTTGTAGTTTTAATTAGAAGTAAGGTTATTAGAGAAAATGAAAAGAAGAAATTCATTTTTTTTTCTTTTCAAAAATGATAGATGATAACCTCATGCTATTTAATAACTTTAACTTATGTTTTAGTTAGAACTTAAGTAATTAGAGAAAATAAAAAAATGGAAAGAGGAAATTTGGATTTTGATTTTTCCTCTTTCCAATAAGCACAGATTGGCATAACGTTAACGTCTTGCTTATAAGCTATGATAAGGGAAGCATGTACATTATTTCCCTTCCTTTCAGTGCCAAGAGAAAGACATGAGATAGGGTAGAATGCCCTTCTTCCTTTACAAAGACGAGAGAAAGAAAAGAAGGTAAGGATGCTCACTTGCAATAGGGGGGTCCAAGGTAGTGGAAAACCACAAGAAAGAAAAGAAAATATAGACAGTTTAGTTAAGGGTTAATATAACTTAATGTTATTTGAGAATAGAAAAAAATTAAGGAATTCAAAAATTATTGGTTTAGTAGCATCCTCATATCTACCTCAAATTGAAGTCGCATCATTGTGTAGAAATAAACCTTGTCCACCTATAATAACTCGTTTGTGGCCCATAAGGGGGTAGTGTTGGCACAGGGGCAAACCCAGGGTTCAGTTCTAACAGCGCACCAACAAGCCCTAACTACTGGCCCTTTCGGCAACACCTGCGAAGCAGATGCAGTCTCACCCGAAGTAGAAATAGGGGGTTGCAGGACACAAGTGTCTACAACCAGAGGAAGTGCAAAGTGGATCCATATCAATAATCACTCATCAAACTAATTACCTCTCTTCAGCTCTCCTCGCAAGTTATATCTTAGATCTAACACAATAATACAATAACAATATATCAAAGGACAAAGAACACAACATCAATCACACATAACACAAGATATACGTGGTTCACCCTCTCTCTAGGGCTACGTCCACAGAACTGTGCTTTATGATATATTAAATGGAAGCATACAGTTCTATCTCCGCTCTTGGCTTGTAGATCTCTCTCTCTCTCTCNTCTGCTCAACAACTTAAGTAATCAATTCTTTCAATCAACAACCAACAACAACAATGACCCAACAACGAACCCCACCCAACTCTCTTAGATCTTTATTTATACATTACAATGTCTCATAAACAACCCTAGGCCGAAACCTAGGTGTCAAAACCCTAGATGTTAAAACCCTAGGCGTCTAAAACCCTAGGTCCACTTGACCTAGATTTCCAGGGCTTTGCCAACCTGTCTTTTCCATCTTTTCCGCGTAGTGCTCCAAAGCACTCGTTGATGTATTTCTCCACTTGTTGAGTTGTACACGATCCATATCCTTTGATGATTTGTCTTCCTCGATATTCTCATCCAACGAATCGCTTCCTCGTACTTCGCTCCTTATTTTCCGCTTCTCTGACCCACTTCGACCCAATCTTAGTCACTCTGCTTTCCGCACAGTTCGTAACTTTGCCTTTCTTCTTACTTGTTCTTCGCTTTCTTCCTTAATCCATACCCAAGGGCCAACAGCCCCCCAACACTCACATGTGACTCGTCCCGAGTCACTGCAGGACTGAATTTTTTGTATCACTTCGACTGCAAGCTGCGTAGAGTAGCTTGTGCTTTATGCTTTGTCCCTCCTTGTTGTGTGTAGACTATCTTTTATGTGTTTGGTACCCAGTTTCAACCACACCTGGTACCTAGACCCTTCTTTATTGTTGCTACTAAGAGATGCGAGGCAGCTGGTTGTCATAATACAATTTCAATCGGCTCCCATTCACTAGACCTTCCTTCCATTCTCCATTCAATGTCTTCAACTGCGCAACTCCTCCTTCTATAACATAGGCAACCTCAAATGCCCGAAGCCAATGTGTCCTAAACTTCCATGGATGTTTCATGAATTTGTTCTCATACACCAATACCAAGTCTCCTTGCTTGAATGCCTTCTTCTTGATGTGTCTGTCATGGTAGGCCTTCTCTCGTTCCTTCTGTACTTGTTGATGAAATCTTGCAATAAATCTGTCTTCTTCTAGTTCCATCAACTTCGCAAGCCTCTCTTGAACAACGCCAGTATCATCCATATCTATAAACGTTGCAATCCTTAAGCTAGGAACTAAGTATTCCATAGGTACCACTACTTCCGAACCATAAACTATCTTAAATGGGGTCTACATTGTCAGATTCTTGCAAGTAGTTCGGTATGCCCATAACACTGCTGGTACTCTCAGATCCCAATCATCTTTGTTCACACTGCAATTCTTCGTCAGCGTTGTCTCCAAGATCTTATTGAAATCTTTGACCGTACCATTCGCATGTGGGTGGTAGGGTGTACTCTTCTGATGGTGAACCTCAAATTCATGAATTATTGCTTCAATAGTCTTGTCAATGAAATGCGTACCTTGATCACTCATGAGAATCTTCGAGCATCCAAACCTGGTAATGATATCATCAAATATAAATCGCATAGTTGTAGTTGCACTACAGTCCTTAACATCTCTTGCTTCCGCCCATCTAGTTAAATACTATGTTGCAGTGACGATGTATCTAGCTCCTATGCGCTTTCCTGGTGGGTTGATAGGTCCCATAAAATCAATTTCCCACTTCTCAAATGCTTGTAAAGTTAGTTGAGGTGCTAATGGAATTTCATCTCTTCTGGAGGGCTTCCCTACCCTCTGGCATGCATTGCAGGCTTTGTAATACTCCTTAGCATCTTTATGTAACGTAGGCCACCAGAGGCCAGCTCTGAGAACCTTCTGTGTCGTTGCTTTCCCTGCGTAGTGTCCTCCCGCGATGCCTTCATGTGCTTCTGCGAGGATCAATGGTCTCTCTGCCTCCATAACACATCTCCTCAAGACCTTGTCAGGTCCCATCTTGTATAGTTGTCCAGATATAAGCGAAAAATCTGCAGCGCGAACTACCAATTGTTTCTTCTGAATAATTGTATATCCACTAGGTGCCATTCCCGTAGACAGGAACTGGACTATCTATGTGACGTGGTCATCAAATCTTCTGATAGCTAGCAGCTGTGCATTCGGTAATGTATCCTTTAAGCTGGTTGGCTCTTCCCCATGCTCTAACCTGAACAAGTGGTCAGGTCCCTTGTTCATTCTCCCTAGCTTGACCACAATTTCGAAATCATATTCTTGGAATAACAACAACCATATGCATATTCTCCCCCCCAACACTGGCTTGTTGACTAATTATTTCAATGTAGAGTGGTTAGTGAACATCTTAAAATGTCCTCCCAGCAGATAGTGTCGAAATTTCTGCAGCGCATACACCATAGCTAGTCCTTCTCTTTCAATGGTGGTGTAATTTATCTCAGTTGTAGAGAGCTTCCTGCTAGCAAAGGCTAACTGGTGGTCAATATCGCCTGCTCCTGGTTGTGATAACACTGCTCCTTATGCAATGGACAAGGCATCGACATGCACATGGAATTCCTTACTCCAATCTAGGAAAACCAATATGGGTGCAGTAACCATTTTATGTTTCAGTGTGTCAAAGCTCTGTTGAAATTCTTTTGTCCATTCGAACTGACGATCTTTCTTTAACATCTTCTCCATGGGTGTTGTTATCTGTGCATATCCTTTGATAAACTTTCAATAATATCCAGTATGTCCCAGCGCAGTGCACAACTGTCTAACCAAAGTAGGGGGAGGTAGATCAACAATAATGGCAATTTTGGATGGATCTACCAACAACCCCTGCTTGCATACAACGTGTCCCAGCAACGCTCCAAAAGGTGACAAGAAAATGAATTTATTCAAGTTTAGGGCAATCTAGCATTTCCTGCACTTATCCAATATTAGTCTCAAGCATTCAATATGGTTTTTCAACAAGCTAAAGACAGTCCAATCATCAAAATATGCTTCTAAAAATTTATGTAAAAATTCTTTGAATGCTTTGACCACCACCCTGGAAAAGATGGCTGGTGCATTCTTCAATCCGAAGGGCATCACTGTGTACTGGAAAGATCCCCATTCTATTGCAAATGTGGTCTTATGTCGATCTTCCTTAGCAATCCTGATCTGGTGATATCCTGAAAATCCATCTGTAAAGGAGTAGACCTCATGTCCTCCAACATTATCCAAAACTTCATCAGTAAACGGTGTAGGGAAGGGATCATGTAAGCATGCATCGTTCAGTTTCCTCAAGTCTACATAGATTTTGATCTCTCCTAACTTCTTATCTTGGACCACCATGGGGATGATCCATTATGATTCTTCAACAGGCTCTATGATTCCTGCTTCCAACATTCTGTCTAATTCAATCTTAACCTTCTGCTTATATTTAGGATTCAGTCTGTAAGGTCTCTGCTTGACTGGTCTTGCATTTGGTTTCAAGGGAATATTCATCTCTCCCATGGGACCTTTAATACCCTTCATCTTTGTGAATTTTGTTGGAAATAGGTCCTGATACTCATGTAGCAGTTATGTAATATTGTCAATGGTAGCATCGTCCCAATAATATCCAACGTTTGCTAATTTAGGTGTTAGCTCAGTTCCAATATTAACTTTCCTGATTTTAATGGGCTGCCCAATAAAAGGTTGCTCGACCCCAGGCCCTTCTATGTCTCTCTATCCTTTTGTTTCTGTGATGTTCACATTCCTAGGATCATCGTTTTCATCAGCATTTATATTGTAACAGTCATGTAATCCCTGAAAAGGTGTGATGTCCCATTCCCAAGAGTAGGACAACAGGGAGTGACTTAGTAGTCTATGCGTTCCCATAGACTATAGTCAGGCACACACAGGGAACAAAAGGAAGAAATAAGGGTGATTTGGTGGCTAAACGATGAATTAAGCCAAAAAGCATAGGAAAAGTCACTTAAGCCTAAGTCAACGAAGAATTAGGACGAAAGGGTGCTAAAGGGGGACTTAATTAATTAATTATTCACCTTAGGAGGAAAAGTGCCTAGCTTAAGTGAGGTCAATGGTGAATTAGATCGGGAAGAGTATAAAGGGAGGAATTCGACCTAATTCCTCATTATGCATTGTTATGATTTGATGTTGAGAGTTCCGAGAGGAGGAAGAGATTTGATTTAACTGTTTTGTGGATTTCTGGAGGAAACCACCACCATTGATCGATTTCGGTGTTTAGAGACACACCCTAGCCCATCGAAGATACCATCCAGGTATTTCACCGTGCTATTCAAGAGTATCCAGTTTGGAAGGTGGCGTAGCTCAGCCAGATAGAGGGTTTGTGGAGCTGCACGAGGTCAGAGCTCAGACTGCAGTTTCCTTCCAACCCAGTTGAGATCCAGCCAGGGCGCTTAGATTGAGCCACTTTCCATCATATTCTGACAGTGGAATCCTTCAGAGCGCATCATCCATCCATTTAGAGCGCAACTCTTTTGGAAGGACATTTTGGGTCGCAGAAGGAGCATCAGAGTAGATCCGGTGTTTGCACTCTTTTCGTCAATGTGTGAGCAAAAAGTGAGTGCTTACATGCCTAGTTGGGCTCTGCTAGTCATGACAGCTGCATGGTAAAAGGTTAGAAAGAAAACAATAGAGCTATTAACAAGAATTAAATAAAAACTAA
>ML792640.1:387156-425359 GCA_009831015.1 Picea engelmannii | reverse complement strand
TAATTTTTTAGCCAATTTTGTATAGTTTTGGCCCTTTTGTTGTGCTGTGGAGTTAATCCTTGTGCCATGAATGACTGTTTTTCTGTGCTGATGATGCGGAGTTCTTGTCGCCCTGTGCGGACGAAATTTCAGTGATAACATCCGTGAAAACCCTTCTGACCCAGTTCCGCGTTTGGTGAGGCAATCATTTTGAGTCCTATAACAGTTGATTCCATTGGTGGAATCATTTGGGGCACATCCAGAGACCCAGAAGGTGCGCCAACCCCCCAGGGTCAAGATCTAATGCATCAGAGATCAAATCTGTCATTCGACATTCATCAATATCATTCTAGAGGACAAGATGCTTCTATTGGGACAATTTCAAGCTCATTCCAACAGGTGTAACCTTTTGGACGCGTTTTTTGTTTTCCAGTGTATCAGATCTGCAAGACAGAACACTAGATCTGTAGTAGATATCATGATTAGTGGGATTAAAGATATTTCAATGGTATCAGAGCTTTAGTCCTGCCAGCCTGTGACTAAAGACGATGAGTACAACAGAAGACCCAGATGTTCATGAGCACATAGGTGACGAATATGTCACTTATAATAGGCGCAAGGAAAGAAGGCCTAACTTTCCTCCTTTCTCTCCCAGTTCAGAGGAAGAGGAAGAGGCACATAGAGAAGTAGAGAGAAGAGCAGAGTGCAAGGCTGAGCGCAAGGCAGAGAGGATGCTAGGAGACAGATATGAGCGAAATGAGGGCAGTGGTAAGGCCGCCATGGAACCAAAGGCAGCCTTCATGCAGGTTATCAATGATATGTTAGCTAGTCAGTGGACCATGTCGCAGTCCTTGGCTTAGGTGGCTGATATATTGGCTATGGTGGATATTTCGGGCACCCAAGCCCCACATGCAGTACAGGCGAACTCAGGGGTAGGTAGTAGACCCCAGTTACCCTCTCTCACATACACCTCTGTGAGTAGGATTCCACGACCCTTGTTTCCCAGTTTCCAGAGGGCACCCCTGGTAGCAGCACAGATGTCAATAGCACAGAGACTGCCCACTCACGCAAAGGAAATTATAGAGTATCAGCGGGAGTATGCAGCGTTGGGCCGTGATTTCCATCAAGATATGACCTTAGTCGAGTATTGTGGACTCAGACTCAGGAACCGCCCCAGAGAGCCACAGAGAGGGGGGTCGCAGCAGTAGCAGGGGATTAACATTGATTTCATCCGAAAAGCTGGTAAACTCATCATACCTTCTTTCGACAGATCATCCAAATTCACCGCCAGAGCTTAGGTACATAAGCTAGACACGTACTACAAGCTCAACTAGATGATTGAGTCTGAATCCATTAGTTTCGTGACCTTACACTTGGAGGGTGAGGCACACGAGTGGTGGTATCATGGATTGGTGACATTGGGCCACAGTCACATCACCTCCTATAGAGAGTTCATAGAGACACTGATGGATCAGTTTGACAAGAGAGATCCAAAGATCCATTTCAGAGATCTAGCCCAGTTGAGACAAACTGGCACAGCAGAGGCATTCATCTCATAGTTTCAGAGGATAGCAGTGGCAATGACATATATATATCCGAGCCCTGGTTGGTCATGTTATTCAAAGAAGGGCTCACAGAACCCTTGAGGGGATGGGTGAAGGCATATCGACCTCACACCTTGCAGGATGCCATCTGACGCACTAGAGATTTGGCAGACTCCGTGCCAAAAATTAAACCCTTTACCAAACCCTTTGTACCACAAAGAGACAAGGATCAGAAGAATCCTCAAAGGGAATGGAAGGATAATCCCAAGTTGGATGATGATACGAGACGTGATTTGATGAGGAAGAAGATTTTCTTCTCTTACAGAGACCTTTGGGTCCCAGGGCATAGATGCAGGGGGAAGGGACAACTCCACTACATTGAAGTGGAATCGGGCTGTGATGAGGAGGATGAGGATATCGACGCACCGATAGACAGAGAGTCAGAGGATGAGACCACTCATGAGACAGAGCAACAGCTGAAGAAACCTCATATACCGACAGGGGTACAACCCCAGGAGGAGACCAAACCTCGTAGAGAGGTGAAAGGGGGAACCATAGCCACCCTTTCAGGAGTACCCAGGTACAACACTCTCAGGCTCAAGGGCCTTGTATAGGGACAACACATGACATCTTTAGTTGATGGTGGGGCCACCCACAACTTTATAGATGTGTCCTTAGTATCCAGGAGGGGGTTACGCACAGAGGGGTTTGAGGGATTCCATGTAGCAGTGGAAGATGGATACAAAATGACATGTTTGGATATGATCCCCAACCTAGAGGTCAAACTAGGCAACTACACCTTGAAAAACCCCTTCTATGTAGTTGAACTATCAGATACTGATGTCGTGTTAGGGGTACAGTGGTTATATTCATTGGGGAGATTGGGTTCAACTATCAAACGTTGACCATGAGATTCAGAGATGCCAGTGGATCAAGATTTGTTCTGAGAGGCATGTCTACAGGAGCACCTCGAGTATTATCGGCAAAGAGGATAGAGCGGATCTTTCATCACGATGATGTGGCCTACGCAGCCGAGTGTTTGATCACCACGCGAAAGGATTCAGAGGGTAGGGAGCATTACCACCCACAAATCAGAGAGCTTCTCAGTCAGTATGCGCCAGTATTTGGGCCGATACCACCAAGGAGACTGCCCGACAGGGGTTTTGAGCACATGATTGAGTTAAAGGCAAGGGCTACGCCGATGATTACAATGCCCTATAGGCACCCCAAGAAATTCAAGGACAAGATTGAGAAAGAAATCGAAGAATTGCTTACTATGGGGCACATCAGGCCTAACATGAGTCCTTTTGCATCTTCAGTCCTTCTAGTACTGAAGAAGGATGGCACGTTATGGATGTGCATTGATTACAAAGTACTCAACAAGAAAACGATCAAGAATCGGTACCCAATTCCATGCATAGATGAGCTGATGGATGATTTACATGGGGCAGTCTTCTTCACGAAGATTTATCTCAGTCAGGATACCATTAGATCAACATCAGGGAGCAAGACATTGAGAAGACAACATTCCGATGCCATTTCAGACACTTTGAGTTATTGGTCATGCTGTTTGGATTAACCAACGCACCAACCACTTTCTAGTATTGCATGAACCACATATTTAGAGGACAGTTGAGGAAGTACCTTCTGGTATTCTTCTATGATATACTGATCTACAACAAGACATGGGACGAGCATCTGGCACATTTGGGGGAGGTCTTGGATATTATGCAGGCACAGTCGTTATATGCCAAGGAATCCAAATATGAATTTGGCATGAGGGAACTGTTGTACTTGGGGCATATCATCAGTGAGCATGGAGTACAGGTACATCAGGAAAAGATCAGGGCCATTTTGGATTGGCCAACACCCAAGAACCTCACGGATCTAAAACGATTCTTTGGGTTATGCAGTTACTACCAGCGGTTCGTTAAGGGATTTTCACAGTTGGGAGCACCACTCACGGACTTGACCAAGAAGGGTGCTTTTCATTGGACAGAGGAGTCACAACAGACATTTGACAAAATGAAGGAGGTTATGAGCACATGCGTTGTTCTAGCCCTTCCAGACTTCTTGCAGTTGTTTGTCTTAGAGTGCGACGCATCAGGGGTGGGGATTGGAGCAGTTTTTATGCAAGGGGGTCACCCCATTGTGTTTGAGAGAAGAAATCTCAAGAAGTTGGAGAGACTCTATCCTATTTACGACAAGGAAATGCTAGCGATCATGCATGCCTTAACCAAATTCAGGCAGTATCTGGTAGGCAGCAGATTTGTAATGAAGATTGATCATAACAGTCTCAAGTATTTCCTTGATCAGAAAGACCTCAGTGAGAGGCAAGAGAATTGGGTCTCAAATATCCAAGCCTTTGACTTTGACATTGAGTATGTCAAGGGAAAGAGGAATATCGTAGCAGATGCCTTGTCCAAGAGGCCAGCAGGATGTTCAATGATGAACATTTGTACAGATTGGAAAGCTCATTTGTTGGTGGAATAGTCCAAAAACAAATTTTCTTGTGAGGTGATGGATGGACAGGTGGTGGATGATAGATATTGGGTTCTTGATGATGTCATCTTCTACAAGGACCATATCTACTTAGTTCTAGAATCTACCCTGAAGGGGAAAATTCTGAAGGTGTGTCATGATTTTCCTACAACAGGGCATCAGGGGTACTTCAAAACATATAGGCAGATCAGAGAGAGATTCTCATGAAAGGGTCTCAAAGATGATGTGTTGAAACACATCCAAGAGTGCATGACTTGTCAGCAGAACAAGTCCAAGCAGACACACCCCAGACTGCTACAGCCTCTACCCATTCCAGAGCAGAAATGGGAGAGAATTTTGATTGATTTCATTACAGGCCTTCCTAAAGTGCAGGGCAGGGATTGTATATTTGTGGTGGTCGACAAACTGACCAAATTTGCACATTTCTTTGCCATACCCACAGACTACAAGGCCATACAAGTAGCATAGTTGTTTTTTAGGGAGGTATTATGATTGCATGGTTTACCCAGGAAGATAGTCAGTGATAGAGATGGGCACTTCATCAGCGTGTTTTGGCAGGAGATTTTCAGGTTGACAGGCACATAGCTAGCTACGAGTACCAACTACCACCCATAGACAGATGTACAGACAGAGATCGTCAACAGATGGGTGGAGGGGTATCTGAGGAACTATGTGGGGGGGCAGCAGCGCACATGGATGAGATGGTTACACATGGGTGATTATTGCTACAACAGAACTTACCATATGTCTATCAGGATGTCATCATTCATGGCATTGTATGGATACGATGCACCCTCCTTTGTAGATACTTTGTTTGGAGACAACAAGGTCTTGGGGGCCAAATACTATGTGGAGGAGAGTCAGAGGATTCTGCAGTCAGTGAAGGAGAACTTGCAGATGGCTCAGAACTAGCAGAAGATATATGCAGACCGACACAGAGTCGAGTGCTGTTTTGAGGTAGGGGATTTGGTTTTTCTACGATTACAGCCATACAGACAGTCCTCCTTGAAGAGGAGTGGAGCAAAGAAGATGAAGCCAAAGTTTTATAGGCCTTATAGAGTCATCAGGAGGATAGGCGAGGTGGCATACGAGCTAGAGCTACCAAAGGGTATCAAGATTCATAATGTCTTTCATGTCTCTTGCCTTAAAAAGGTCGTGGGACAACAGATTAGTATTTCAGAGGAGTTGCCACCCTTGGATGAGGAGGGCCAGTTGGAGCTAGTGCCGGAGGAGGTACTAGAGCAGAGAGAGCACAGGTTGAGGAGCAGGTTCATCAGGGAGTGCTTAGTTAGATGGAGAGGTATTCCCATGGAGGATGCCACATGGGAGGGAGAGCATATTTTGCAACACCCAGGATTGATGTTGCTTGAGGACAAGCAATCTTGAGAAAGGAGGACTTTGATGTCCCATTCCCAAGAGTAGTCCAGCAGGGAGTGACTTAGTAGTCTATGCATTCCCGTAGACTATAGTCAGGCACAAACATGGAACAAAAGGGAGAAATAAGGGTGATTTGGTGGCTAAGCGATGAATTAAGCCAACAAGCATAGGAAAAGTCACTTAAGCCTAAGTCAATGAAGAATTAGAACGAAAAGGTGCTAAAGGGGGACTTAATTAATTAATTATTCACCTTAGGAGGAAAAGTGCCTAGCTTAAGTGAGGTCAATGGTGAATTAGATCGGGAAGAGTATAAAGGGAGGAATTCGACCTAATTCCTCATTATGCATTGTTATGATTTGATGTTGAGAGTTCCCAGAGGATGAAGAGATTTGACTTTACTGTTTTGTGGATTTCTGGAGGAAACAACCACCATTGATCGGTTTAGGTGTTGAGAGACACACCCAGCCCATCGGAGATACCATCTAGGTATTTCACCGTGCTATTCAGGAGTATCCAGATTGCAGGGTGGCGCAGCTCAGCCAGTGAGGGCACAAGTCAGATAGCGGGTTTGTGGAGTTGCACAAGGTCAGAGCTCAGATTGTAGTTTCCTTCCAACCCAGTTGAGATCCAGCCAGGGTGCTTAGATTGAGCCACTTTTCATCAGATTCTGACAGTGGAATCCTTCAGAGTGCATCATCCAGCCATTTAGGGCGCAACTCTTTTCGAAAGAAATTTGGGGTCGCAGACGGAGCATTATAGCAGATCCGGGAAAACCCTTCTGACCCAGTTCTGCATTTGGCGAGGCGATCGTTTTGAGTCCTATAGCAGTTGATTCTATTGGTGGAATCATTTGGGGCGCATCCAAAGACCCAAGAGGTGCGTTAACCCCCCAGGGTCGAGATCCAGTGCATTAGAGATCAGATCTGTCATCCGACATTCATCAATATCATTCTAGAGGCTAGGTCGCTTCTATTGGGACAATTTCGAGCTCATTTCGATGGGTGTAACCTTCCGAACGCGTTTTCTAGCTTGTAGCGGTTACCGTACTTCCCTGGAACCGCCTATTTTTTCGATCTATCCGTGCATGCAAGAGATCTTCCTTCATCTTCTGGTCACGGGTGTTTTTATGTTATTTTCTTGTATTCCAGTGACGATCCATGAGATCTAACTGATGGATATTTTCTATATTTCCAGTATGTCATTGTATTTCCATGCTTGAGCCTCATACTACAAATTATTGAGCGGTTGATGTTCCTTATTTATGCATGCATCATCTATATACTGTTTAAACCATTATATACAACATGCACATGAAATAACCATAAAAATTCTCAAGCACACAACCAAAACGCATCCAGAAACCCCCAGAGTATCAGATCTGAATATAAAACGCATCCAAAAACCCCCAGTGTATCAGATCTGCGAGAAAGAACATCATATATGTAGTAGATATCCCGATCAGCGAGATCATGTATATTTCAAAAGGTGAAGCCCATTCCTCTTCTTGCTCCAAAGGGAGGTTAGGTACCTCCTCAAATACCTTATGTCTTATAACTTGCAACACCTGATCTATTGTTGGGTACTGACTGCCAAATAAAAATGTAGTTATAAAGTTCTGAGTCATACCGTGCCAATCTGAAGTGGTGAGGCGTATTTTTGCTTGAAGATACCAATTGATAGGTGTTGTATTCAAAGTGTTAATGAACTTGTGCACCCATTGTTCTTGAGGAATACTGCTCCAGGCTTCCTCACAACTTCTCACATGGTCTTTCGGACAGCTCTGTCCTGTGTAGCGAATTTCGCAACCCTCAATCTAGTGTGAAAAGCATGTTGTCATCAAGGTGCGACATTGCACCCACTCCACGATGTGTTTCTTATGCGTTCCCCACCATCTCACTGGAGTCGCTTTAAACGCTTCCTCCAGTGCCAACAACCTCTGTTGGACTGGAACAATCTCTTCAAATTCCAGAAAAAATGTTTCCAAATGATTCAAACCATCAAAAGTGGGAAGGTTACTTACTTTTGTGCCAATCTAGCGAACTGCTTTGGTAAACCTGGCACATCTCCTTTTAGATACCTCGTACATTATATTATGCCAGTTCTCCAATGCTTCTTTTGAATCTAATGAGCAGGCACTTTCACTTTGCCAACTCAAGTTCCCATATGTTGTCAGATTAATGTAATCCTGCTGTGTTGCTGTCATTTTGTAAATATTTTCTAGCTCATATGCACAGTATTTTTCTCTTATCATCTTTGTGTATCTACGACCTTCATCAGGATCCAGAGGTGCAATGACCCTAAGGCCATTCCCCTCGAATTTCATTCTTCTTTTCTTTAGGTCAACAACAGTCAAATTGTTGAAGGCCCAATCCACACCTAACAGTGCAGGATAAGGACAACTCTCATCCACAATCTCAATTACCTCGAAATATACAAATGTCATGACCCCGTCGATGTCCACAGGGACATTCTCCAATCTTCCAAAAGGACTCACAGCCTGCTGATTAGCCATCCTGAGCTTGGTAGGAGAGTAAATTATCTTTGGTTTTCCCATCAGTGCCCAAGGCTGCTTTATCATCACATTGACTTCTGATCCCAAGTCGAGGACCACATAATCTATATCATAGTCTCCAATATGAACATTAAGGTGCAACTCCTTATTTGTCCTTCTCTTCCTTGACACTTGTTTCACAACCCTACTCAGCATAGGGTCTACTCTTCCTATCTCATACTGTCTTAGGAGGTGTTGTAGTTCTTGTACAACCCTCTCATCTTTAATTAAGTCAATAAATGTATACAAGAAACTTACAAGCTTACTTACCTCTTTTCCATCTCCAGGTGATGCAAACTGATCAAATTCCAGGGGAATTCCACATTCTTTTACTTCTAGTGGTGCCTTAGATGTAGAAGCCCGGTCTCCTCCAAATTCTCTTCTCACCTCTTCAAATGTCTTCTTTTCCTTCCTTGGATCGAAAAAATGTGTCTTCTCTGCAGATCTTCTGACTCCTGATCCCTCTATATTCTTTTCTGGGGTAACCCTGTCTTCTCCTGTAGTAGCGCCCCCTCTAGTGATAACATCGACTCTGGGATCCTCTCCGTGAGGTTCGGCTGATATCAGTTGTACTTGTTGATTCCCACCCTATCTTTCCTGAAGCTTAGCCAACAATGCTGTTCAATCCTCAATAACATGCTCGAATGAGTTGCAGTAGTTGCAATTAGTGCAAGGGTTTTGACAGTCCCTTGCCAAATGACCTGGCTGTGTGCAGTTATAACAAATGATCTGTCCTCGACCTCGACCCATGCCTCCTCCTCGTCCTCTTCCTCGGAATCCACCGTGAGGGTTGAAGTTTCCTCTTCCTGGGGAGTTATACTATGTAGTGTTTCCTTCTTGTTGTACTTCTCCTTGAATTTTGTATGCATCCCTTGACCTTTCATATAAGAGATCATATTCCCTACAGTCCTTCTCGTCATGTCCCACAGACTTACAGAATGTGCAATACATATTTGCAGGTGTCTGGACATATTTTTGCAAATAATAACACTCACCAGGGCGATGTCTATGTCTACATATCTCGCACCAAGGTAGAGTGACCTGCTTCAAAGGGTTCGGCGCTCTAGAGGCCAAGTATTCATTAAATAGGGGACAATGTTCCTTATCATGGCCCTCTGATTTACATCTGATACACCAAATGTATTCCCATTTATCTTTTCCTTTTTGCTTCTTCATATCTTCGACCTGCAATGATAAGCTAGTTAGCTGACTCAAAATTTGACTCATACCTGAGCTGGATTCTCCCATAGGGGATGATTCTATTTTCATGGCGATCTCCAACGCATCAGCCTGCGAAGCAATATTCTGTTGCATCAGAGGAACTCTGATGTGTGGCAAGAGGGAAGCAATGAACCATTCTTTGTTCTGTTCATCTGGAATCCGAAAACTCAAATGGCCTGTCAATGTCTTAAACCTCTGATCAAACTCCCACACAGGTTCAGTTGTTCTCTGCTTGATTTCCTTCAGCTCTGTGATGCACTTTGATTCTGACTTAGGTTTCTTGAATTTAGCAATCAGCACGATCTTGATGTCGCCCAGCGGTTTAGGCTGTACAAATCCTTTAACAAACTTCATGTACCAGATCAGTGTGCAGTCTCTTAGGGTGGTACTAAACTGAGCTCTCTTAATAGTTTCATCAATGATGTTCTTAATGCTCCATATAGCTTCGCATAAGAACCAATGTTGATCAGGATCTTCAGATCCATATCCTCTAAAGGTAGGTAACCTCATCTCGTCTGCCATAGATCTTCCTAGGTTCTTCGACCGAATAGGTAATGAGTTGCTAGTAGCAGTGCTCTGAGTGCTCTGATGGCTTAGGTTACTCTGGTTACTTAATGTTTTTACAACAATAGGAGGAGTGATAGTACTTACTTCTATGGTAGGCACAGTTCCTAAAGTCTCTGCTTCTTCTCGGTGAGGTTCTTCAGTCTTTCTTTCTTCTTCCCTAGCTGATTCGGAATACTCCTCGTTCAATAGCTCTTCTTCTTCTCCACTGTAGAATCCTTCGTCCTACACTAATGGTTCGTGGTTCTCCTCAAACAGGTTCACAAGGGGAACTTCTCTAAATGATATCCCACTGCGTGTATGTCCAACCTCGGCGTCACTGTCACTGTCTGAATTCTTGAACATTAGCCTCGAAAAGTCCAAAAAATTACTGTATCTTCAAGATGTTCTTCTCATGCAATAGCATCTTGATCTGCAACTTCAAAAAGTGTAAAAATTTTCCTCTAGGTCCTTTAAAGAAATATCTCTCTACTTGGCTATACGATTCTACTCTATCAACGAAAAACTCAGTAATATACCCTCCAATGGTGCTATCAAACCAATGATCTACTGCTCTTGACACGGCACTATCAACTCTCTTGACCTTCTTGACCAACGTCGTCATCCAAACCATAGGTGGTCTGAGTCTGACTTCAAACTGGGTATCTGCTAATATGGCTAACCACTCATATAGCTCCTTATGAATTCCTCCAAAGAAAATCTCGTGTATATCAGTAAAGATATACCTTCCCAACCAATCCTCTGTAATAATATTAGGGTTTTTATTCTGGGCTTCAGTGAAGTCCTTTTCTTGTTCTTATATCCACTTTTGAATCTCTGTCTTCGATGAAAACCACCTTGACATTCCCTCAAGAAGATCCTGGTCCAGACAATGGAACCATTTGTTGGCACAGGGGCAGACCCAGGGTTCAGTTCTAACAGCACACCAACAAGCCCTAACTATTGGCCCTTTCGGCAACATCTGCGAAGAAAATGTAGTCTCACCTGAAGTAGCAATAGGGGGTTGCAGGACATAGGTGTCTACAACCAGAGGAAGTGCAAAGTGGATCTCGATCAATAATCACTCAACAAACTAATTACCTCTCTTCAGCTCTCCTCGCAAGTTATATCTCAGATCTAACACAATAATACAATAATAGTATATCAAAGGACAAATAACATTGAATCAATCACACATAATAGAAGATATACATGGTTCACCCTCTCTCTAGGGCTACGTCCATAGAATTGTGTTTTATGATATATTAAATGGAAGCATATAGTTCTATTTGCGCTCTTGGATTGCAGATCTCTCTCTCTCTCTCTCTCTCTCTCTCTCTCTCTCTCTCTCTCTCTCTCTTTCCCCCCTCCCTGCACACCCAGCTGCAGGGCTGGCCTTCACACCCAGCTGAAGATCTTACAATACGAGAATGCTCTCACACTCAACACTTCTCTCTCTGCTCAACAACTTAAGTAATCAATTATTTCAATCAACAACCAAAAACAACAATGACCCAACAACGAACCCCACCCAACTCTCTTAGATCTTTATTTATACATTACAATGTCTCATAGACAACCCTAGGCCGAAACCTAGGTGTCAAAACGCTAGATGCTAAAACGTTAGGCATCTAAAACCTAGGTCCACTTGACCCGGATTTCCAGGGCTTCACCAACCTGTCGTTTCCTTCTTTTCCACGCAGTGCTCCAAAGCAATCGTTGATGTCTTTCTATGCTTGTTGAGTTGTACACGATCCATATCCTTTGTTGATCTGTCTTCCTCGATCTTCTCGTCCAACGACTCGCTTCCTCGTACTTCGCTCCTTCTTTTCCGCTTCTCTGACCCACTTCGACCCAATCTCAGTCATTGTGCCTTTCGCGCAGTTCATAACTTTGCCTTTCTTCTTCCTTGTTCTTCACTTTCTTTCTTAATCCATACCCAAGGGCCAACAAGTAGGCTTCCACTCGTGCCAAATGCCTATGGATCTTGGGTCATTAACTTTTTTCCTTTTGTTCAAGGAAGATGAGCTCTTAGCCATGCACAAATCGTTTAAGGTCTTACTCTAGAAAAAAAAAAGGTGGTTCCAACCTCTATCTATATCCCCAAGATACCCAATATCCCTTTCTCTTCATCATTGTCGAGACTAGGTACGGGTCATGTGATATCAAGAAGAACCTATCCCTAGATACATGCATAAAGAGAAAAATGTTTACAAATATATTATCATTTTAACTTGTGATTTTTTATATTTATTTTAAACCTTACCTTCAATAGAAAATGCCTATGAGTCTTCTTGGGCATGAGGATAAACTGCAATCATGTTCTACCATTCATGCTTCATGTGTGGCATTGAAGGCGAGGTGCTTTTGGATACCACATGACCCCTCATTGGTAGACTCAACGATTATCATATGGGACACTGAGTACCTAGTGGTTATTAGTTATTGGTTGAAATTGTGTTTTAGGTCCTGGAGTATGACCTAAAAGTGCATCTTATTGGCTAAGAGCTCATCTTCCTTGGATGTAAGGAAATATGTTAAAGACCCAAGACTTTGAGGCATTTGACAAGAGTGGAAGTCTTCCCCTTCCCTTACATACCATTGATGGGTTATTTTAGGTAGCTAGGGTTTGTCTCCAAATGATGATATAGTAGCACATTCAGATCTATTTTCACTATTTAAATAGTTAAATAAACTTTTCTCTAACATACAATAATTAATTTAAAACCTAATTTGAAATTGGTTTGAATAGAGTTTTTATAAAAGTTATACACGAACATTCAATGTTGTGTAGGGTGGTGTATATGTCATCATGTTTGAAAGCAATTAAAATAATTAAAATCCATTGGCCGATACATAATCTCCCGCAACATTCAATGCTACGTAGAAGGGTGGATATGAAGTGTTGGATCCATGCACTATAGGAAGTGTTGAATTCAGCCAAATTTAAAAAGTGATTTGAATTTAGCATAATCTAAATTTTATATATTGCTAAATCTGATTTATAAGAGTTTTATTTCATTTAAAATTGATCCATATATTTAGAAAATTCATTGAAAATCTAGATTAATAAAAAATTTAACTTACTAAAATGCCAAATTTTGACTATATATATAATAATAATAATAATAATAATCTATTTTTAAGGTCACAGCCAAGCCAACACACCAAATTGGTGTATGAGACCTCCTTGTTTGTGGGACAAGGGACCCCCCTCCGCCCAACGATTTGACTGGTAAAGTCTACGAAGGTATACATACCCTACCCCCCTCTGGATTTGAACCTGTGACCTCTTAAGAGGAAATACATATTCTTAACCATTAGGCCCACTCAGGCTGGTGTGTGTATATATATATATATATATATTACAAATTTCGCCCTAATCCAATTAATAATAATAAAAGAGAGATAACCATAAAATCATAGCTATATTGCACAAACTTTTTCCAAACTTTACACAGCAATACCGTAAAACATTATTCTAACCTCATTAACTTATTGTTAAAAACGTTTCGAAATTTATAGTAATCATCATAACCCTCCTTCCAACCAAACCACTTGTATGACAAATCTTAAATCTTATTCATCATTATTATAATTGCTTTTTAGAAACGTTGATGTAATTTTTGTCCAAAGTCGGGAAATTGAAGTTTCTTTTATCCCTCTGTTATATCAATGTCACAAAACAAGATGGATGACACTTACATTATTTTTCTTCTTGAAAAGAGAAACAACCCAATTTATTGACGATTTCAATAACGTTATGCAACAAGCTAAGGGAGTTAGAGATTGAGAGTGGCGGCTTTCCCATGTTAGAGAGCTTGAGTCTATCGAATTGTGAGAATCTAGAGAAGATAGTGGGATCGGTTGATGTGTGGAATGACAAAACAATGCCTCAATTTAAATTATTGGAGATATTAGACTGCCCATTGGTGAGGAGATTGCCAAGAGGAGTAGAGAAACTCTCCAACTTGCACGAAATTAGTGGAGATTTAGAGTGGTGGCAAAAATTAATTTGGGAAGATGAAAATGTGAAAAATAATTTTATTCATCTTTTCAAAGATGGGTACATGGGAAAATTATAAATGTTTTGTTATAAATCATATAATTTGTATTGTTATTATTCTAATGCATGACTTTTTCTGGTTGGTGATATTTGAATATCATTTTTATATCCCATATAATAATGTTTAAATGTTAGTTTTATATTTTTTATATAATACAATTCATTTATGTTTTTTTTAAATAAAAATTGAAAAATAGTTTATAATTTTACAAAATTTAATATTTCATAATTTAGATTTTTGTTAAATTAATTTTTTAATTTTGACAAATATTACTAATGTTATATATTGCTATTCTATATTTATAACAAACAATGGAGTTTTATATGTTAATATTTTTCATTTAATTAGATGGTAACTTTAAAATACATTAATAATGATAATAATTTATTTTTTAACGTTGTCATTTAGTCAAACACCAAATTAATATATGGAACTTCCTTATTTGTGGGACTACTTAAGTTTATAGAGGTGTACATGCCCTATTTCTTCTAATTAGAACTTAATCACATACTCTTAGTTATTAGATCCACTCAAATTGTAAAAACAAAATCAATAATATTTAAAATATCAAGATTTAAAAACTTATTGCCAGAGGACTCTCAACAAGAGGACTAGTACCACTTCAAAAAATCTCAAACTAATCGCAAAGCTTCTAGAGGATTGACACTGAGAGGGCCAATATCACTTCAGGAAAACTCCAAACTGAGTCCAAAATTTGCAGAGGATTGAGACCAAATGAGTCAGTATCACTTCAGGAAAACTTCAACTAGGTTCAAAATTCGCAGAGGACTGATGCCAGATGAGTCAGTGTCACTTCAGGAAAGAACCCCCAAAATACGTTCAATCCACTACACTTGATCGAGTTTCAAAGGGGTTATCTTCTCTACTCTTCCTTGCACGACATCATGTTTAGCTCCTATGTGAGAGGAGGCTCTCGACACTGCCTATACGATAATTGGATTTTCACTCCCTATCACAAACTCCTATGTTTATTTTTGTGGTCTTGGAGAGTTACCTCTCCAACCTAATCCAAGGCCCTAGTCTGAATTAGTTGGTCGACCCTAGAAAGAAAAATTCTAATGATTTTTAGATTAAGCGTTCATTTTAGTTGGCTTTTTTACTCAAAGGAACGAGAATGAAACTCATGATGTTTGTATGACTCAAAAAGAAAAATATTTTAAGAACATTGTGCTTAATAAACAAACTTGTCCTTCAAATGAAAAAGGTACAATACACTTTTTTTTTACGAACTTTTCAAAATGGAAATGATGCATTTTTGTTTTTAAGCAAGATCTAAGATCAATTTGAAATGCAAGCCTAAAATGCTCTTTTCTTTTGAATGCCAATGCAAACTAGACTGTCAGTCCAGGCTAAATGAAAAACAGAGTATAAAGGAACTTTGCAAACAAGATTCTTTTCTTTTTGTAGAAGGCTAATCAAAACCGAAAATAACTACTTTTTCTAAAACAAGAAAAAAAATGCATAACAGGCCTAAGTGCTAGAAAATGAGTTCTTTTCTTGCAAAATTAAAAGGCAAGGGAACAAGAGGAGAAAAAACCAACAACAAAGGTATTTTTTGTCTTTTTTGTTACTAAATGGAAATAAAATGCAACTACCATGCAATTTTGCATTTTCTTTTATGAACAAAGGAAAGAAGGAAAAGAGGAAGAAATAAGACAACCTAGGGTCATTGGAACACAACAAAGAAATGGAAATATAATCCGTCCACACAAAGACAAACCTTTCAACCCACCTAAAAACCTTATATACAAAAGATCAACCAATCAAAGAGAAAGAACCTTTTAATCAGAATCACAAGTTTATTGAGGCTTGAAAGGAATTTCAAAGACAAAAAAAACCATAGAAGGTTCAAGCAAGGCTGAAAATCCAACCCAAAAATTCCTAGACACCAAAAAATGTCTTAAAGAACAATTTTCTAAAAGTGTACACAACTGTGTATAATGAAAATCGTGTATGTACGCAACTGTTACTGAAGAAACACATGTATATATGTGGCTTATACACAAGTAAAGTGCACACAACTCAGCAAAATCCCCCCGAAAAAAAAAGAGGAAATGCCAAAAATCCAAGAGGTTTCCAAAGACTAGAAAAGACTTATGAGATAGTAAAGGCCTGATAAAAAACCAAGAAAACAAGAAATCACAAGATCCTTTAAACCAACCCAAACTCAGAGAAAATATCCCCAGCGGAGTCACCAATTTTGTTACGGAAATCTAAGTCTTATGGCTATGGTTCATGGGCCACAACATAGCAGTGCCCTAAAATACTTCTATCGGACTCTAATTAAGTAGTTAATTAAAAGTAACTGCTTGCAATAACTAACTTTCGGAAGATAGGAAAGAGAACATACCTGGAACCCAACATTCGAAGTTGATCCCACTCGGGGAATTTTGCTCTAGAATTCCTTCACAACGATCCTCTGAAAATCCTGCAAACAAGTAGTTATTTGCTAGCTAACTAGATATTATCAATTCAATTTGTATGTTAGATTCACAACAAGATTCAAATAATCTCATTAAAAGCATGAATTAACAAAGAGAAATGGACGAGAATGAGAGATATTTTATTAATAACAGCAAAAAAGTTATTTACAACCTGTAACCATTGTGGCACGGTCCCGAAACCAGGTTCCAAGTTCTTCCACCCAAGGCCTGAGATGACAAGCACTACCTCCAAAATGTTGTGTTCCAGCAAGCCCAAGGAAGCAATGGATTTCTTCCTAACAAGATAAGGGGAAACACAAATTCTGAAAACAAGGGTTTTTAGGGGGGGAAAGACAATCTCAGAAGAAAAGGAAAACATGGGCTTGTAGGGCTATAAGGAAAATGCCATCATAAGGCTGCATCTCTTTGATCTTTGTATCTATTTTCCACCACCCCAAGGCTCTCATTTATTCTCCCTTTTGAAAGTTGGAGTAGTTATGGATGGGCTACAAGAGGTTAAGAACCTAGAAAACTCATCAACTCCACCTGAAATATCGGGATTTATTATTTTTTTGAGTTAAATTAACATGTACGTAGGTTTCTAACTAGCAAGGTATGTACATACATGAGTTTCGTTAAGGAGAGTCGCGTACATCAAGCAAAATGGGGTTTTTAAAGTATTTTTAGGGAGGAAAAGGGGGATTTTGGTCCCTCTAGCAAGGAAAGGGATGTAACTAATGAGTCATCATGAGCATATGTGGTGTCAAATGATGCTATAACAATAACCCAAAATATAAGGCACTAATCTAGTTGCATTGGAGATTGAATATTTTGCATCGATAAATGTGATATCATCGAGATTGAATTATTTAAGTCTGGAATTTGATTTCACATGCTTTAAGATTTCTTGTGACCTAAGAGTGTCTTGTTTATCCAAGTGATCTAATTGTTGTAATAAAATTTATGATACAACCAATAGGGCTGCAACAAACTCATCTTCTTTTCATTCTTTGCTCATTATTCTACCGTTGAAATTCACTTGTAAGCCTTGGTAATTGTTCTACTAGTTATAAGTTATCACTTGGGTGGTTTACTTGTTGACTTTAGTGGCTAGAATTTGTTGTTGTAGAAATTTTTTTCTACATCCATACATCCATAAGGATGTCACAAATCTTGTATATAACACTCAATAACAACCCTTTAATTGCTATCAAAGTCTTGCTCCAATTATTGGGAAATTGTCTACTTATTGTTAGCTTTCTTTCCAATATCTTACACTTGATTTTGATAGTTAATGTTGCATTTGTCATAACTTGTTATTGTTGATACATATATTTCCATATTGCTGCAATTTGGGACGAAAAGGTTACTTGTTGAATCCCCACTGAGTTCGAGGCTTGTATCTTTATAAATTGTTTTGTTTTGGGGAAGTTTGACACTACTTTGTAGGTACACTACTTTGAAAACCAATTACCATCTCAAAAGACTCATTCTTAATCCTCATCTCCACTCTTAACCTTGACCTATAGAGGCATCCTCCATCTCTTTTCACTTTCCATCTCGATCCCCCTAGGATCACCCGAGATTCCCCCCTTGTGGTGATTCTATCATCACTAAAGTGAGGGTAATGTTTATCTAAGGTGACAGTGGGTAGATACTCCCGTAGTTGTCACACTTTTGTGGCCTGAGTTGGACTTTGCCCAAACTACAATCTGTGCGATATCACTAGTCATTGGCTGGAATTATGTTTTAGGTCTTGGAGTATGACTTAAAACTACATCTTATTGGCTAAGAGCTCATCTTCGTTGGATGCAAGGAAACAAGTTAATAACCCAAGACTTTGAGGCATTTGATAAGAGTGGAAGTTTGCCCCCTACATACCACTGACGGGTTAGTTTAGGTAACCAAGGTTTGTTTGCACATGATGATGTAGTTACACATTGAGATCTTGAGATTATATCCGTAAAACCGATAACCCTAGATTTTGTAGAATTTTTCTTAATTATTATTATTTTATTTGATAAAAAATAAAATTCTTACTTTTGCCATAATTTCACCATTCCAATAAGTGAATCCTGAATGTTTAAATTTTTAGTATTTAAATAACTAAACAAACTTTTCCTTAAAGGTTAAATCCTTACGATAATTAATTTAAAACCTACTTTGCAATTGGTTGGAATAAACTTTTTATAAAAGTTACACACGAGTATAGTAATTAAAGAAGGGTTGAACCCGTGCACTAAAGATTACAGAGAGGTATTACAATAATTAAAGTTGATGGCAAACAATATCCACCATGTTACACAACATTCAATGTTACATGGGGTGGTGTATAGGTTGTCAGATTTGAAAGAAATTCAAATCCAATTGTTTATACATCACCTCCACAACATTCAATGCTACGTAGTAGGGTGGATATTGGTCCCCATACTATTACTACTTTTATAAAAGTTATATGAGTACAATAATTAAGGAAGGGTTGGATCCATGCACAAAAGCTTACAAAATTGACAACACTGCCATAATTAATAAGGAATAAAATATTTGACTTTTAAATAGATTTAAAAATGAGTTGAATTCTGCCAAATTTGAAGAGTAGTTTGAATTTTGCATAATCTAAATTTTATGCCTTGCAAAATATGGTTTATAAGAGTTTTATTTTATTTTTTTAAGTTGATCCAAATATTTAGAAAAACCATTTAAATTCTAAATTAATATAAAATTTAACTTAATAAATTGCAAATTTTGGGAAAAAAATTATTACAAATTTAATGTACTCCAATTAATAATAATAATGTATAGATAACGATAAAGTCATATCATACAAACTTTTTCCAAAGTTTACACAAGAGTACTATAAAGCATTATTCTTGTCCCAATAAGTTATTGGGGAAAACGTTTCCAAATTTATACTCATCACCAAATCCCTCCTACCTACCACTTGTATAGCACATCTAAAATATTATCAATCATTGTTATGATTGCTTTTTCGAAACACTGATGTAATTTTTGACAACTAATATCCATCTTACTAAACAAAATTTAATATTGTGTGACGATGAGTATGCATCGACGAATTTGAATTGTTTGAAATCCGAGGATGTAGACCCACCCTCATGCAACATTGAATATTGTATAACATGATGCTTAATGTTCAACCTAACTTTTGTCCAAAACTAGATAGATAATCAAAGTTTAATTTATTTATATCAATATCACAAAACAAAGACTAATTACACTTATGTTATTTTTCTATAACACAAAACAAAGATTAAAAACATTTATATTATTTTTCTTTTCCATAAAAAAGATAAAATAAACACACCCAAATTAAAATAATTAAATGTATCTTAAAATAATTAAATGTGTCATTACTTGAATCGGTAAAGTGATAAGAGTTTGCATCAACTTTTTCAAAAGATGAAACACAATGATGTTGTAATTCAAACTTTTTCTAAAAGTTAGACCCACTGGTGCAACTAATCCAACATTTTCTAAAGCGTAGACAAAGTAGGGCCCACTCGCATTGTTACTTTTAGAATAACTTAGTGGGATCAACGTTTTCAAAAAGCTGAGAGATTACAATCTTAAAGGGGCCATCCACCCACCCGACATGTTTTTATTTACCATAGACCGATTAAGTAAATGTTTAAATTTTCATTATTAAATAATTAAATAAAGCTTTCTTTAAAACCTATATAATAGTTAATTTAAATTATAGTCCGCAAGTAGTTGAATAAACTTTAAAAAGTTACATATCAGAGATGGTTTTTGTACTACAATATTTAAATTAAGTTTTCATAAACTAGCACAACAGCTAAATAGTTGTTGGTGAATGTCGAAATGAAACGAATCCTTAAAAGAATATATTAAATTTTATTATTGATTAACAAATAAACGGTTGAGCTTCATTTATCTAGTGTTAATATTTTAATTTCTGTTAATCACTTACATGGCAATCAGTTAGCTATCAAAGTAATTTTTAAATATGATTAGGTAAATGTAAAATAGTAAACACATAAACGGATGTCTTTATAATAGCTAGGAAGTTAATGATTGAAATCACAGTCATTTATTTTCTGTGACTACTAAGAATATTCCAGCCATATTTAATCATGTCCATAGAAAACTTATTAAGCACTAAACCCCTATTAAATCTGCCCATTGTCAATAGGTGTACGCCTTTCGGCGTAATTATATACACCAATACTACAATATTTAAATCAATCTGTGGCGCAAAAAAATCCATAGTGGGTTTGCTATATTTCATAAAAATAATGTATTATTGATCCTGTACAGGTCCTTACATGATCATTTTATTATAGATTTAATGAAAAGAGCACTCAACAAACGTTAAGAAAATGCATGAATTCAATTTCATCGACACTAAATCAATTAGCTTTAGCAGTTCAATTCTTTACCCCTCAATCCAACAAAACATGGGAGTTACAATATAGTGTAAGGCCATGGAGAAGAAGTTTCAACGTCTGTGGAAAACGATATAATAACTATATGGACCATGTAGATCTAGCATAATGAAATGAACATCAATAAGCAATGATGAACAACAGTTTGAACTATGAGCGTTGGGAAGAATACACCGTGACATTTGGTTGTTCTTTTTGTTTGCATCGGTGTTGGGTTCGTGTGGGAAACGAAGCTAGCAAACACTTGTTCATATATCATAACACATGGCGTCCCTTCTAAGATTGAAATGCATAGGACATCAAACATTTGTTTAGGGTAGAGAGTGAGAGAGTGTGAATGCATCTCATTTCCTTGCATCGTGATTTCTTCAACTATATGCCTTTCGCTAGTCAAACATATAGGTGTATGTCCCCTTTCGAGGGGATGCAAGCCACTAAGGGATGAGAATTTGTTGGGAGGCTCAAGGAGTAAATTGTGGATGTGGATGTGGATGTGGACACTTGCTTTATATTTAGACCCCAAAACAAATTAGTTCTTATTGTTATTCAATTACTTTATGTTGACCTTGGTTGTGAATTTAAATGTCTCCATGATATTTTGCAACCAAAATCAAAGCAATGGACTACTCATACAATGCAACAGGAATGTATGAAACGATCAAAATGATCTTGCCAACATGAAAGCAGAGCAAAGATTGCAAAATGACATATTTTATACATGAAAATAGAATCTGGGTTTTGATGATGAGAAAAACTTCCAATGACCTATAGATATGACCGATAGTGTTCCCGATGTTGATGACGATGTCCCCTCCTCTTGATGATGTATTGAGTCCAGTCAATTGTTATTAATGTTGTCAGTAGAATACTCTTTTTGTTAAGGGGGAGTGTTGAAATATTGTAACTTCGAAGAATATTCTACCTGAGAGAGAGTTGAATAATATTATTATATTATATTTAATTAGGCCCTATTTTTTTTTAGTAAAAGTCATCCCTATTGTGCCTTGACAGTTAAATGTGTAAAGTGACAGGTCAGCCTAGACCTAATTATAGGCTGGCCAAACCACTATTTATAAGAGAGGCTAGTGCCTCATTTGGACACACACACTCAGCTTTGCAGTGTGCAAGTCTTGGAGGAGAAGTTGTTGTAGTTGGGGGTGACGTCAAGGAGGGTTTTGGTCTATGTCGTGGTATTTCTTGGTAAAGTGGTGCACTACTCTTCCCAGTGAAGGAGTAGAGGAGGATATTTTGTTCAGTCTTTGGTCTATATATATTGAGGAAGTTTTTGATGGGTTTTCTCCCCCATAAGGGTTTCCCATGATAATTTGTGTCTCTCTATTTTTTCTTTGATTACCTCTCTTTCAATGATCTTATTTATGCATCTAATGTGCTAAATGATTATAATAATAAAGAAGAACCATAACTACTAGTTGTATAAGTAAAACATCAACAAAAATGTGGCATGATAAAGAGTTAGAGGAAAAAAGAAAATTAAAGTATTATAAGGATGTAATCAACCCCAATCTAGAAGATCAAAATTATCTATTTGTTTTGACAAGTGTAAAGAAAAAAAAAAAGCATTTCTAAGATAAGAACAAATTCTCACAAGCTCCATAGTGAAACTAGGCATTGGTCAATTCCTAAAATGCCTTGCGATGAAAGAGTGTGTCACCTTTGTGACACTAAGAAAGTTGAAGATGAAGAACACTTTCTCTTAGATTGTCCAGCCTATACACCAATTAGATCTAATTTTCAAAATATTTGTCACACTACCAACCTTCCTAACCTCTTAACTCAACAAAACTATGGTGATCTTGGAAAGCTTCTCTTAATGCTTTTGGAGCATAGAAACAAAATTCTAAAGAACTGCAAGTAATCACTTAACCCTCTTAAGTTTCGATAGGCCAATTCGATCTTAGTGAATGTTAATAATCTTCATCATCATAATCATATATTTTTAACTATTAAATAGACTCAAATTGTATATAAAAAAAAAAAACTTAAAATATCAATATTGAAAAATATAATTTATATTTTTATTATTTTAACTATTTTTTTATTTTTTATTAATAATAAAATTCGTTATAAAATAAACAATACACTACATAATTTAAAAATTAAAAATGATAAAAGCTCTTATGATATACATACCATAATTTATTAAAAGGATCATGAACTCATAATATAAACAAGGATGTATTCATTATAAAAAAAAAAATTTAATAAAATATCTAAATTTAATAAATTTTATATTATTATTATTATTTTTTTAATATGAATTATGCATATATTAAAATCAAATATTATTTAAAAATTTATTTAAAATAAATATTTTGTAATGTTATAAAAAAATATTTATAAATTATGCATATTAAAATCAAATGTTATTTAAAATAAATATTTTGTAATGTTTTAAATTTAAAATTAGTAAATTTTGATATATTTTTATAAAATATCTTAATAACCATCAATCAATCATGTCAATTTTGATTATTCAAAATAAAGCATTAACATATTAGTTTTATTTTTTTATTTTTTTATTTTTTATTGAAAAATCATTGAAATTTCTTCACTAATTGGATGATGGTTTTATTTACGACTCATAATTTTTTTTAATTTATTAGATGATGGTTTTATTTAAGATTCCTAAAAAATTAAAATTTTAATTTTATATATATTAAGAAAAATTCATTTCATATTATTAAATTCAAAAAAATATGAATTTATAACACTGCATTTAACTGTTTATATTTTTAAATGAACTTTACAAATATGAGAATACATATTATATTTTTGTATTTTATGAAATTTGAATCATATAAAAAATTGATTAATTAAAAGATACTACTTTATATTATAATGATCTTTTGAGAAGTACTACATATTTACAGTATTTATGGACATTTTTTTAAGGATATTTGTATATGTTCATAATATTACACATTCTTAAAAATACTTTAAAAACATTTTATTATTTAAAAACATAATATTACACATTCTTAAAAATATTTTAAAAACATTTCATTATTTAAAATTCATTATTTAAAAACATTGATTGCATAAATAACTATTAGTATGTATTAAGATATAATATTAATTGACCAAAAAAAATATTAGTTAATAAAAAGGTAAATAATAGTTAAAATTTAGTATATAAACAAAATTATAGTAAGTTGAATAACAAAGTAAATGGGAACTAAGTAAATGCAAATAATAGTGAAAAGTTAATAATAGTATCTACGTTAAATGTGGAAAATGGATTTTTATTTATGTTTAATTTAGTATTTCTCTTTTCATTTTTATATACTAGTTTTTATATTAGATCTACATATCAAATATTTCTCTTTCATATATAGAGAGATATTTTTATTTTTACTTATATTTATATTTATTTTTGATAAAATTTATTATTATTATTATTGAAAATGACATAGGATGATGTAAGGATTACCCACATATCCACATATGCAATAAATGTTTTTTAAAGTTATTTGATAAATCTTTTCATATTGACAAAAAATTATAAATCTTTTAAGATTGACAAAAATTCCACCAAACACAAATTGAGTTATATACTATTCTTCATTATTCCAAGCAAAGCCATGCACTTTGAAGATTAATACAAGACATTGTGCATTAAACATTTCAGAATCATTTAACATGGACATAATACATTTTTTTATATATATGATGTTGTATCTACTTTATCCATTGACATTGGTTAGTACTATGTATGATATCTTGTAAAATCTATTAGGCTAAACTTGACTCGTGAAAGAGTCAAAGTTGTTAGGTCAATAGTGGTGGTTTCGGGCACATGGTATTAGTGACCTATGGTATTGAGCCTGTGGATTACATGTAATGAAATCCTTTAAAAGGCTTGTGATACTCCATTCTAATGTGTCAAGAGTTGAGAGGTCAAGGCTCACTTGGCTAGGGCTAGGACATTGGCTGGCTTGGTCGGATTTGTACAAAGGAAATAATAGATCTATTATTGGTTGGTTGTTCCTGTAAGGGTTTTCCAAGGTAAATCTTGTGTGGTTTATGTGTGCATGTTGCTATGATTTGAAATATTATTTTTCTCTCATGTTTTTTATTTCCTAACAACTGGTATCAAAGTGATGGTTGATGATGATGAAAAGAAAGATATTGTTGTCAGAGTACAAAGCTAGGGTTTAAATTCGTAGGGGACCACATGAGACTTAAAGAGTAGAGGATGAGCCACGTGTGGATGGTGAATCCATGGGAGTCAGGTGCATGTGCATGCAGAGGGCCTGAATGTGAGCAATGAAGGCTCACTTGACAAGTTTGGCTTGAAGTGTGTGAAGGATATATGGCTTGGATGCTTGGATATGATGGATGGATATGTTAGGTGTGGTTGGATCTGTTTTATGGTTGCAGATCTACCAAGAAGCAAGCATCAAGAGATGGAGGAATGAAAAGGCAAGAAGATGGTGAAATAAGTGCCAAGACAGTAACAATGAAAAATGAATAAATAAAAAGTTGATGGAGTTGAATGTAAATGAGCATACGACTTTAAGACTTGCTTAGGCATGTGTACCCCGGGTTTGAAATTTCATCGGTAAAGTCTAGACATAGACCTAGATAATAGGGGGGAGCATGTGAGATTCTCGTATACCTTGACTTTGAGGGAGGTTTGGCTAGATTTGGTCATGGGAAACCCGAAGTCAAATTTAAAAGGGGGAATGTAGGTTGAACTTGACTCGATGAAAGAGTCAAAGTTTTTAGGTCAATAGTAGTGGTTTCAGGCACATGGTATTGGTGACCTGTGGTATTGAGCCCATGGTTTACATGTAATGAAAACCTTTAAAAGGCTATTGATACTCTATTGTAATGTGTCAAGAGTTGAACGATGAAGAATCACTTGGCCGAGGCCAGGACATTGGCCGACTTGGGAGGATTTAGCCAAGGGAAATAATAGATCTGTTCTTGGATGGTTTTTCCTAGAAGGGTTTTCTAAGGTAAATCTCGTGTGATTTATGTGTGTATGTTTCTATGATTTGAAATATTACTTTTCTCTTGTATTTTTATTTCCTAACAACTAGTATCAGAGCAATGGTTAACGATGGTGAAAAGAAAGACATGCATGTCAAAGTACATAGCTAGGGTTTAAATCCATAGGGAACCGCATGAGACTTAAATATTAGAGGACGAGTCATGTTTGGATCGTGAAGTCGACTTGGGTTCATGTGCATGTAGAGAGCCTGAAGGTGAGCGGTGAAGGCTCACTTGGCCAATTTGGCTCAGAGTGTGTGAAGGATATATGGCTTGGATGTTTGGATCTGATGGATAGATGTGTCAGGTATGGTTGGATTTGTTTTCTAGTTGCATATCTACTGAGAAGTGAGCATCAAGAGCTGAAGAAATGGAAAGGAGAGGGGATGGCGGCATAAGTGTCGGGATAGAAACAATGAAAAAAATAAAAATAAAAATTGATGGAGTTGAAAGTAAATGGGCATACGACTATAAGACCTAGTTAGACATGCGTACCTTGGGTTTGAAATTTCACTTGTAAAGTCTAGATGTAGACCTAGGTGATAGGGGGGAGCATGTGAGATTCACGAATACCCTGACTTTGAGGGAGGTTTGGCTGGATTTGGTCATGGGAAACCCCAAGTCACGTTTAAAGGGGGGACTGTTAAGCTAAACATGACTCGGTGAAAGAGTCAAAGTTGTTAGGTAAACAATGGTGGTTTTAGGCACATGGTATTGTTGATCCGTGGTATTGAGCACGTGGATTATGTAACATCCCCCATCTTTACTAAGGAACGTTACTATGCATAAAACCAATAAAAATAAAAAAATTCTACTAACATATCTTGTATCTTACCAGCTACAGGAAAACACACATATTTAACCATTGTTTGATACCATTAATTAAATGAATCTATAACATTCTAAATAAACATGAATGCAACTAACAAATTCATCACATCAACATATAAATCATTCCCCAACATAGAGTTAATGCACAACAATTGAAACTCATAATGCAGCACAAAAAACATATCAAACACTTATCTTTCAAAATAATTGTGCAACCAGCTGCTTAGGATGGACATTCCACCCAACCATAGACTTGTTATTCCAAGTATAAACAACAAGTCACCCCCAATATGGGACCATGAATCCACAAAAGGCGGTATCTCTCACTATCCACTCATAGCTCAGTTAATCCCACAACCCACTGACATCCTCCTGCAACTATTTAGAATTTCCTCTAGCTCTCTTCCTCTCGACTTTCCCAACCCAAGTAGTGTACCCATTCATTGCTCTCAATCCATTAGACATACCATTCATTTATCAAGGTCTCTTAGGCATGTGTAACCAGGAATCTCACTGTTGGGAACTCAATGGAACTCACTGCTAGGAAAACTACCAGGAAACAACAACAATAACTTATTGTTACAATGTAACTCTCATAGGAGTTCATTCTTCAGGCCTGGAAATCTAGTTCTTATACAAGCTTGAAAACTTGCTTCTTCAATCTTCATCTCCAAAGACACTCCAAAATTCTCCCACCATTATTGTTCCAGCTCCAATGCACTTCTTTTTTGTTCTCTACTTTCCGTTCATGCAAAAACATGACTGTCTAATTCTCCCCCCTTGGCCATATGAATTTCTCTCCTTTTTCTTGCTTGCTTGACTTACACTCTTCCCCAAGTTGATTGTACTCAAACCCATGCTCCCAATACCTATGGGATGTGACTCCTCAGACACACCCTCTTACATGTATTCAATGATTGGATTTGGGAACACTCAACAACAAAGATAGAAGGTTCACTCAAAACATTAAAAATAGGAAAAGGATTTGGGAATTAAACACATGAATAAAAACCCCCTTTTTAGACCCCTCCTCTCTTGTGGATAACTCATCCCCCATCTCTGTCCATGTCCCCCAGTAGCTGGCATCACATTTTACTTATTAAAATTCAGAAAATACAATTCTCATATTACATCACTTGGCCATAACCACATTCGTCTCTACATTATGCATTAATTAAACTAGGGATTATAGCGGGGACATTACAGATTATATGTAATGAAAACCTATAAAAGGTTTGTGATACTCCATTGTAATGCATCAAGAGTTGAGCGATGAAGGATCACTTGGTCGAGGTCAGGACATTAGTCGACTTGTCTGGATTTTTCCAAGGGAAATAATATATCTATTGTTGGTTGGTTTTTCTCGTAAGTGTTTTCCAGGGTAAATCTCATGTAATTTATGTGTTTTGTGGCTATGATTCGAAATATTGTTTTTCTCTTGTATTTTTATTTCCTAACAACTGGTATCAAAGCGATGGTTGAAGATGATGAAAAGAAAGACGTGATTGTCAGAGTACATAGCTAGGGTTTAAATCCCTAGGGGACCACATGATACTTAAAGAGTAGAGGATGATCCGCGTGTGGATGGTGAAGCCATGGGTGTCGTGTGCATGTGCATGCAAAGGACTTGAAGGTGAGCGGTGAAGGATCACTTGGCCAATTTGGCTCGGAGTGTGCAAAGAATATATGGCTTGGATGCTTGGATTTGATGGATGGATATGTTAGGTGTGGTTGGATCTGTTCTATGATTGCATCTACCAATAAGCGACCATCAAGAGATGGAGGAACAACAAGGCGAGAGGATAGAGAAATAAGTGTTGGGATAAAATAATGCAATTTTTTTTATAGAGTTGAATGCAAATGGGCATATGATTGTAAGACCTAGTTAGGCATGCATACCTCGGGTTTGAAATTTCATCGGTAAATTCTAGATGTAGACCTAGGTGATAGGGAGGAGCATGCGAGATTCCCAGATACATTGAATTTGAAGGAGGCTTGGTTGGATTTGGTCATGGGAAAACCCAAGTCAAGTTTAAAGGGGGGACTGCTAGGATAAACTTGACTCAATGAAAGAGTCAAAGTTGTTAGGTCAACAATGGTGGTTTCAGGCACATGGTATTGGTGACCTATGGTATTGATTATGTGAATTACATGTAATGAAAGTCTATAAAAGGTTGGTGATACTCCTTTGTAATGCATCAAGAGTTGAGCGGTGAAGGATCACTTGGTCGGGGCCAGGATATTGGCTGGCTTGGATGGATTTGGCTAAGTGCAATAATAGATCTTTTGTTGGTTGGTTTTTCCTGTAAGGGTTTTTTAGGGTAAATCTCATGTGATTTATGTGTGTTGTTTCTATGATTTGAAATATTATTTTTCTCTTGTATTTTATTTCCTAACAAAATCTAGGGTCTACTCACCTAATTTATTTCGTTGCATAGTTTTGAATACATTGATAATATTGGGCCATTAGTTGTCCTTGACCAAATCTTTAGGTCAATTGCACTAAATAAAATTGTTGTAGCTCAAGGATACATCCTCTCTTTTTGCTAAAAGGAGAAATATTTTCTAAGGAATTTATTAAGAGAAGAATATACAATAAATATGGCCTGATAGATTTGTGTCTTAGGGTGTGATAAACCTTGGGTGGAATGGTTTGAGGAGAACCTTTGTCCTAATTTTAGGAAGAGAAATCATGGATAAGCATTAATGGTCGAATTAATTCTTGATTTATGGTTTGTGCACTCCATAGTCATTGATAATGTCAAACTTGCCTTGGAATGTGTAGGTCATTCAATCAATCCATATCGATGACATGAAATCCATATCTTGGAATGATTACCTCAATAGGGAAGTGTGTTTGGAGACCTTCCTCTCTTTACATATTGAGAAGTGTCAACCAAGGAATTGACAGTTGCCATATCTTAGCACTGACATGCCTTAGGGAACCATTAATCTATGGAAGAATATACAACTTGCTTAAGCTAGGGGAATTGACATGGTCAAATCCTGATCCGGATTATTTTGAGAATGACATGAAGGAAGGACTGTAACAGAGATATAACAAGGAAATACACAAAGATATGGAAAGGAACACAATAATATAGTAAAACTCAGATTCTATTAATGACTGTTTGGAATACAAAAGATTGTAAAATGAAAATCACACAAGCTAGCTAGAATGGTGGTATCTTATCTCTGAAGAGAGATATCTGTCGGCTACGCTCATTTGCAAGAAGTTGATTACAAAGAGGCCAAAAAGTTCTTTTAACATAAAGCATAAATGAGAAAACCTTAAACATCCAAAACCCTAACCCTAGAAGATGAAATGCCAAAATGTTTGTGGGCCCTAATGTGGTTGGTTCATACATCAACTTCCCCAGGGCACAAATTTTTCATATAATCTTCGTTTGGGGTGCTCGTTAGGGCCTTTGGCTATATACTAGGTGCTTTAACGTCAGAAAATGTTGTTTAGGGCCTCAAAACAACCCTAGAATTTTGGGACCAGAAAAACCGTAGAAAAACGGCTAAGATGTGGAACCATTCTAAATTAGTGGAATGGGTGGGTGGACACCAGTATCCACCTATATAATTTCTCCCCCATTAGGAATAAATGGTCACCATTGCATCAAGTTCCTCCATAATATGGGGGAACTTCTGTTGAATTAGAATCCAGATGAACCACTTGTCCTGGTGAAGAAGCTTCCCTACTTTGATGACCCGATAGAGTTGGATGTTCTGCTGGCGGGTTCCCTTCATCTTGGTGTCCATGATATGATCAACAATCACCTGTTCAATGTAGTCATGATGGAGTTTTATAGGGGGCAAGTGCTCATCCATGTCCAAAGTGTCCAAGAGAGGTGAAAATTATGGGTGAACCAGTTCCACATTAAATATCGGGTGCAAGCCAAGGAAAGGGGGAATACTTGATTCAAAAGAATTCTCACCCATAGCCTTCGTGATGGTGTAAGGCCCGTATCGGAGTGGGTGGAGATTTCGATGGGGTCTTGCGAGGTGCTCTTTCTGCAAATTCATCCATACCTTATCTCCCACCTAAAACTTGTGTGGCAACTGTTGTTGATTGTGGCGTTGCTTGTACTTGGCATTGGTTTTCTGCAAAATATCATGAAATTGTTTTTGGATGTGTTAGATTTTATCAACAAATTTGGTTTCTCGATCATCCTTAGTCTGAACATGGGATGACTCTTTCTGTGTAGTTGCAATGGGTAGAGCTACGTCAATGGGGGATAATGGTTGGAACCCCAAGCACACTTGAAAAGGGTTGTGGCCAATAAAGTTGTAGAGGGCTTTGTTGTAGCTATGCAAACGTAAGGAAGGATTTCATCCCATGTGCGTGGATGTTTGGAATTATACATCCTCAGAATTTGGACAGTCATCCTGTTGACTACCTTTGTTTTTCCATTAGTTTGTGGGTGGAAGGCAATCAATTTGGTCATCTTGGTGTCCAACATCGACCATAGGATAGACAAAAAAGTACTCAAGAACCTACTGTCTCGATCTAAAATAATGGTTCATGGGAGCCCAAAATGAACCCAAACACATTCAATGAAGAGCTTGGAGGTGGCCTTGGCTTTGATGCTCTTCTTGTAGGGTGACAAAACGACCATCTTAGATAATTGATCAATGACCACGAAAACACAATCGTTCCCATGTTTGGTTGAAGGTAGAATAGACATGTAATCCATGGAGATGGACTCCCAAGGCCTATCTGGAGAAGGAAGATGGGTGTATAGCCCTTGTTTCTTGATGGTGGGATTAACACTAGTGTAGGTAGTGCGGGATCTGATGTACCCGCAGACATATTCTCGAAGCTTTGGACAATAAATATGCTTTTGCAGTACTGCCACTATTTTGTCCACACCAAAGTGTCCTGCTTCCCAACTGTAAAGAGCTTCCAAAATCAGGTTTTCATGCTAGCTTGAAGGAACACATAGATGGATCAGATGTCATAACAGTCCTTCCTGGAGATGAAAGTATGTAACTGGTTTTCTTACACTCAATTTCTAATGGCTAGCAAAAAATCCAGAGTCATTATTGTATAATTTTGGCCACCCAATTGTCTCATTCCCATATGAGTTAAGAATTGTGGTTAGCGCCACAAATGGGGGTCGACTGGGGAAATCTACGACATGGTTGGTGCTGCATTTCTTGTAGTTGATGTTCAAGTGGAATTGTTGTAGGTACTTGGAGCACTTCTGATGGAGGTCATTCTATAACTTTCCTTGTGTCTACATGAATTGTAGAGGCCTGTGATCAATGTGGATGATCATTTCCTTCCCTAGAATGTAATGATTCCATTGTGGACATGCCTGCACAATGGAGTACATCTCTTTTTTGTAGGTAGGGTATATGCGAACAACATCAGATAGTGTTTCACTATTATAGGCCATCGTATTCCCATGTTGGGCGAGGACTACATTGTTAGCATAATCTGAAGCATCTGTGTCAACCTCAAATGGTTGTTGTAGGTTTGGAAGAATAAGGAGTGGTGCTGAGTAAAGGAAAAATTTCAAATCCTCAAATTCTCTTTGTTGGTACACATCCCAAACAAACTTATCCTTCACTCCAAGTGATATAAGAGAATACCAACACAAATCTGTTATAGAATTTGGTGAGGCCCAAGAATCTGCAGAGCTCGGTCATTTTCTTTGGGGTCAGCCAATAGAGGATGACTTGGATCTTGGTTGGATCCACATGCAAACCCTAATTATCCATGATGTATCCCAAATATTGGATTCTCTGCATGCTAAAGGAGCACTTCTCCAAATTGGAATATAACTTGCATTGTCGCAAGGTGCCCAATACCTGTTGAATATGATTCAAATGTTCTTCTCAGGTTTTGCTAAATATGAGAATTTCACCCATATATACGACCACAAGGGAGTTTGTGAATGGACACAATATGTCATCTATCATCTACATGAATGTGGATGGGGAAATATTCAATCCAAAATGCATGACCAACCACTCGAAGAGACCTCCTTTAGACTTGAATGTTGTCTTCCATACATCAATTTTCTCAATCGGCACCTGGTGGTAGCGTGACTTCACATCAATGTTATTGAAAAACTTGGTTCCCTTGAGTTGATTGAGAAGATCATTAATCCGGGGGATTAGGTGTCGTTTCTCAACCATGATTTTGTTTAAGGATCTGTAATCAATACAAAGTCGCCATGTCTTGTCCTTCTTCTGTACCAGAACAATTGGGCTCTTGCAAGGTGAGAAGATTAGTATGATGTGGCCCTTTAGAATTAGTTCTTAGATCTATCATTTTATTTGTTCATTCTCCATAATGGAATGAATGTATACAGGGATGATAGGCAGAGGAGCACCGGGTGTCAAATCAGTTGAGTGCTTCACCTGATAGTGTAAAGGCACCCCATTAGGTGAGGCAAATATGTCTCTGTACTCTTATACTATATTGTCCACCAACTGTTGTTGTATAGAGATACCTTGTGCAGAGGTTTTTGCAGTTACAATGACCTTCTATTCACCTTCCGACCAAACCTTAAAGAGGACAAATCTCTCGATCTGAGAGACCACCTTTATGAACTGCTTCGTGGAGATCAAAGCGACCGTAGTAGTTGGGACTACCTACGATGCTCTATAGAGTTGATCTCCCAAAGTAATAATGACATTACGGGGCCTAGATTCATAATCAACATGATTCTTCCACATATATGGTTGTTCGAACAAAACATCACAAACTTCAAGGGGGGAAACATCACACAATACCTCATATTTGAAGGCTTTTATGTCATAGTGCAGCAAATGTTGTTGGTTGACATGGATGCCTCGTCCTTAGTTGAGGCAATCGATGGTGTATGGTCGAGGGTACAATGTCGATGTTAGGTTCAACCTCTGGATGACCTCTACTAAGATTAGGCTCTTCTGGCTAACACTATCAATAATGAAATGGAGTGGGGTCCCCTTAACCCACATTTGTGAGTGGAAGAGGCACTCCCCTTCTTCAGGATTCTCTAGTTCCTCTGGCTGGAATTTTGTGGTAGCGATGGTGACACTAAGTTCTGCGCCAATGATTTTTTTTCCCTTTTCTGGTTCTAAATTGGAGTCTGTGTTAACATCCAACCCTGAGGCTTTCATCTCAACCAACAATGATTTTGTGGAGTGAAATTCATCAGTATTATACCAAGGGATTTTGTGGAACTCGCACCACTTTCCATTGTCCTTATTCGACTTCCCATTACCATTTTGTGTTCGTTTCTTGGACTGGTTTTCTTGGGACTGGCCACCCTTTCTCTTTCTTTTTCCTTGGGAGTTAGGGCCACCCTTACCGGGCTTCTCCCGTGATGGGTTTGCAGAACCGAAATTCCTCTTATAATTTTGCTTGAACATCTGCTCGATCTTGACAACATATCGATAAGCGGCTTCCAATAAGGAGATGTCCATGAACTCCATATCTATTTGGATGTACTTGCATAGACCACTACAATACTTCAGAACTAGGTTCCACTCAGAGTCTTTAATACCAATATTTTTGTGCAAGGTATGGAATATTTTGGTATACTCCAGCACCATATGGTCTCTCTCTCGACATAGAGTTGTCCATCTCATGTACTAGTGATTGTAGTTTCCAACAGGGTAGTATTGCTCCTTGAGGGCATCAACAAAATTTGCTCAAGTCGGTCTTGGCCCAAAAATTGCAAACTCATATTCAACATGTTGCTCACAGTAAGTCTCCCACCAATATTTGACATGGGGAAGGGCCTTAAGGAGTGCGAAGGTGATTTTTTCATTGTTGGAAAATTTTTGGATAGAGAAATAATCCTCTAGCAAACTTAACCATTTTCCCAAAGTGTCGGGATCTATCTAGTCTTCAAATAAAGGAATATCAAATCAACTTATACCTTAAAGGGTGTCGCACCTCTGAAGTGACTATTGGTTGAAGGTTCATCTATTTCTATTGGAAACCATCGAAGGATCTAAAAGAAACTATCCATCATCTCGTTCCTCTGTCGCGTGACGACTTCCTCAAGTAACTATTTCATAGGATCTCCTTCTTCTTCGTCTCTCTTTTCTTCTTCCAAGGGAGGCTACTTGGATCGGTGGTAACGTTCTTCCCCAAGCTCAACTAGTTTGAGACCCAACTCTCCGTAGCCTGACCTCGTCGGGGACATACATAGATAAACAACAAAGAGCATATTGCTCGGATACCACTGATCGAGATTATTTTGAGAATGACATGAAGGCAAAAATATAACAAAGATATAATCATGAAATACATATATATTGAAAGGAACACAATAACACAGTAAAACTCAGATTCTATAAATGACTATCTGGAATACAAAAGAATGTAAAATGCAAAGTACACAAGCTCATGCATATTGAAAGGAACACAATAATACAGTAAAACTCAGATTCTATAAATGACTATCTGGAATACAAAAGAATGTAAAATGCAGAGTTGACAACATTACCATAATTAATAAGGAATAAAATAATTTTGTTTTAAATAGATTTAAAAATGAGTTGAGTTCTGCCAAATTTGAAGAGTAGTTTGAATTTTGCATAATCTAAATTTTATGCCTTGCAAAATCTGGTTTATAAGAGTTTTATTTCATTTTAAGTTGATCCAAATATTTAGAAAATCCATTTAAATTTTGAATAATATAAAATTTAACTTAATAAATTGGAAATTTTGAGAAAAAATTATTACAAATTTAGCGTACTCCAATTAATAATAATAATGTGTAGATAACGATAAAGTCATATCATACAAACGTTTTTCAAAGTTTACACAACAGTACTATAAAACATTATTCTTGTCCCAATAAGTTATTTGGAAAAACATTTCCAAATTTATACTCATCATCAAATCCCTCCTACCCACCACTTGTATAGCAAATCTAAAATATTATTAATCATTGTTATGATTGCTTTTTCGAAACGCTGATGTAATTTTTGACAACCAATATCCATCTTACTAAACAAAATTTAATATTGTGTGAGGGTGAATATGCATCGTCAAATTTAAATTGTTTGAAACCCAAAGATGCAAACCCACCCTCATGCAACATTGAATGTTGTATACATTGAATGTTGTATAACATAATGCTTAATGTTCACAGTAACTTTTGTCCAAAAATGGATAGATAATCAAAGTTTCATTTATTCATCTATTATATCATATCAATGTCACAAAACAAAGACTAATTACACTTATATTATTTTTCTATAACACAAAACAAAAACTAATAACATTTATATTGTTTTTCTTCTCTGTAAAAAAGATAAAATAAACACACCCAAATTAAAATAATTAAATGTGTCATTCCTGGAATGTGTCATTACTGGAATTGGTAAAGTGATAAGAGTTTGCATCAACTTTTTCAAAAGATGAAACACAATGATGTTGTAATTCAAACTTTTTTTAAAAGTTAGACCCACCGGTGCAACTAATCCAACATTTTCTAAAGCGTAGACAAAGTAGGGCCCACTCACATTGTTACTTTTAGAATAACTTAGTGGGATCAACGTTTTCAAAAAGTTGAGAGATTACAGTCTTAAGGAGGCCATCCACCCACCCCACATGTTTTTATTTACCATAGAGCGATTAAGTGAATGTTTAAATTTTCATTATTAAATAATTAAATAAAGTTTTCTTTAAAACCTATATAATAGTTAATTTAAATTCTAGTCTGCAAGTATTTGGAAAAAACTTTCAAAAGTTACACATTAGTGCAATAATTAAAGAAAGGACGGCAGACAAGGTGAGCTAATAGAGTTTTTTTTGTTTATTTCTTTGATCTGGTTGGTAAAGATCTCCTTGAAATGGTGGAAGATTCGAGGAGGAAAGGCAAACTCTGTGGAGGCCTTAACTCTACCTTCCTGGTTCTGATTCTGAAGGCCAACAAGCCGGACTCTTTTGATGATTTCCGACCCATTTCGTTATGTAATCTTATCTACAAAGTGATATAAAAAATCCTTGCAAACTAGATTAAACCGACAAGGTGAGCTAATAGCTGTTTTTTGTTTATTTCTTTGATCTGGTTGGTAAAGATCTCCTTGAAATGGTGGAAGATTCGAGGAGGAAAGGAAAACTCTGTGGAGGCCTTAACTCTACCTTCCTGGCTCTGATTCCGAAGGCCAACAAGCCGGACTCTTTTGATGATTTCCGACCCATTTCGTTATGTAATCTTATCTACAAAGTGATATCAAAAATCCTTGCAAACCGGATTAAACCCTTTCTTTCAAAGTGTCTCTCTTCTGAACATCTTGGATTCTTAAAGGGAAGAAGAATCCAGGAAGCCATTGGCTCTGCTCATGAAACACTTCATAGCATAAAAAAAAGAATATTAAATCCCTGGTGCTAAAATTAGACCTCAAAAAGGCCTACGACAGTATTGACTGGGAGTACCTTAGAGTGGTCCTACTCTCAGTTGGTTTTGGGACAAAGCTCTCGGATTGGATAATGTGTTGTGTCACAAGTGCAAGTTTTGCAGTCCTGATCAATGGTGAGGCGACTGATTTTTTCAAAAGCTCGAGGGGTCTTCGTCAGGGATGCCCACTGTCCCCCTACCTTTTTATATTGATGATTGAAGGTTTAAGTTTGCTGCTAGCTAAGGGATTGGTCAACAAAAGTATTTCAGGTATTTCGGTCACACAATTTCAAAAACTTGTCCATCTAATGTTTGTTGATGACATCCTGATAATGTCAAAAGCAATTCTTGGTGAGTGGCGCTATATTTTGGACATTCTTCGAGTTTTCTGTTCGGTTTCTGGTCTATGCATTAACACAGGAAAATCTGTTGTTCACTATTGGGGGCTAGATGACTTGGAAATCGAGCTTTTTAAAGCCATTATCCCATTTTCCTTTGCTGATTTAAATGTGGGCTTCAAGTACTTAGGCTATTATTTAAAGCCAGGAGAAACAAAGTCGACTGAGTGGAGCTGGTTAGTGACAAAAATTGAGAGAAAGATTGGTTTCTGGTGCAACCATTGGCTCTCGTTGGGTGGCAGGTTAATCTTGGTTAAATCGGTTTTGGAGAGCCAATGTGTTTTTTGGATGTCGCTGGAACTGATCCCAACACCCATCTTGAATCGCATTCGGCAACTTTGTTTTTCCTTTTTATGGGGTGGACAAAAAGTTAACCACAAATATCATCTTTGTAGATGGGACCTTCTTGCTAGACCGAAACACTGTGGAGGGTGGGGTCTCAGAAATTTGTCCACTTTCAACACAGCTTTACTGGAAAATTCCCTTTGGAGAGCGCTAACGGTGGATAGAATCTGGCAAAGGATTTTAAAGGATAAATATTTGGGGGGTTCTTCTTTTGTTGATTGGCTCAGGAAACCTTTTCAGCAGCAAGGGCATTCTTCCGTTTCTTGGAAAGGTTTGACAAAAAGCATTCCGGTCTTATTACATTGGCTTCGGTGGAGAGTCAGTTCAGGAAAATCGATTCTTATCGGTTTGGACAAAATTGCCGGTTTAGAAGAGTCCTCTATCCTCACTGAAGAGCTTCGTGAGCAGCTGTCCAAAAATAGAATTCTGGTTCTAGCGCAGGCTAGTGAGTTAGGGCGCATTCCTTCTTTACCAGGTCGGTGGCGCTCCAGTTCTTCTTTGGGGTTATCGGGGCAGCTTGCTTTGGAATGGGACAGCTTCACTTTTGCTTTAAAGGATGCAGGGATTTCTCTACAAATTGGTGAGGACAGCTTGATT